>OU898282.1:44370947-44613447 GCA_918026665.1 Diabrotica balteata | reverse complement strand
ACAGGAGAAATTGATATCAACTGAAAAAAACAGGATTTCGTTTTGCTATGAAGTATGAAATGATATATAAGCTTCCTATATATCGCATCCTAAATAAAGTATAGGCAAAACTCAAAAAAGTAAAATGTTGGGAAATCGCATCGATTTTTATGAAAATGCTCTCTAACATAACGCCTGAGTATTATATAATTCTTAAAATCTTTAAACTAATACCCTAGATCCTGGATTAAATGTTACATATATTGAATGTAATACAAATAATATTTTTTACAAAAAAATAATTAACTTATCTTTGTCCAAATAAGCGGTTATATTACTAAATGTTTCGGATAGATATTGGTCTTTATCAAATCTGGTCAATGTATGATTACCTGTTAGTCTAACTTTCGGTGTCATATTTCATAATAATGCTTTATCTTATGAAAGAAATAATGTTAAATACATTAATAGGCCGTGTGCTGACATAAATGACAAAAAGAGTAGACAGAAGTATAACTTTATTCATACAAAAAAATTAAAAATAATGATTTACTTGTTTAAAATACAAACCAAATGCTATTATTGTTCAATTTGACGTCAGAAGACAAGTCAATATAAAAAATATACAACTAAAAAAATGTTTGAAAATATTGTAAAAGAAACTAAACATTACATTAGTCTGGAAGTTTTCTTGTCTTAACATTAAAACACTAAGGCTATTTATAAACAAAATTCTTATACCAGTGAGAATCATTATGAAATAAAAATAATGTAATTATTACAGATAGGCACAGATTAAAGTAAAACTCTGAATTTGGTTTCGAAAAGTAGTTTACGGATTTAAAATCAGAGTTGCTTCCTAAGACAGAAGAGATTTATTTTTACGTTGAGAGCGACTGTGAATTGACGTTCTGAAGAGCCCCATTAGGGCCAAATACGTATATGCGGATACAAAGACGCACTATATATAAAATCAAATCTTAACTGTCTTTTTCTTTAATTCTACATACTCTGTAGGAGTACTAGAAACCAATTCGCTAAGGATTTTTGCTTAGTTGAGAAGATATGTTGTGGAATGCAAATTTTAGATTCCCCATGTCTCTAATAACATAGAATAATAAACAATCAGAATGCTCACTCTCCATGTAAAATTAAGTACGCGCATCTTCTTCGCGCAGACGTTCCGCCATGTTTTAGAGGGAACCAGTGTTGTTTATGTGGTGTACATAGACAAATTAACCCGGTTTAATTGACTTACGGCAATCATAGACATACGATACAATTATAATAACGTTGTTAAATATAATAACATAAATATAATATAATTAAACATAAATATAAACAATTACATAACCTCACAAATCATATGTCTATGTGATTCCTTCTAAAACATGGTGCGCGTGCTGAAAAACTTCAAAGGCGGCATCTGAGAGTGGACATTCTGATTGTTTATTATTCTGTGCTAATAACATCTTTGTCAACGTCTGTTTTGCCTTGCAATTCTTAAAAGGTACAGATTAAAGCAAAAATCTGAATTTGGTTTCAAAAATTAGTTTACAGATTTAATAACAGATGTCGCTATTTGCGTCCAGTCGATGCCTTGTTAGAGCTTCTTTCTAAGATAAAAGAGATTTATTTTCACGTTCAGAGCGACTCTGAATTGCCATTTTGCTCTATTAGGGCGAAATACGTATAAGCCGATACACAGACGCAGTATACGTGAAATTCAATCTTAACTATCTTTTTCTTTAATTTAAATATATTATTTGTTAGACTATTTGAAAAGTTACAAAAATAATACTGTAACATTCAGTCATAGTAGTGATCGTAGTACGGATCTATTAGTTTTTTGTTAATCAGCTCTTTCAGATCCTTTTTTTGCATTACTTAGCTCAAATGGCTCCAAATACGCTTTTTGAATAGCTATCTCTGTATTTGATAACATCATCTTTCTCTTATTTCAGACAGAAATTTCTTTTAATTCATCCTTATAAGATGTTTTATAAAAAAACGAAAAGGGGCTGTCTTTTTATGAACTTTAAGACTTTGATATCATTCCAAATGACATTGTTTTTTCTTTATGAACATTAAAATTGTATCCCCAATTTTCTTGTAATCCTCTAATATCATATAAAAAAGTCAAACGTCAAACTTGGACTGTAAAAGGAGTACTTGTTTTCCAGGCTCTTTTTATTGCAGCTGTGTATTAAACAGGAGAATATAATAATGTAGATCCAATTTTTAAGTTTCTGTTTATTTGTTTTTGTATAAGGCTGTGGACATTATCTGCCTCGTTTTGAGTATGACCTTTTATTAGATACTTGTGAGTAATTTAAATTTATAATATTTGTTACGGCAAACATATATAACGAGGATAAATACCAGTTTTTGTTTTGGCTGCAACAATTGTCAGAAATGTCACGTTTATTTCCTGATAACCTTTTACTGACACAATTTTTAAGTAATTAAGAAGTAATCACACCTTCCGATTTCCACATTACCTCGCTTAGCTTGGGTCTTATCCCAAAAATAACAATGTACGTCTCCTTACCTTTTATATTTATCAACATTATCGTCAGTCAACTTATATAGTTCAGTAATTGTAAAATTGTAGCTGTTTAGTTTAGACTTATAATAAAAACAATAATTTTTATTATTTGGACATTGTATAATTGCGTACAATCACATGCATAAATTATACCTATCAACGTTTCTTTGGTCTCTATTTTTCTCTAATCGGCTTAATTTCTTTTGTTTCAAATGATTTTCATATTTTTTTGTAACAACACCTCTTTGACTCCCTGATGAATTGCTAAACTGCAAACACAGATCACACTGATCTTTTTTGGGCTGAAAAAATCCTAAATTAAATTAAGTTGTAAATACTTTATAAAAAGTGTGGTCCACATTGAGTCCATTGTCATGTCCTTTATGTCTCTGTATTACTACTCCCAGGTGATGGTGTAGCGTTTACGCTACTGATTAACCCCTCACGAAAATTTTTGTGTTCCGCAAGCGATCGATTTTCAAATGGACATTTTTCCCCACACGCGCAGTAGTCGCTTAAAAAGAAAGACTGGTCGAGTCTGTACGAGAACGATCAGTTTTGGTCAGAACTCAGCGCAGACACGCCAACCGGTGAAATTTTTTCACCTTCAAAGTGACGCAATTGGTCTCGGAGTTTATGTATTTTGGAACAGAACTAAATAACAGGAACCTAGTAAGCGTAGAAATTAAGAGAAGAATATACCTGGCGAACATAGCTTACTTTGGACTAAATTAGTTCTTAACATCACACATAATTAGCAGAAAAACCAAGATAGTAATATATGAAACTCTTATTAAACCTGTCCTGACATACGCCTCAGAGACATACTATGATAAAATGCGACGAAGAACTGTTAGGCCGTTTTGAAAAACGAATACTTATAAACATATACGGAGGAGTACAAGAAAGCGGGATATGGCCCAGGCGCTACAATTTTGAGTTATATCAATGCTATAAAAAATGCAACATCATCCGGTCTAATAAAATTAATAGACTAAGGTGGCTACCTTGAAAGAATTGACACTGGAGACCCCCAAAGACAGTTATTCTATCAAGAGCCAGTAGAAACCAGGAAAAGAGGCAGGCCAAGATCTAGATTCCAAACTCAAGTCGAAAGCCAGGGCGAAAGATAGGGGAGAATGGAGATTAATTCTAGAACAGGCGAAGACCCACCCAGGGTTGTAGAGTCAAAGATGATGATGATAATAGAGTTTCATAAAACTCTATTCTTGAAAAGTAGTCGTCTGGATAAAGCTCCTGCTTTTTGGACTACTTAAAATTCTTGTAATTGTGCTTTTTCCATACTTTTAGTACAGTAACATTGCAAAATCATATCTCTAGCAATGCTTCTACTTGAACGTGTTGAATCTACCTCGATTGTTGCAGCAATTGACATAAAACATAGAAAATAAATCTACACATTGTTGTCCATAATTACTACCATAAAACCGTTTTATTATTTGAACTTTTTCTGCAGACCCATAAACAGATATGTTTTTAACTTAATGTACTGTATATATGATATGTCAGTTAAATATTCTTTGCAATTAATCTAGGTTAAAGGGAGGAGAGATGGACCACCTTTTAGAAAACTGAAGCCTGTTTCTTTCTGAATTAAATAAACATCATAATAGAAAAAATTGTATAACATAACTTAACATTGGTATTTGTTTTGGTATAAGTAAAAGGAAATTTGAATTCTGTAACCTAAAAAAAAATATAATACACTGGCACGTCATCGGTCCATCTCTCCTCATCTGTGGAGGTGAGATGAGCCACTAGGAGTAGTAGAGATGGACCAAACTAAACCTTTTTGATTTTAATCGCGCAGAGACCTTCCGCACTTGTTTGAGAGACTAGCGAAGCCAGTTTAAGTTTCGTGTAATCAGCGCTTACAAAAAATACATTGTAACCAGTCATCTTTTTTACATATTTGGCGATAGTCCTCGTTGCACTTAACACACTCATTTTCAATATCACTCATGTTTTCATTACCACTAGTGTCGTTTAGAGTAACATGTTCAGATAGAGACGAATCACTTGGCTTTTTGTTACGTTTTTTTTTATAGATTTTGAGCTTTTTTTAATCAAAGCATTCTTCTTCATTATAATAAAGTCTTGAGCAGTAATCTCTTCAGTTATTTTTTTACGAACTCTCTTTACTGCTGCTGCCAATACAGGCACGAGCGTTACCTCATCAAGAGACTTTCCGGAAGTTATATCTTCATCAGTAATTAATGACTTGTTTGGGCTACCATGCAAGGATATTTTACCACTGATTCCAAAGGTACCTGGTTGAAGAGATTCTGATCCCACAGGAGAATTCATTGTATCTGTTTCTGATGAGGTGTTTGTCAAAAATGCATATTGTAGAATTATTAATAAATTAAACGGATAACTTTCCGTAGATTTAAATGCAAAAGCCGCATTTTGGACAGTTACAGAGTTTCCCCATGCTTAACCTAAGGGTTTGCCAAACTAAAGGCGTTTTAGAACCCCTTTTGTGTTATTTTCTACCATAAAACGGCATTCAGCATAAAAGTTGGTTTTAAAAATAAAATTATTTCGTTTTGGTCTGCAAATTCTAGTAGATCTAGGTTGGTCGTATATGATATGTGATTACCTAATATTAATAATGTTTTATCTGGAGGCATTCTCGGCAAAAAGTATATTTGTAACCATTCCGAGAAAATGTCACTGTTAACGTATGATAATTTTTCCGACATCCTAATCTTGGAACCCGGTGGCATACCATAATGCCACTTTTCTTTCTTCTTCTTCAAGTGCCGTCTTCGTTCCGAAGGTTGGCGATCATCAGGGCTATAGGTACGTATTTTCGAAACTGCTGACCGAAACAATTCGTTGTTGCTACAGCTATACCATTCCCGTAGATTCTTTAGCCAGGAGTTTCGTCTTCTTCCCATGGATCTTTTTCCTGCTATTTTCCCCTACATAATTATTCGAAGCAGTTTATATCTTTCGCCTCTTGTAATGTGTCCCAAGTATTGCAGTTTTCGTTTTTTGATCGTAACTTGTCTTTATGTTTCCCTTAAAAATGCAATGAACCAACTTATTGCGCATTGCATTTTTAAGGGAAACAATGTGTTGGTTCAAGTATTTAACAAATGCTTAGAAGGACAAAATATCCCTGACGATTGGAATATTGGATACATCAGCTTAATATTCAAGAAAGGGGATAAACGCAAATGCTCTAATTATAGGGGAATAACTGTTATAAGCTTAGTGAGGAGGTTATATGGTCGAATAATAAAAGAAAAAATAAAATTAGAATACGAAGACATAGAAGAACAAAATGGATTTCGTGCAGGAAGATCGTGCACTGATCGTATATTCGTTCTGCAGTAGGTAATCCAAAAACTGAAGGCAAGGAATCTATCTACCTACCTATTGTTTGTAGATTTAGAACAGGGATACGAAACGGTACCTTTGAAAAAACTGTTTCAAACATTGACGAAAGTAGGTCTTAGTAGAGAGTATGTGAATGCTATCGCAAATATATACAAACATGCAAGAAGTGTCGTTAAAAAAGGAAATTTTATATCTGAATCATTTCTAATAACAAAGGGGCTTAAATAAGGATGTTGCCTATCTCCGACCTTATTTAAAAGATATATTCAATCATCGCTAGAGCAGTGGAGGAAACAAGTATTCGGAATGGGAATAGACATAAGCGGTGGTAAATGTCTAACAACTTTATTTTTCTAGGAAGACATGGACTATCTATCTATCTATCTATACAGCCCTTAACATCCATCCTTGGATATAGGCCTCCTCCTCCTTCTTCCATGCCTCTCTATCTTGGGCAATTTGCATCCATTTTGACCCGGCGTGTTTCTTCAGGTCATCTGACCATCGCATTTGTGGCCTTCTCCTTTTACGTTTGTGATTCCATGGTCTCCAATGTATAATTGTTTTAGTCCATCTTTCATCTTTCTGCCTTAGGGTGTGTCCAGCGAACTTCCATTTAAGTTTTGCTACTTGGGTTGAGACATCTTTCACTTTTGTTTTATTACGGATACATTCGTTTCTTTTTTTGTCTGATAATTTAATGTTCAGCATTTGTCTTTCCATGGATCTTTCTGTCTTTGCTATTTTTTCCATATTTTCCTTTGTAAACGTCCATGTCTGAGAGCCATATGTGAGGACAGGGAGTATACATTGATTGAAGACTCTCGTTTTTAAGTATTGGGGGTATTTTGAATTCTTTAGAATATAAGACAGTTTTCCGAATGATGCCCAGGCCAATCTTATTTTTCTCTTTATTTCTTCGGTCTGATTTTCTTTATTTAATTTAGTGATTTGGCCTAGATATATATACTCTTTTACTTGTTCTATTTTTGTTTGTGCCACTGTAATTATAAGTTCTTCTGGTTGATTAGTCATGGTTTTTGTTTTACTATAATTCATCTTGAGTCCAATTTTTGTCGATTCTCTATCTAGTTCTTCCATCATTCTTTGTAATTCTCCACTTTTTTCTGTTATTAATACAATATCATCAGCATATCGTAAATGATTCAGATTTTGCCCGTTTATATTAATTCTCAAGTCATCCCAGTGTAGTCGTTTAAAAACATCTTCTAGCGCTTGGTTAAATAACTTGGGCGGGATGGTATCTCCTTGTCTCACTCCTCGGTTTATTTTAATAGGCTCCGTTTGTTTCATTAGCTTAATAGTTGTTGTTGCCTTGTTGTATATATTTGTAATTAAGTCGGTATATCGGTAGTCTATTCTGCTGTTTTGTAGGGAATTCTGTACTGCCCAGTGTTCCACACTATCAAATGCCTTCTCAAAGTCAATAAATGCCATGTATAGCGGGATATGATATTCGTTAGTTTTTTCGATTAAAATCTTCATCGTTAAAAGGTGGTCACTTGTACTGAAGCTCTTTCTAAATCAGGCTTGTTCTCTTGCCTGGTATCCATCTAATTTAGTTGTTAATCTATTTGTTAATATTTTGGTTAATAGTTTGTACATCACATTTAATAAAGTTATGGGTCTGTAATTCTTTAGATCCTTTTTATCTCCTTTCTTAAATAGTAACAGTGTTATTGCTTCGTTCCAACTGTTGGGTATTTGTTTTGTCATTAAAATTTTATTCATAAGTATGTACAAAACTTCTCTAGTTGTTTTCCCACCATGTTTTAGCATTTCTACAGTCACCTAGTCTTTTTCTGGCGATTTATTGTTCTTCATCTCTTTGAGTGCTCTTCTTATCTCGTTCTTACTGATCTCTGGTTGTAAGTCGGAATTAACATTTTTTATTTTTATTTGTAGTTGCTTAAGGATTTCTTGGGTTGGTTTCTATTTTGTATTGTAGAGGTTTTTATAATATTCTTGTGTTATCTGTATAATTTCTTCTACATTATTGGTCTCTGTACCTTCTTTGTTCTTTATACTATTAATTTGTATGGTTCCAAGCTGTGGTTTTAAGCACTTCATGTTTTTATTTTGTTCAATTGCTTTTTCTATTTTTCTTCCTGTACTCTCCTTTTATAATCCTCGATATTCCTTCTGATAGCTTTGTTTACCTCTTTGTAATCGACTGTGTTTCTCTTATCTTGTTCCAGTAATGTTTTTCTTTTACTCATAAGATTTTTTGTTTCCTGGGATACATAGTTTTCCTTTTTTATTCTTGTTTGTGCTACCTCTTTTCCCGCCTTTGCTAATGTATCGGTTAATAGCTGATTTATTTCATCGATATTTTTGTTTTCCAAATCTCTAGTGACCGGTATACTTTCCTTTATTTTTTGTTTATATTCCTCTTTTGATTGCTTAAGTTTTTCCAAAGACATGGACTACATGTTTAAAAAACTTAAGAAAGAATATGAAAAATGGGGCCTCAATATGAGTATGTCACAGACAAAGTATCTTAATATAGGAGATGACGAAGAAGATTTATAGTTAGAAATTCGAAACACAAAAACATGCAATGAATATAAACATCTCGAATCAATAATATCTGAAGAAGGCACTATCAAAAGATACATCGAAAACAGAAAGCAACAGGGAAAAAAAGCGGTTAATATTCTAAACTTTCTACTATGGTCTAAAGATATTAGACAAGAAACAGAATTGGCAATCTATCGAACCTTTGTAGAGCCTATTATGACTTATGAGGCAGAAGTTTGGCAGATCACGAAAAAAGATAGACAAATAATAGAAGTAATAGAAATGGATTTTCTAAGGAGAGCGTGGGGTGTATCCAAAAAAAAGTCATATCAGGAATATTAGAAGGAAGACAAATACTGTATATTCCAGTGTAAACAGAATTAAAATGACACAACTAGTGTGGTATGGTGACGTGAAGCGAATGAATGAAAAAAGATGACCAAAGAAAGCTTTGGGGAAAATTATGGGAGCAAGAAAATCCCTTCTACACTACACCAAGCTATTACACTAATCGTTTTACCATTTTTTGCAGGGCTTGCGCTAGGAACACATTATGAACCTTTTTCTGCTAGAACTTGATTGGCTTTAGTATTTAGTTGTAATGCTGTTTCGTCAGTATTAAATATGTGTCGAGGTTTATCATAAAAATTATATTCGGTCAAAATTCTCTCGAGATCAGAAAACTGTTCCTTTGGACATATCTAAAATCGCTGAGCTAAATTAAAGGCCATGATTATTACTTCAGTTCTGGTGGTTGCAAAGCCTGCTGTTTGTAGTTTTTTTTGTATGGTTAACGATGTTAGCTTCAACAGCAGTTCCTAAAACAAACTGGACCCATTTGGTTCATCTTATAGATATTGTTTATTTTTATTCGACGTTTAAAAGTCGTTTTGGTTATTCCAAATGCTTTGGCGGCTTCGTTAATATCCACCATTCTTTATAGCACCTACGGCATCACTTAGCTCGTTAGAGGTCCAGTTACCTCTCTTAGATGTATTTTATTTAAGAATATATAACTCTCCTTCTGGTAAGTGGTCCATCTATCCTCAAATAGGAGGCTAGATGGACAAGCCCGTATTGTTTAAAATAAGCAGACTACAGCAGTAGTTCTTACTCTATAATACACATTTTAAATATAGTTCAATAATAAACTAATACATAATTGGTCAAACTCACCTGTTTTTACAAAAAATGAAATTTAAAAAGCTCAAATAAAATTATCACACATGGCAGTTTCAATTATCGTAAATAACACTTCTACAAGTACGCACTGATGCATTACAACTTGCGTCTCTTAAGCAACTAACGTTAAACGATACAAGAGAATGGGACAGACTTGCCCTGTTTCCAAGATTGGACAGGTATACCAGTGGACCGACTACCCTCCTGGTCCACCTCTTCACCCTTTACTCTATGTATAGACGTCTTGATATCTTTTTAATCAGTTTTAAGCAGATAGACTGTATGTCCCTAGCTATGTTTTCCTCCTTTAATCTTTCTTGGATTTCAGTTTTGTTTTTATTAATCTTTTTTTCTTACTATTCTTTTGTTGAAACCTCGTATTGGTCTTAATTTTTTTTTTCAATTTTAGTATTAAATGTATATTTCATTAAGCGTTGCAGTTACTCAAAAAGACCTTTTTTTGTCTAACAGTCCTTATTTTCGCATTCTTATTGATGGAATTTCAGTGTGTATGTTCTTATGGCAGCATGTTTAATTAACTCGATAGGTAAATGGATCGAATTAAATTGACGTCTATTTCATTCCAATTGTCGCTGAGAGTAGGTAAACAGAATCATGAACAATTGCAATATATAATAAAATAGAACTGAATTGACTCCAAAGTTTACTTATCAAGGGCTTAACATTTAACAAAATATAGGAATCCTATTTAAATCAATCATCTAACATAACCAATATCAATTGAGTATTCTGTATTCTATTTAACTTTAAATCTTTCTAAAATTTAATTAAGTCGTGCATATGCAAATCGTGAATATGCAAAATCATAAATTTTTGGATTCAAAATTCTTACAAAACTTTTTTAGATTGGAGTTACACTTTTGCTTTTAAACAAAATCTGTAGTACAAATTTCATCACATAATTGTAATAACAGTATGTGGCAATTTTTATTTGTTCTACTTTTTTTAGATTTGATTTAAAAACCTAAGATTTACATATAACCCTTTTAGTACCGCTTTTTTTCAGTAACCAAAAAAACATTTTTTTGCCAAAATGCATAGTTTATATAACACTTTTTGGACATTAAAAAAAATATGACGTGTATATATAAACAGATGAATATGGGTTCATTTGAATTTAAAGTACTTAAGGAATTTAAAAAACTAGAGCATCTCAACCATAAAAGGCAATTTCTTTTCTTTTGAAGGCACAAAATAATGGACATTAAATTTCTATCTTGCCTTCCTGTACATCCAGGTTTTTGCACCTTAAAGGTTAAGGTAGCTATGGGTGCTCTGAAAAATGTCCAATATTATCAAATTGCACCTCACTAAGAGGTCTAATTTAAATGTTTTGGCTTCATTTTGCAGCTAATACTAGTGTAGATGTATTGCTTAAAGGTCTTCTATGTTTTCGGTTATTGAAAGAGTTAACTTTTATGAGGGCTTCACCAACGTTTACTTTATAGTGCAGAAGGTCCATGATATCTTTTTGTGGATTTTTCAAAGTATGCATATTTCGTTTATATTCTAACCAAGAGTTTAATAGGGTCATGTCAACTGCATGAAAGATTATTTGACCAGTCCACTTTCTGCAACGATTTTTTGTTCTGTAAAACGCAATAAGAGCATCTGTTTTATCTATGCCATACACGGACTTATTATACTTTTATATAACTTCGAGTCGACTAACGTCAACAAATTTGACATTGTATTTTTTTATTCCAAAGTTTTACAATATCTTTTGTACCAATCCCAACAAAGTTGGATACCGTTATCACTGGCATTTATCTAACCATCTGGTTACTACAATTCCATTAAAAGAGATAATTTTTGTTACAATTATCCCCTCTTATTTTTACATTATTTAGCGGTAGTTTAGAAAATCTTTTGATCCTCGCAGTACCAGCAACAAGTATTTATTTTTTGTTAAGAATTTGTAAAAGGTTATAGCTCTTAAAATTTTTGTCACAATACAACGCATGCTTAAAAGGTTCAAGTACTTTTGATAATTGCAATAAGATAGCTGCATACTGTCTATTTTTCTAATAAGAAGGTTTTATTTTTGTAGTACTACCTTGATAGATTAGAAAATTGTAAATCAATCCGCTTTCACCACCTGTTATGGTCCTCTAAACAAAGCATGTGCGGATAAGTATAAAATAACAGACATAAAGGCGATGATAAAAGAGCTAGACATGTACCTACCAATAAAACAACCGAAGATGATATTAATTTTGCAGAACTAAAATAACGTGTTCAAAAGCTACATTATCTATCGGAGAAATGTATGCCTTGTATAAGGAACTATGAGATTAAAATGCTTGTATGCCAAAAAGTTTGGCAACGAACAACTAAAAATCCTGATTTTTTGTCACTGCTACTTTTGACATATAAAGTGTGCTGCAAATACCAAGTAGTGATGTACCACCCTTATACTACAGTAAAAAATGATCTACTTTCATATATGCACTTACGAAGGAGCTCCCCCAAATAACGCACACTGTTTTACCTGGACTGAACTTAATGGTGCCAGATTGAGCTTATTAATAATAGCGGCGAGAGTCACAGAAGTATTATAGTTTTCCGATACTTCTGGAGGACAAAATAAGAATCAGTTTGTCATCACAATGCTGTATTATTTTGTTTATATGTTATTTGGCCATAATATTACTGTTCTCGAGCAAGTTTCTAGAGTCAGGACATGCGATGATGACATGCGACAGTATGCATAGTGCCAACGAGAGGGAAAAGAGATATGTAGCAGCATAATACACACACTTCATGTCCGAAAAAATATTTTTGTTAAACTTAAGTCTAAACTAGGCATTAAAAAAAGGACCCTTATGTAGTCTATAAGTTACAATTTTCAGATTTTATTAACTGGAAACTACTTGCGAAAGATATGTTAAAAAATAAATCTGGTGAAAAAGATAGGTGGCTACAAATAAAATGTTTCAGAGTGGAGAGAGAATATCCAGGAATTATCAGATATCGCTATAAGCACTGTGATAACTACTTTGAACTAGGAATTTATGGACTAGGAAGACCTTTAACACAAGCTTCCCTATCACTTCAATAGGCTAACCTACGTATGCGTCCAATTTCGTTAGTAAAATTTAATGATTTATAAAAATTATGCACATTCGACGTTATTTCTTCAGACTTCCATGCTTGGATTTATCTCTATCAACCTCCAAATCAGTTATTGACAGAAATACTGAGCCTAGTATTTATAGCAATAGTGAACCAAAGGAAAGCGAAGACGAACAGGAGATCTAAACAAATTGAATTTTTGTTTTCATTTCTATAAACGTGTTTATTTTAGTGAGTTACTTTAAATTAAGTGTAACGTCTTAATCTTATTAAGATCATGTCGTTAAGCAACACCACACTGCTGGAAGAAACGAGGGGAGAAATTTCTCAAATATCCCTAAGGACATTCAAGAGAAAAACGTCCGTCGTTCCATGCATCAGAATAGTGCTCTGCCCCACTGCTCAGCCCTGGGTTCATTCCCTGTTTATTCTCCCCCCTCACCAATACCAGAAAGGTACAGAAAATAAAACAAAACTTACGGAGTCATAGTAAAGTTATATAATACATTTACTAAAAATTAATAAACATAATTCATATTATTATGAATATGAAACAAAATTAAATTTTTAAACTTAGACTCAGAGATTCTGCTGGTTGCCGGTATAAAATAATTAAAGTATAAAAAAGTACTCAGTTTCAGTTCGTTCTGAAGGAGTCAGTCAGTTCTCCAGGAAAGGTTCCGATCTTTGTGGAAGTTAACTGCTGTCGCTGATTGTTGGTTGGGTTAAGGGGGGTTAAGGGGGGTAAGATTATAGCAATAATTTATGTTACCAGGTTGATAAATGGGTTTCAAATTATATTCTGATGCATCAGTGGATTTAAAGTAGTATGGGTAATTACTGAATATTTCCCCAAGGTAGTGTGTTTTTCCAAAAAAAAAAAACCCGATCAAAAATAAAGCTGAGTATTCAGAGAAAACCGATCTCAGCAAAATCTCTGATCACAACGTGGCATTAATAAAAATAAATTTATAGTAAAAGATTTTATTAATAAGATATTAAAGAAAATAAGGTAATATAGGTACATAATATACAGAAAAAAAGTAAAAGGTAATATGTTTTTAGCTTTATTTTAAGAAAGAAAGTATCTGCTATGCAAAAGATAACAAGTAAAAAACAAAGGCCTAAAACTATAAAAAGATACTTACCAGTGTATACGGCTAAGACACTAACCAATTTGTGTGACTAAAGTTTCATTGGCAGAATGATTGTAGTGATAATATGATTGAAAAGAGCGAATAAAAATTTGTATCGGCTTATATATGATGGAACAGCTACTAAAAATATTTATAATTTAGTAAGGTCACTTTGGAATAATATTGTACGGGGGATAAGTCCCAAGCGGAGCTTAGTGTCACATTCAATTGGTTTATTGAAACGTTCCCTAAGTAGTAAATAATGTTTATAATGTGTTTAGCTAATTCACCAAACTTACCTTTTACCAACCTGGCAGAAGTCACTAAGTCCAATGAATATTGTTTTTGACCAACTAACATTGATTTTAACTAACATAGTATATTCTGGTCTCAAAAAATAACGAGACTTGTACAATTGTATCGGTAATTTCCTTGACACTTATAAGGATGAAGTTTAAACAACAAATACAAATAACATGTTCCTTTTCTCAGATCTGTTATTTTTGACTTAGTGACTTTTGCCGCGACGATGACGAGATTTAATTAGTTAAGTACACCCGAGAAAGAGCTGGTCAAAGTCCTAACAATAAAATTTGCATCTCAAGTGTCATTTTACGGTTACATGATAGAGGTGTCATTTTATTGTTAAACAATTAGAACCCAATGATACAGTTAGTCGCTTAAGTACTACAGATTGATAGCAATTCTGTTAAACATTAGCATCCGAAGTCATTGGATATTATACTTTTAAAACACATCCTACTGGAATGGGCAATACGCAAGTTACGACTAGGTTGTTTCCGAAAAATTAAAAAATTTCGTAAGGAAAACGGACAATTAATTTTACATAATGCACTTACTTGCATTCGTATTGCGAAACGAAATACAATTGGAGTAATAAAAGTTGTAGCGGTATAAGGAAGCCAGTTTTAAAAGTACACAGGTTACTTTATTATTGCCGCTATTGCTTATAGGGATAACAATAGGATAGGATAGGATAGAATCCCGAGAAGGGATTCGTTAAGAATATTATTTAAGGTGAAAATCTTAATCTAAATCAGGCAAGTCTCACAACAAGATAGACATGTAGAACACTGTAAACTAAAAGTGGCTCAAATTAGAGTTTGTACCATTGCTCAAAAAACCAGGAACAAAAGTTTTTGAAAATTATACTACAAACCTACTATAAACTTACTATAAACCTAATGGGCCATCTGCTAAAGCGGTTTTTAAAAGTCATCTACAAAATAATTTACCGGAAATGCGAGGAACAAATTGCGTCCAATCAGTTGAGATTTGTGAACGCCGTTGGTACGAGGGAAGCTTTATTTAGCGTGCAGGTATTGTTTCAGGAATGTAGAGATGTCAGCTGTAATTTTTTTGCTTGCCTGATTAACTACAAGAAGGCTTTCGATAGGGTCAGTCATAAACAGATGATGAAAGTGCTGACGAGGATAGGGTGTCGGAATAGATTTAACAATAATAGCTAACCTGCATTGGAATCAATCAGCGGTGCTCCGAATAGATGGATAATATACAGATCAGGTCAAAATATTATGGGGAGTGAGACAGGGGTGATAATTTCACCACTAATATTTAATCTATACTTGGAGCACATTTTTGAATAGGCTCTAAAAGATATTGATAAGATATAAACACCAGCAAAACAAAGCTAATGATCATCAATAAGAAAACATAACTGGAGCAAATCTGTATGTAAGCCAAATGAGAATTGAACGTGTCTCACAATACAACTAGGTACTTGAAAACTATGATCAATGAGTCGTGGGACAATACCCAAGAGAATAATTGTCCCATCAGAAAGGAAAATAGTGCATTCTTGACTATGAGCTCTATGTTCAAGAGCCATGACCTCACCCTAACAACAAAAATAAGGTTCCTTAACTATTACGTGTACTTAGTATGCTGACCGGGATAGAAACGTGGACATTGAAGGCAGAAATTCTATCCAAACTTCAGGTTTTTGAGCTATGGTTATACAGAAGGATCCTGAAGATACCATAGACAAACAAAGTCACCAATGGAGAAGTTCTGCGGAGGATGATCACAACTGCGGATTTGGTCAACATCGTAAAAGGCCGTAAGCTGTTGTACTTGGGACATATAATTAGAAATCAAGGCATATACGAGCTACATCAATGCATTTTGCAAAATAAAATTGAAGGAAAAAAGGCTCCAGGACAAAGATGAATATGCTGGCTTCCTAACCTAAAAGCATGGTATAGAAAGACCTTAACACAGCAATTTCGTATGGCAACCAACACAGATAGCCAGGATGATTGCCAACATTTGGAACGGACAGGCATCCTAAGAAAAAGAATCACAACAATATGAACAATAGAATTACTAGACGTGTTACCTCCAAACAGTGTTACACTATTAAAGAAAGCACCATACTATAAGAAAATAAACAAAAGGATAAACATTAAGCTTCTATAACTAAAAACCAGGTATGAAATTGGGATTGGGGAAAGAAATACGGCAGACAATGATCAAATGCTTCGTCCAGAGTTATAAGAGTTGATTAAATAACATAAGCCTCGAATTGTCCGTAAAACTTTTCTTTAGTCGTTTTTATTTTTTGCAAACTTATGTTTCTTTGTAGTTTTAAAACATTTTAATACTGAGTTGTATCTTAAAAATCTCGTTTTTCTGAGTCTCAATTAAAGTTATGGCAATGCTATTTGTTTTACTATGAATCTCTAATGACTTATAGAAAAATTATAACATTTTCCCCAAGTTTTACTCTTTTTATTTACAATAATTGCAAAATTTCGTTTCTTAATGGAGTTTAGATTTAGTCACTTACAACTGGGTAAATTTCATAGGTAAATACATAATTGTGTTTGTTTATGGAATTTAGAAGTACTAAAATGTTTTAGTACGTTTGATATGACGCTCTATGAAACGTTTTCCTCTAAAATATTTACGAAGAAAAGTTTATAACCACCTTTAAAATAAAATGCTTCTTAAGCATATTTACGTCACTTTATAGTAAGCAATATATTTCGCAAGTGCCTTTAAAGTCACTCAATGGAGGCTAACCTCATGGATCAAATTACACTTTTCTGTGAATAAAAATAGTTTATAGCAATCCAGGACCGGTAGAATGATTATCGTGTAGCAAACAACTATAAATACTTGTTCTTAAAAACAAAAAATATATTAATACAATAAATTTACAATTAAGAAACTGATTTCTGAAATTCAAAACTAAAGTTCTGAAACTGTTTCCTTGTGGTATGTTTTAAATAAACATTATATTTATATATGTTTAAACCACAACTGGATGTAATGAAAATAATTATGTTTTGCGAGAAAAACCGGAAAAGTATTTGTGTTAAAAAATGTTAATATAATTACTGCATATTTATTAAATACTCTTATTAACATAAATATAAGCAATTACTGCATATTTATTTAATACTCTTATTAACATAAATATAATTTTCATGGTCCTGAACGTAACCTGTCTGGATGGGAAGTGGGAGATGAAAAGAAAATAAGAAAATCCAGGTGCAAGTTATTTCACCTTGCAAACCGGCGCTCAGGTATTTTGAAGGTCACAACAGTGAGTTTTGGGGCGTGGGTTAATAGATTTGGGACAGGGTATATTTAAAAAAAATTGGATAATCCTAACTTTATGTAAAACTTGGCATCATTGGTAATATCAACCAATCGTAGCGATTTGAGGAAAAGGAACATGGCGTTGTACTGTTTACCTTTGAGTTGATAATTTCCTTATTTGTGACATTTGTGACAGAACTGTCATTTCATTCGTAAGTATTACATACATTGTAATTACGTCCATGGGCGTAGTACAGGGATGTGATATTACTTAATTCTTGACATGAATTGAAATTTAATTTTGTGAAATAAAGTAAATTTTGTAGTATTATAAATACATTTATTTTTTTTTCTAATTTACACTATAATTGCTATAAATATAATAATTTCAATGAAATATCATCTGCAGGTTCCCAGCAAAGAATCAACAGCTGCTGGATTATTAAAGCAGGCATAATAAAATTGATTAACAGGCTTAAATAAAGAACAAGTAACCAAAACTGCTATGGTCTGCTCAGAACACTTTAAAAATCATAATCTAATTATACAACCAAGTGGACGAGTTAATTTGAGGAAAGGAACTGTTCTAATAGATATTTATCATAAATCACCAGAACTAAGGTAACTATAACGAATTTCTATGTAATTTACCATACAGAGCATAAAAAAATTTAATACATACTCATAGCATAACAATTTAATGTTTCAGTTCTACAAAGGATATGGAAAATAAAGAAACAGCTTCCGGTAGTATTGATATGGATAATTTTTATGGACCTTCAAAAAGGTGAGTTTGTATCAAATTTGTTAATATAATTTACAAATAAATCTAAACGTGGATTTTGATTACTTATTTTTTTATTTAAATATTAAAGTAACTGACACTATTTTAGGAGTTTTATTGATACTAAAGAATATAATATAGAGACAGACTTCTCCATATGGAAGTCTCCTAAACTATCAAAAAGGAGGTGAGTTTTGACTAAATTTTGTATGAGAATATTTCAATCTTAAACCTATTTTATTATGTTTTTTTAATGTAAATAAATTGAATATTCTAGATGTTTAAACAACAATGAAGAAAACAAGGAAAATATAGATATTGAAAACGCATCTTCAAGCACCATTACAGGATCAGAAACTGAAACTGTAGAGTTGTTACTTGGTGATAATACTTTTTAATATGTTCCACGTAATATTTATAACAAGTGGGTTTTTAGTTTAATTTATAAAAATAAACCCCTCTGTGGCTCAGTGGTAAGACCGCCTACCTTTACACCTAAAGGTCGTGAGTTCGAATCTCATCTGGGTGGACTATTTAAAATTAATGAATGAAAATAATTTTTATCCTTGTGCGATCGGTACTCACCGGAGGGACCGCAGACGTTCGGATACAATTAGCGTCTCTTAGCAAAGACATTGACGTCGACTTTGCTAAGTATCAAGACAATTACTCTACACACACACACACACACACACACACACAAACACACACACACACACACACACACACTACACTAGGTACCTGACTGTACCATGCCAATGATCATAGTTGTCGAGGCATTAACTCAATAATAAAAAAAAATTATACAAACAAGGATTATAACTATGAAAACCTAATTATATGTTTTAGAAATTAACTGTTGACGACATGTCTAGCAGCGATTTTTCAACATCTGAACAGGCCAAGAAACATTTTAGAGTATTAAAAATACAGTTAAGACTTAAAAAAGTTAAATAAAGTATTTACAACACTCTGTAAGAAGATGAAAACAAAAATTACATCCTATCCAAAATTATTAAAGACTTATAAAAGCCCGACTTATGTCCTTTCTTGTTGAAATGAACATTTTATCACGAAGTCAGTTCAGCTTTTTATCTAATAAATGTACCAGTGATGCTATGTTTTCTCTACTACATTAGGTCTATCAAGCACTAAACAATAATCTTTACACTGCCACTGTTTTTTGTGACTATACCAAATCTTTTAATTTTGTAATTCACGACATATTGATAAAACAACTAAATTTCTACGAAATTGGAGGTATTTCTTTGAATTGGCTCCAATCTTGCTTGAGAAATAGCTTGAGTACCATAATCTTCAGCACTGGGTCCTCTACTTTTTCTTTATCTTTAACTCTTCATGCAATTATAACTTTTAATCAACTTAAAAAAAAAACTTGGTCAGAATATAATTTACCCTCTTTTAACATGAATAAGACAGAAGCATTATTCTATACAGGAGCTCTTCAACCCTTGCTTCTTAATAACAGCCTAATCAGTATTGTTGTATCTTTAAAATTTCATGGTAATTTTACCGACAGCAACCTTAAATGATTTCTTTATATCGATTTGTTAAGTAAGAAACTAGTCTCAGCCAGCTATGCAATAAGATCTATTTCAAAGCAGAATTTAGCATCTTCCAAAATAACATAGTTTTCTTTGTTTGAGTCTAATCTTGGATATGGCCTTGCTTTTTGTGGTTCTAGTACAGCTACCCAATATAATGTTATTTTTAAATTACAAAAAAGAGCAATACGGTATCTTTTTGGTGTCAGTAGAATAACCCATTGGAGACGCTACTTAAAAAATCACGGGATTTTAACTTTGTATATGCTAGAAACTGTTTTCTTTATTGGTAAACACCTACATATTTTTTCAGCAAGACCCAATCATGAATACTTCACCAGAAGTTCAACCTTTGATATGTATTTATTGATTCCGTCCACTGAGTTAGTAAAGAAATCTATATTATATTCGAAAAAAAAATTATACTATTAACTGAATTTGCAACTTAAATCTACAACTTCTTTCCTTAAGTTCTGTAAATTGACAAAAGCCTATCTATCTAAAAGACCACATTATTCCATGGAAGAGTTTCTTAACGAGAAACTAAGAAATTACATTACGTTTAGGTACAAGCAACTAAAGTATATATTGGGGTATCACATGCAGCAACTAAAACTTATTCATAAACTACTTCATAAGGTTTTATTATCTTCTTCTTCTTCTTCAGATGCAAATTCACTAATGGATGTTAGCGATCACATTTTCCATTAACTCTCTATTTCTTGCAATATGTATCAGAGATTGTATGTCGTTAATCCCTGTCCATTGCCTTATGTTTCGGAGCCAGGACATTTTCTTGCGTCCCATTCCTCTCTTGCCTTCAATTTTACCCTCGATTATAAGTTGGAGGAACTGGTATTTTTATTTCGCATGATGTGACCTAGATACGCCGTTTTCCTTTTCTTGATGGTTTCGAAAAGTTGGCGTTCTTGGTTTATTCTTTTAAGGACATCTATATTTGTGATTTTCGCTGTCCATGGTATTTTTAGGATACGGCGATAAAGCCACATTTCGAAAGCTTCCACTCTGTTTATATCCCTCGTTTTGAGTGTCCAGCCCTCTACGCCATATAGCAGCACTGACCATACGTAGCACTTAGTAAACCTTAGTCTCAGTTGAAGATCGAACTCAGAACAAGTCAGTACCTTCTTGAATTTTACGAAAGCTTGTCGAGCTTGCTCAATGCGACATTTTACTTCCCTGTCCGATGCCCAGTCTTCAAAAAGTCACGATCCCAGGTATTTAAATTTACTTACTCTTTCTATGGATTTACTATTCAGTGTTATGGTGGAGTTTTCAAATGCATCCAAGTTTCTGGAGATGATCATGAATTTGGTCTTTTTGGTATTAATCTCTAGTCCCATTCGCTCACTGTATTCTCCAATTATAGTGACAAGTTGTTGAAGATCGACTATGTTGTCACAAATTAAGACACCATCATCAGCATATCGTATGTTGTTAATCAATACTCCATTCACCTTGATTCCCATCTCTGCATCCTCCAAAGACTCTTGAAATATGGGTTCTGAATAAATGTTAAATAAAAGAGGGGAAAGCACACATCCCTGTCGAACGCCTCTTCTTATATGTATGGGCTTAGATATAGAATTGTCTATTTTTAGCTGTGCCGGTTAATGCCAGTACAAGTTTTCAATGCATCTTATGTCTTTTTGGTCTATATCAACTTTCTTGAGAATCTGCATTAACTTGTGGTGTTGGACACGATCAAACGCTTTTTGGTAATCTAAAAAGCATAGGAACACATCCTTCCTCTGATCGTAACAATTTTGGACCAGTACCTGTGTTGCTACTATTGCTTCTCGTGTTCCTAAACCTTGCCTAAACCCGAACTGGGAATCACTGATGTCCCATTCACATTTTTTGTATAATCTTTGATGTAGTATTTTTAAGAATATCTTTAAAGTTTGACTCATCAGGCTAATGAGTCTGTGATCCTCACATCTTTTTGCATTGACTTTCTTGGACAGGGGAATAAAGGTAGAGCGTAACCACTGTTGATGATCAGTTGAGACCACAGATGAAGCAGCCAGTTTCATAAATTAAATTAAATATTTTGTGTAGTGCTGAAATTCCCCTTTCATCTAGTAATTTGAGTATTTCTGACGGGATCTCATCTGGTCCAGGTGCCTTATTGTTTTTTGAATTTAATATTGCTTTTTCTATCTCCTCTTTGGTGATTGAAGGGCCAGTCAGCTGGTCGTCTGTATAAACTTCACTCATGGGTCTTTCGTCATGGAAGAGCTCCTGGATATAATTTTTCCATATATCAATTTTCTCCTTTTCACCCAGCACTATCTGGTTATCCTGATTAACTATGGTAGTTGGTCTTCGTTTTCTGTATATTCCAGCAGTCTCCTTAAGCTTTTTATGTAAATTACGGTCGTCGTGTTGTCTTTGTAAATGTTCTAGATCGATACATTGTTGCTTAAGCCATTCATTTTTTGCTATTCTTATTTTTGCTTTTATTTGCCTGTTAATGTTTTCATACAAGGTTTTATTATGCAATTTGCAATTAGATATTGCAATGAATTGTATATTGTTACTATATTTTGTTATGTGATATTGACAATTTTTGTAATTTGAGTAAATTTTAATTGTTATTGTTATTTTTTTTTTACTTTTTGTAAACTTTGTCCATAAAATTGTGCAATTTTTAGTGACAATAAAGCATATTTTCATTTTAGAATCCTACCTTTTCCATAAGTTTTAAGGTTTAATGTGTTTATACATTGTTGTATATGTGGTTTGTTGTTCATGTTTTGTTAAACAATAGGTTATGTTTTCTTACATTTATTAATATTTTCTTAAATACACATTCCTGAACTTTTATCTTTCTTCTGTCTACTGCTATGTCTAACGTGACATACTAATGTTGACAAATAACAATTAATCTGGAGTAATACACCATAATTCACTATATTTTTTCAACGTATCACTCACTGGATAAGAGAACATACTCAATACCCTGAACAGGTTATTGTTTGGGGAAGACGTTTTTAAACTTTTTATTGCTTGTGTATTATTTTAGTTTAAATAAAATATTATATAAAGTACTTTGCGATTTTATTTACCCTATCTTTATTATTTTGTGTAAATCACTTTTTATAAATATATTTATTTCTCTACACTGAAATTAAAATTATTCATCGCTCGTTGTTTCTCACTTATTCGAAATACTTTATGTATTTACGATACTAAAAATAAAAGCAATCAAACCAATAGTCATTATTTATTCAAATGAAAAAACTGTTTCAAATACCTTTCAATTATTGGAAGGTACGCCGCTGACTAAACGGGAAATATCACAGTCTATCACCTCGCCTCCTTCCCCGCGCCCATAAACTTTTCGACTTCAAATTTAGGCGAACAGAGTACAGGGTATGCCCAATCCATCTTTATTTATACGTCCACGATCTGGATCTTTCATTTACCGCCAAACACTCTCTGTGTCGAAATTTTTTGTTTATTTAAATTTAATGTTATTCGTAGCTACTTATCAAGCCTACTTATCAAGTTTGTTTGATATTTTCAACATTAGATTCAAATCTGTTAAAATTAGTTTCTTTTATTTATTAATTGTTAAATAAAATTAAGCTTTAGTTTCAAAATAAATATAACAGGACTTTGTTATCTATACATAAAATAAAATATATATACATATATATATATATATATATATATATATATATATATATATATATATATATATATATAATATTTATTGGTATATGTGTTTATATTTACAAGAACCATAATAATCTCCTATAATTAGTTTGGAAATAACAAATAATGAAAAACATTGGATCAGTAACGGTGTTTTATTTAAAATAATATAGATTTTATTTTATGAATATTTTAATTCTTTCCTATTCTCTACATGTTTTTTTATTGGTAGAATTTATTAAATTATTCAAATTTTGAAAAGTATTTTTTTTATTTATTTATTGTCGTCCGAGCCACTGAGGTTATAGACGACAACAATGAAAAATACATATTAGAACAAAGAAAGGTAAATATTAATTACATACTAACATGGAAGAAGATTGATATATGTAATTTGTGATACAGACTAAATTTTAATTTAAATATCTTTTATGCATATAGCAGTTAAAAACTTTATAGTATTGTTTAGAATGTTTAGATGATTGTTGTCTCTAAGAAGCTCGCCTATGTCGCTAGGAAGGTTAAGTTTACTTCTCGTTTCCTGGAAAATTTGACAATCGGTTAAAATATGTTTTACTGTACTGTTGGTTTGACAATGGTTGCAGTATGGAGGATTGTCTCTTGTAATTCGGTAAAGATGTGTATCGCGAGTGTGACCAAGTCGAAGTCGAGAAAAGATGACTTGCTTTTTTATAGGTAACACAAAGGCTTGTTTTTGTAAAGCATTGTCTTTAATTTGCCTTAGCTTTTCGGAACACTGCGACCATTTGTTTTGCCATGCACAACTAACTACGTTTTTTAAGTACAATTTAAGATCACTTGGCACTATTTTATTTAATTGCACTTGACCATCACTTGTCGCTGCTTCGTGATCTAGACGGTTCACAACCTCATTACCGTGTATTCAATATGAGATGGAACCCAGATTAATACCACGTGTTTGTTTTTCTTTGCAGCATTTTGAAGTGCTTTGTAATTGTCTTTATGATTGGGGTTATTGGAGTATAAGTTTTGGATGTCACAAAATGGAATTCATTGAGTCAGTTATGATTGTGTAAGTTCTCTGGTTTGTTTTGTTAATGAATTTTAGAGCTTCAAGAATTGCGTATAGTTCTGCATTGGAGATAGTCCAGTTGTTATGCAACTTTAATTTAGCATTATGAGTATTATAGAAAATAGCTGCGCCAACTCCGACCGTTGGTTTTGATACATCTGTGAAGAACTGTTGGTGGTCGCTAGTGGTTTATTTACAGTTATTGTCGGGAATATTATGCTATATTTATGAAGTAATCGGTTAACTCGTTCATAGAAAGGCGGATTACATTGAGAATGAGATGAGAAATAGTGGCTACAACAATATGAACGTTGTGGTAGAGTGGATTATCTAGAGAGGATAGAACTTTACAAGCAAACTACAAACTTAAAAAATCTCTTCTTAATTCTTAAGGGGTTTGCCCTGACTCACTGCATATACTTAGTATGGGGCTTGTTCGAAAGGCACCCAAAGCGACTCGCAGTCCCGTATTTTGAATTACATTTAGATTTCTTGGCTGAGTTATATACCACTGAGCCGTAGTCAATTCTTGATCGAACTAAGGATGAAAAGATTCGTAGAAGAATTGCCGTAGTGCTGCCCCAGATGATGTTTGACAGTGTCTTCAAAATATTAATGCTTTGCTGGAAAGTACCTTTTACATTTTTAATGTGACTTTTCTTATTCAATGTTTTGTCAAATGTAAGACCGAGTAAAAATTTCTTTTACAAAGATCATATTCTTACCATTCAATGTTAAAATTGAATTATCCTCTTTTCGCGTTTTTTGAGAAGAGCAAGCATTTTGTTTTTTCGTTTAGAGCAACTAACTCCTGTTTTGTCAGACCATTTCTGGAGATTATTAAATGCACTTTGTAGGATTCTTTGGGTGGATTCCAGATTTGTTCCTCTTAGTAGGATAACCAGATCGTCTGCTTATAGTCTTACTTTTATTGGATGTTGACACTGTTTCAAGTTGTCGTTAATTGCAACAAGAAATAAAGTTACACTTAATACCGATCCTTGGGGTACTCCATTTTCCTGGATTCCAATTGATGATAGTGTTCCATTTGCTCGTACTTTAAATGTTCTAAATTGAAGAAAATTTTGAATAAATTTTAGGAATTTTCCATTAATACCCCAGAAGTGAAGCTTTTCTACTATACCATATCTCTATGTGCAATAGTAGGCTTTTGTTATATCGCAGAAAATAGCTTGACTAGAATACTTAATGAGTGCTTCGTGAACTTCGGATTCAAGACCAACTAGGTTATCCGTCGTTGATCTATTTTCACGAAAGCCAATTTGCTCCGGGATAAGTAATTTTTTATCTTCCAGAAACCATGTAAGACGACGGTTTATAATCTTTTTAAATAGCTTACAGGTTGACGAGGTTAGAGATATTGGTCTATAAGACTGGGGATATGTTTTCGGTTTTTTGGGTTTAGAGATTGGGATAATAGGTATAGGATTCTGACCAATAGTTTGAAAAGTAGTACTGAATTCACATTTGGTTTAAAATATTAAGAAGGTATGTTCTAGCGTTTGTGCTTAGCCTTTGGAGAAAAATTATTGGTATATCATCTGGACCCGGAGAAGAGTTTTTTATGCCAAACAATGCATCGTCCATTTCTTTCAGTAAAATTGGAGAGTTCATGTAGTCTTTCATGTTCTCTGTGATCATTATCTCCTGCTGGAATTTTGTTCGTAAAGGTCTGCAAAATTTCTGTGATTTCTTCTGTTGAGGTAATGAATTGATCATTATGTTTTAAGAAAATAATTTGGGTGTTTTGCTGTTTTCCAGATAGTTGACGAATTTTCCTCTATAATGCAAACGGGGAAGTAGAGTTGTTGATGGATGCCACGAAAGGCCTAGGAAGGAAAAGACTATCATGGCTCAGAAACATCCGACAATGGACAGGGCTAAATTTTGAACAGCTAATAAGAACACCTGAAGATAGAAAAGAGTTTAAAATTGTAGTAGCCAACCTCCATTGAGGAGAGGGCACTTTAAGAAAAAGAAGAAGATATATTTGAGGTACTAAGGTCAAAAAGTTATGGGAGTTTTAAGTCTACTTGGTCTGAGAAGAGTGTCCAATTTACCTGGTTGAATTTCCATTTTGAGAGAGGAGTGGTTAAGGCGGTTTTAAAAGTATGGGTTATAAGAATAGAAAAGTGGTCACTCCCGTATAAGTAGGGATGGACTTCCCAATTTAAGGATGATTGTATAATCGTATCGCACATGTTCAGGTCGATAACTGAGGATTCTCCTGTATTCAAGATGTTTATATTGTTACTGTCCTACTCCTAACAGTAAGACAGTAACAATATAAACATCTTGAATACAGGGGCGGTTAGGAGTCGGAAGGCGTCGGAGAACGCTGTAAACCGATAGTAGTAGTAGTATATTGTTACTGTCAAGTAATTGTTCTAGTACTTTTCCTTTTAATGATCGAAATTTAGATCCCCAGTATATACTATGACTATTAAAATCTCCTAATAGTATACGGCGAGATGGGATCTGTTCAAGTAGTTCCTCAATTACGGCAGTTGAAAAATTTCCACTCGGTGGAATATAAATGTTGCATATTGAGATCTTTATGTCACTATTAATTGTGACTGCAATAGCTTCTAAGGATGTATTTAAAGGTATTAGTTCTGCTTCATACATTTGGTTGATATAGATTGCTACTCCACCACTTGCTTTATCTCTATGGGTCCTGTTTTTATAAAAGCAATTAAAACCCTTTAACCTTGCATGGTAAGAATCTTTGAAATGAGTTTCTTGAAGGCAAATAACTGATGGCGTTTGTTGAGCAATTAGCATTTGTAACATTTTGCAACGGGTGTGTTACACCTTGAGATTCCATTGTAATATACAGCTGAATCTAAAGTACTTGAATTTTCTTGAGATGATGAGGGTTCTCTGTCCACTGATGTAGATGTTCTGAAGAGTTGATGCTGTAGTTTTCTTTTAATGTTTGTGATTTTTGTTTACAACTTTTTTAAAGCTTTTACAGTCTCCAGATTCTTAAGTAAACCTGGTACATTGTCTGTATAGGTTTTAAGAAGATCCAATATGTCTGCGTTGTGTGGGGCTGATTCAAATAAATTTAAAGTTTGGTTATAGTTCAGTGTAAAATTGTTTTTATTCTCTTCAAACATTTGTTTTAATGGTTGTATTTCATCGTGAATGATTTTTCCTGTTTTAATTTTTTATGTTTGGGTTTTTGAAATATGGGTTATTTTGAAGGTCTTGATGCGGTGGTGTAGACTCTGGCATTTGTCGTTTAATGGAAATCGTTCAAGTTTCTTGGGCTACCGTTTCAAATGCCTCTCATTTATTCCGTATTCTGTTTATTTTGTTCTTTGGTATTTACATTGACATTTTGATTAACTGAAGATGCGCTTATGTTTTGATAAGATTCATCATCAGACGCTAGAGTGTTGGCGGCTTCTGTGCATTGGGTGAAATTCTTTAATGAAGTTTGCTCGTTATGTGGTAAAATTGGGCATACTACAGCTAAGTGACCTGATTGTTTACAACAAAAACATTCAAGGTTGTCGTTTGCTAAAAAAATTCTTATATGATGTTTTGTCGAAATTTATTATAAAAGAAGCTTGTTATGTGTTATTGTTTTCTAAAAGAGTAATATACGTTTGTCGGCGGAAAACTGAGAATATGACTAAATTCTGGGCGATACGCGTTTATTTGAAGAAAGTTGATAGTCGATTTAGACCTAGCTTTATTAGCTCTACTTCTAAAATAAAATGTGGTATGCCAGGGCATACATTAAATAAAACAATTCTTTGACTGGGAGTCAAATTGGGATTAATTGCGGGCAGTAAGAATTTGTTTGTTGACTTTAATTGAACCATAGTTTTTTAAGAAATTATTTACTAGTTCTTTTGAGTATAAGTAAATGCATATTCTATTTTGCGAAATCCGTGAGGCGAAAATAATGTCTTTAGGATTTACAATACTGCCCAAGGCTCTTAGATAATCTTCAATTTTTGTTGTGGACATGATCCCTTGGATTTTTGTTATCCAATATTTGAACGCCACATTAATAATTTAAATTGTGGGTGAGTGCGGTCCTGTTTACCTGACGAACTTGTTTTGATATTTCAACTAAGCAAAACTTCAAAAAATGATAGGTGTTTTTCGATTGACAATAAATGCTTAAACATATGTAAACAAATTTTGTTTACTTACTGGTTTTTGCAGATTCAACCGTTGATCCTAGATGAATTTGATTATAACACTGTTTTTACCCATTGAAAACTAATTAACTCGAACAGGATTTTGACTTTATCACTATTCACTATTTACACGTTCAGAATTTAAGAAATAATTGTTTAAATATTTAAACTTTTAGGAGAAACTTTGAAATGAGTCTATACACTTTGAGAGTTGTTTGACTTCTTTGAAAAGTATTAATATTAAAAAATTATCAACTATTCCATAACTTGTTCGTACTAGTTTCATTCAGTTTAATTCGCAACAGTTTGGTTCATTATCTAATTTGATAAATGGAAGTTTGTAAATTTCTAGCTGTTTCGTTGTGATTTTTGCTTAAGACCAAGAAATTAGTATTGTTTATAAAGCAGATATAGAACTGGGCCCCCTATACTGCCCTGTGGTACCTCTGCATTAATATATCTTAATTCGAAATAAGCTTCTTCATATTTGACTCTAATAACTCAAATTGATATGTATAATTCTACCAACTGTGTATATTGTTTGGGCAGAAGCTTACTTAATTTGCATTTAAGCTCCTTGTGCCATACCTTATCTAAACCTGCGCCACATAAATTAAGATGGTGTAGCAGAATTAACCTTTACGTACGGACGGACGGACGGACAGAAAAACGTAAACCAAAATATATGATAAAAATTTTATTTTCGTACTACTAGTTTTGTTTCCCTGTTTGCAAAGTAAAAATTATCTATAATATGTATTTGTTTTTAAATTTATTAATATAATTAATATTAGAAAGCAATACAGTTAATATTATTATACAAAGAAGACTAAAATAGTAATTACGCCAAGGAACTTCCAATTATATAAACAAAGCCTTGGCATAAGTATATGAACTAGATTTCGGAATTATAGTAGCATGAAATGTATGTAAATGTGTAAGAAATATCACATTTCAGTGATCTAAGTCTCGGAAAGATTGCAATTTCATGTCGTCTCAGACGATCTTATCACCAATTCCTGCACTGGAATCGAATTACACATCAAGGATTTTTGAAGTAGGAAAATTCTGGAAGATATCTCTAAAGTGCTCTTTAGTTAAGTTCTAGTTTAAAGTTACTGGCCTCTCAAAGTGCATGATGAAATTGGGTAGCTTTAAGAAGCAAAGTTTAAAAAATCTGTAGTTACCTATTCTCGTTTGATCAGGTCTCTTTTAAGATTACATTTAAAAGTTTCTTTTATGTCTGCAAAAATTACAGAATAAATATTTTTTGGTATAGATTTCAATTTCTAAAAGATTTTATTTAGATATTACGATAAATGTATATACGGGGTAGTTTGTAAATGCGATTTAGAATATTACACTAAATACTAAAGGATTGCTAGTATACATCTGCATCCTATGAGATGTATTTATAGTTAGTGTTTAATCTGTTTGTCTGGACCCACGATTAGTTGAACGGTGAGATATATTGCTATAAAATATTATTTTATTAAATTAAAATAATATACGACGACAATTTTCATAAAAATATTTATTGCTTACGTACATGTTTACAGAACTGAGTTTCGTCCGATACTACTAAAAATGCATAAAAAATGCCTAATAGAAACACCTAGTAGAGAGACTACACTATAATTCACGGCCTAACTTTCGCGTGATTGGTTGGTGGGTGGGTCCCAATTTAAAAATTGGCGGGTTTTATGTTTATTAAAATGACAATTGAGGTATTGTGGCACAGTATATCGTGGTACAGAATTTTTATTATAGTTTGATATTATTTACAAGAAAGTTAGTTAATTTAACATTATTATAAATATGTTTACTTGACTAGTAATATATGTAGTAAAATTAGGTTAATGTTAGGTAATGATGTTATAAAGCTTTTGTAGACTTTTATATTAGAGTTATATTTTTAAAATCATGAATGTGTTGCTTGTGTGAGTCCATATCAAATAGGTAAAGAAATAATAATAAGACTTACTCACAATCAATTTAATTTAACAATCTGACGACCGGTTTCGAGTCGATAAAGTAAATAAAGATAAGATAATAATAATAATAATAATAATAAAGATAAAATAAATAAATAAGTTAGTTCATAAACTATGAACTAACTTATTTATTTATTTTATCTTTATTAGACACCACCCTAATTGGGTTTATTTTATTGCAGCATTAGTTTAACTTTGTATCTGGACCTGAGGATGCTTTGCAAATTGTAGAAAGCGAAACCGGTCGTCAGATTGTTAAATTAAATTGATTGTGAGTAAGTCTTATTATTATTTCTTTACCTATTTTATATTTTTAAATCGGGATGTACTGGGCCCTAGGCGAGGTTTAGAGGGGTTTTCCTTCGAAATTGCACCAATAACGCCCCCCTCCTTTGATTTGGCAGTTTTTTAATTAAGAATAAAGACATTTTAAACAGAGCTATTAAGTTTTTTATTTGGTTTGCAATAAATATTTCCTAGTTAGTTAACCTCTGCTTCATTTTGTTGACAATAACAATTTTTCATAGCACTAAATTCACAATATATCTTTTTATTATCCTACATTTGTGGTGAATTCTAACAGAATTTAGTGTAAGGTTCAAAAAAATGAAAATGGATAAATTTCAATTTGGATTTGGGCAAGGCAGGTTTACAACAGCAATTTTTATTAAAAGACAGCTTATTTAACAATTTAGAGTGAAAGAGATAGGCTTGAACATACTATTATTAAACTTGAGAAAACACATAATTAAGTTATCAGAAATCTACTGTGGCAGAGATTAAGTAGGAAAAGAGAAAAAAGTAACTAGAACAGTGTTAGAACTACTATATTTAGAACAACTATTATAGTGTTAGAACGATTACATGTGAAACTGGCAAAATTTGTGTGAAAATAGGGCTTCATCAGGGTTTCGCCTATATTTATTCTCATTTGTGCTGGATTAGATAACAACTGAACCTCCTGGGTATTAGTAGAAAAGACTAGAGTAGTGGAGACAGGTCCTTGAAGAAAAATGATTAAAATTAAGTTGGATATAAACAAAATATTTAGAATATACTTTTAAAGATGAAATTTCAAGTCCAGATAGAGTAGTTGGCTTGGATAGACAATAACTGATACAAGATGATAATGTTCGGCGTTTTGGATCGGTATTACCTTTTTATCTATATTTCAATTAAAGGTAAAGAAAAGAGGCAAATTAAGTGATGTGTGATAAAAAGGTACCAAGAAAACTAAAAGGTAAGTTGTATAGGACCACTTTTAGATCAGCTATGATGTATGGTACTGAATGTAGGGCAGTAAAAAAGGGGATGAACAGAAATTGCATGTTTCTGAAAAACCATAATATCATACAAAAAGCGGAGAGGTACTTAGTCCCTGGAAGAGAACAGAAAACTTTAGAAGAAAATACTTAGAGAAGCCGATTCCATATAGAAAAAGCTAATGAGAATAATAATGTTAATGAATGTTCTACAAATAAAAATAATATAAGGAACCTCTAAACCTTGATAAAAAATCACCTAAAAAAAATAAAACAATATCTATATATCTAATAAAAAAAAAGCATCACTAGCATGTCAAAATAAAATAAACACAAGTCAGAATTTAATTTTACCTACATAATGTCAAACGAAAAAATAATTTTTAATTTTAATTTTTAATTTCTAATAAAACCTCTCTAATAGCCAGCTTAATCCTAAAATATGAATACCATCCGCTATTGCTAATAAATTCTTTAGCGATATACTGTGCCACAATACCTCAATTGTCATTTTAATAAACATGAAACCCTTACTTACTTACTTACTTACTCCGTGGCGTTACAACCCTTCGTGGGTTTTAGCCGACTCGAAAACATCCCTCTACTGTTTCCTGTCTTGAGCAACCTCCATCCAATTCTCCACGCCCATAGTGCTTAGGTCTCCTGCTATATTATCTCGCCACCGGAGACGAGGGCGTCCGCGTGGTCTTTTTCCAGTTGGGACTTCCTCCCACACCAGTCTTACTGTTCGTTCGTCAGAATATCTTCTGAGGTGTCCTGCCCATTGGAGTCTTCTGGATTTTATTTCTTTTATGATGTTGGCGTCTGGGTAAAGTTCTTCAAGCTCTTTATTAGTTCTTATCCTGTATTGTCCTGATGCTTCATCAAGCACCGGACCAAAGATCTTCTTTAGGATTTTTCTTTCCCAAACACGTAGTCTCTCTTCATTTGCCTTTGTTATCGTCCACGTTTCGCTTCCATACATCACAGCGGGTCGTATGATTGTTTTATAGACCTGTATCTTCGTACGTCGTGTTAGTTGTTTTGATTTTATAAGGTTTTGGAGGGCAAAAATACATCTGTTGCCGGCCTGAATCCTGTTGTTTATTTCTTGTGATCCGTTATTGTCTTCAGTTATTGTTGTTGAAAAACGTAAATTACAAAATCATTCATATTGTCCTTATCAATACCATATAGAGAAGCAGCGTATGCGACAACAATAGCTGACGGATTTGCCGGGTACATACTTTCTAAAGGGATGAATTATAATGGACACATTTTTCCAGAAATATGTAAAACTAATAAATATATTAATCTTAATAGATTTCTGGAAACTAAAATTGATCCAAAACTTTAAAAATTACAACTATGAATCTAAATAAAATAAAATCGAAAATAATATGAACTAAATTATAATGCGGCTCGCCTGGAACTACTGAAATTCAAAATAAAGTTGTCGGTTGACGTCGAAAATTTAGCTGTTCGGAAGTGGACACAAGACACAACTTTTTCATGAGGCGTTTATACTCTCTAAATTTGGTTTTCAGAGTTACCACTCTGATAATGTTGTCCTCTCTAGGGTGCACCGACGTGATGCGTGCAACTGTCCATTGTAATGGTGACAAATTGTCTTCAACAATTAACACCAAAGTATCGACCACTATTCCATTATCAGTAGCACTAACAGTATTACTGCTGATCAATTGATAAATATATTCTTTATACCATCGTTTCCAGAAGTGCTGCTTCAGTTGCTGGGCGTGCTGCCAAGCAGATAATTTATTGGAGGACATATCCAAAAAGTCAGTCTCCGGATAGCTTGTCATAGGACAACCAATTAAAAAATGTCCAGGGGTAAGGAGAAGAAGATCATTTGGATTAGAAGACATAGGAAAAATAGGACGAGAATTTAATATTGCTTCTATTTCAATAAGATAATTCTATTGGTGATATGTTAACAAACTATCACCTACAGTGCGAATTAAATGAATCTTAAAGGACTAAACAGCGGCTTACGAAATTCCTCCAAAGTGGGGAGATTTCTAAATTCGTACAACTCGCGAGTTGCTTCCGCGAAATTGGTAGCGTTATCCAACTGTATTTCTGCACATTTTCCTCGTCTAGCACAAAAACGACGGAAGCTAGATAAAAAGGCTTCGGTAGTTAAGTCGCTTACAAGTTCTAAATAAACAATGTAAATATGCATACATACACTGCGACGTATACCTTTAATCGTCTACGATTTCGGAATCTTTTCTCCTTGATAAACAAAAGACCAAAGATAATTTTAGAAGATACTTTTAAAAGATTAGAATGGGAAGAAAAAGGTATAAAAATTTGTGGACAGCGCTTGAACCATCTAAGGTACGCTGATGATATCGTATTGATAACTGATAAAAAAGAAGAATTATTTGAAATGGTGAAAAGAACTGGACGTATAAGCTGCAAAGATAGGCCTTAATATGAATTACAGCAAGACCAACACCATAACAAATACAGATGAAGACATCACAATGAGAATCGGACAAGATGAAATAGAACAAGTTCAGGATTATATATATATCTTAGTCAAAGAAACGAGTTAGACTGGCATGGGCGGCATTTGGCAAACTAAGCTACATTCTTAAAAACAAAAGATATCCACAGCATCTTAAGATCAAAGTATACAATCAATGCGTACTACCTGTTCTTACTTATGGTTCCCAAACGTGGACATTAACAAAAGCAAACATGGACAAAATCATAAAACTCCAAAGAGAAATGGAAAGACAAATGTTGCACATAAGACTAATGGATAAAAAAGAAACGAGTGGATAAGAGAGAAAACAAAATTGGGGTATGTTAGACAAGAAGTTGTCTAATATAAGACAATAAGAAGTTGTTGCAATATAAGACCAGAAGAAGACCGATGGAACAAAATTCTTATAAGTTGGAGACCGTGGGAATATAAACGAAGCAGAGGAAGGCCCCTAATGAGATGGGCAGATGATATCAAGAAGCACGTAGGCTCTAGGTGGATGACTGTAGCGACAGACAGAGAAGAATGGAAAGGGACTGGGGAGACCTATGTCCAAAGATGGACTGAAGAAGGCTAATTAGATAGATAGAAACAAAGGACCGCAATAGTCAACTCCAGTATTCAAAAAAGATCTAGAAGGAGTTCTTCACGTATAATTAAGAGAGTAATGTAGTGATTAGCTGGCAGCAAAATTGCATGTTTTTGAAACTCAAATAACGAGGATAGATTAAGCCTACCACCAATTCTTAAGATTCCGTTGTTATAAAGGAATGGATTCAAAGGTACCAATTTACGTTTACCGTAACCAAGGTCCTTGTTTTTAAAGAATTAATTTCTTTTGATAATTCCAAATACTGTGTCACCTTAATTACTAAAGATTGCGAATCGACCAACTTTTGAGCATTAAAACTAATAAATATTTTATTCTTTTAATAGATTGCTAGAAACTAAAATTTACCCAAAACGTTAAAAATTACACCTATGAATCTAAATAAAATAAAGCAGGAAAATAATATGAACTAAATTATAATAAGATTGAACACTGTTTATGCCATTAGTATATATTAAACATGTTTTATATTTGATGAAAACAATCATAAACAAATATTATATGACATGATTTGTTATTTAGCGTGTAAGGCATTTTTCTGTTTTAATCAATTAATTGGTTCAAGGCTGATCTGTAGTTGAGAAATTCATCCCATGACTAAAGAACAGCATCAGACGATGGTATGACAAATAGAAGAACGACAAGCCATGGCTGTGAGAATCAAAACTTATAACTTAGTAGTGTTAGCTATACAGAGTGTAACAAAAAAGTAGGTCATAAATTAAATCAAGTATTGGAGGACCAAACACAGTTTGATTAAACCTGACTTACCTCTGTGCAAATCTCCACATAAAAGAAGTTACAGCCCTTGGAAGTTACAAAATAAAAATCGATTACTTCCAATATATCGAGAACTACTAGAGATTTTATATTAAAAATGGACATTTAGCTTTCTTATGGCAGGAATATCTCAAAAAGAAACAGTTTAATTTGTACACCTTATAAAAATTTGTTACGTGTTTTATTCCCTTAAACTCCCCCAAATGTTTATATACGTTTCAATTCTTGTGGTATCATTAGTTAAACAAAATATTTTTTAAACTTTAATCAAATAAGGTAGATATCGAGCACAGGTTATTTATTGAATCTTGCCCAAGTACTTTCCACCTAAAGCATCTTTAGGGACATTTCATCAAATTTGGCTTATCCAACAATATTTTGAGAATGTCATAAACATTAAAAATTAGACACAATACGAAACAAGGATAAACAGTTTAATTTTGTTTAATGACGAAGCTACATATTGTTTGGCATCAGAAGAGATAATATTAGAGCATTTAACCATATATCACAATATTTTTGACTCTTAATACTTTTTCTATAAGCCAGTTTTTAACAAGATAAGGCTATTTTTTAATTATGTTTTAAAAATTCCCTAGTCGTCTATATAACACTTATTGCTATGGTTACTGTGTATTAAACAGTAGCACCAACAATGTATTTTATCAGTAATTAATATTCCAATTACTGTGCATGTAAGATTATTTAAAAAAAAACTAAATTTTCTATTACAATGGTGTATACGTTTTCGGAAATGGCAGATATGCATTAATTTCTGGGTAAGTTTGAGCAGGCTAAATTAGGGTTTTAGATAATTATTGGTAATTTGGTAATTAGAGGTTAATGCTAAGAGAATAGTAGCAAAAAATAACGTAGCAAATTGCAACAAACCAGATCTCTTAAGGACAAGACAAGTTTAAACAATATATCACAACATCTCATCTATTAGTAATACAACATATTAATAATAATGAATTTATTGAAACATACCTTAGCGAGCTATGAGTTAAAAAAATAGTAAATATCCTCTTTGGATGGCTACCAAACGGTTTAAAAGACATACATATACTACATAATCCAACAATTAGAAACACTGATGGAAACTGGGCTTTAAACTAATGATCAAAAACCAAGCCAATTTGCACGGCAACTCGAAAACATATTTTAACCAAACAAATGAAATAACTTGGTGAACGTGAATACTTTTGAGCCAGATCTCTTAAAAATTAAACCTACTAATACCAAAGAAATTGCTAAAGAGAAAAGAGAGTATCAATTCCAAAAAAGCTCCAAGGTTCGCGCTAATAACAGGCAACAGGTAAAACACCACAGAACCATCAAAAACCATCACGAAGCTTACCTACCTATTTAATTCATCATTTAGACTAAAGTATTTTCCTCCAAAATGTGAAAAGTGGCAGACTTTATAACAATTGTAAAAAGTGTGTCGTACCTACATTAGTTAAGTTACTTTACACTTAGACAAGGAAAGAGAGAGGACGGGTAACGTCTCTTTATAATAGTGCAATTAGGTATTAATTGATTTTACTTTTTATTTCAATTTTAAACCTCAAAATACATTTGAATTAGTATTTTAAGGAAAGGTGAGACCTAAACTAGTAAATAAGAATGCTAAATATGCATAATTATTTCAGTAATTGCATTATAATTAATAATTTCACTCACACACCATGATAATTTGCCGGTGGCGGTGTGCTTTGAGGGTTAAAATTCCATAAAATATTTCATAAATTTCGTTAATTTTGATTCCAAAATATTTGTATAAATAAAATAAACTAAATACAACATTTAATGTACAAAAATGTTTTATTTTAAATACGAATTAGTCAATCCTTAATAATACAAAAATACGCCGCTGACCACTTCCTCTGGAGACAGTTTGACTTTACTTTTAGCGATACGGTTACGCGTCCTTTCTCTTTTCTTGTCTAAGACTTTACATGATCTTAAAGACATAACCAATAACAAACTATTTCTGTCAATTTTAATAAATATTGTTTTGTGATACGAGCGAATAAACTATCAGAATAGTCGCTAATTTTCTGGTTCGTATAGGCAACCAGTTTTACGTTATGCTGTATTTAAAGTTACCTATAATAAACACAACTCATAAATTTTAGCGATTTATTAAATCAAATAAAAATTCTCTACCTGCATATGACAGTAATACGACTGATTGTAATAGACCTCCAGTTTTATATGTTACTGTTGCCAGATCTATAGCTAAAACTACGTACCCAAAGAATGAGTAGGCTGTAGTGTTCCCTATAACTGATAACACTCTTAAATTATTTGATTACGTCGAATTAATTGAAAATAATATTCTGCCGAAAAACATCAATCGATTGTGCATTTCTCTAAACATTATCGAATGTGTGAACCTGTTACTCACAAATGATCCTTTTGTTCGCGTAGGAGACGTAGACCATAGTATAAGCAGCCTAGTAACACCAGCTAAACGTCTAGTTTTATCAAATATATGTTCATCTATTCCCCATGAGCATATCTAGTCAGCAATCAAAGATTTTGGTCTACATATTGCTTTACCCATCTCACTCCTGAGGGCAGAAATTCCAGAGGTGGAATATAATCACATTCTTTTCTTCCGTAGATAGGTCTACATAGTCTTACCGAGTTGGTCATTGTATTAGAAGGTAATGTACATCGGATATTTTTGTCTATGTATAAGATGCTCTGTGGCTAACAATTGTCCAAATAAAAATATCCCTTTAGTTTCTACAGACAATCCATCAACAACCGAAATATCGTACTTAGTTGTCCTCAAAATATAATAAAAAGAAAGCCTTTTTAAAGTCAGTAGATTTCAACGTAATCAACGTGTCAGGGAGACAAAAAAAAATTTCATCTGCAATGCCTTTTCCTTATCAAGATACAAACAAAAAACCAATGAAACAAGCAAATATTCATCTTATAGTTTCAAAATCGCGGATACCTTAAAAGAAGCAATAAATTACTGTTTTAGAAGTCATCACACTCTTTTTCCACATCTGTAGACAATTCCATAAGTTTTCTTAAAAATAGTTACGGTAGTAGCGATCTATAACCTGATGTTTATCTTTTTTTAACAGATAGGTCACTAAAGTACAGATTTCAAGTACGTCAAAAAAAATTTCTGTCTGCCACAGCAGATTCGGTAAGTATAAATTTCCTGTCATCACTGGAACCTTACTATCAGATAACTCCCAGCATTCCCAAACATTCTCATTCTAGTAAACTTCAATCTAATTTAATAAAGGTGTAATGGGTTTTACTCTAGATTTGAACACCTTCAAAAGTTATTCCTTGATATTACGGCCGATATAGTATGTTTACAAGAAACGAATTTTAAATCTAACCACAGAAGACTTTTTAATGGTTTTGTAAAATATCCTTTCTTGAGAACTGACTATTTTATAGCTAGCGGTGAAACATCCATATTCGTATCCAATGATCTTTACTTCACACATTTTCCCATCTGCACAAATCTTGAAACTATCGCCGTTAAAATTTTAAAATCCACAAGGAAAACAATTCCTGTAGTTGGCTGTATACCACGTATCACAAAAAAGAGGTTAGTCTTCGTAAGTGGGTATATTTATTTAAAAAACCCTTAAAAGGGCTACATCAAAAAAACAAACGTTTTCGGACTAAACAGTCCATCATCAGGTTTAAATTTTAAAATTGCCTTAAATAAGTATAAACCATTTAGTAAAACAAACGTGGTTATGAAAGTTTGACTATGGTTAAAAAGCAAAAATGGCTATACATACTAGGTTAAAATGCCTGAGCCACCAAAATACATGGGTAAAAACCCTTTAAATTACATATAGTTCTTATCTTATCTTATAGTATCTTATCTTATGTAGATCAACATAAAAGGATAATTTTCATATATATATATATATATATATATATATATTATATATATATATATAATATATATATATATAAGCTAATCTAACATAAAATACACTTTTAGACCACATTCCATACGACAAAAAGTAACATAGGTTGCCTAATACACAGGACATCCTCTTAAACAAGACTTTAACACCTTTAACATGACTTCCATGACCAATACGTATTCTATTAACACCATCGGTGATTTCACATTGATTATAACCCAAATTTTAAATCCCAACACCTTGATTGCTGTTATTATTTTTAAAATCATCAAAATAATTTTTGAATTTTTTGATTGTAGTAATACTAGGTATAACTAATGTAGTTTCATGTTACATTGACATTTTGGTTTTGACACCGTTCATAGGTATATTGTCAATCAGTTTCCAGCTGTTCTCCGTGTGTAGAGGTTTACTCCCCGGCTCTGGAACTCAATTCAACAATGTGTGTTACCTGAAGTCATATTTAATTTAATACTGAACATCACAGTTTTTTAACAACAAGATGTATAATCTTTTACAACTATATGCAATTTAAAGGGATTTTACCCATGTATTTTGGTGGCTCAGGCATTTTAACCTAGTAAGTATAGCCATTTTTGCTTTTTAACCATAGTCAAAATTTCATAACCACGTTTGTTTTACTAAATGGTTTTTACTTATTTTAGGCAATTTTAAAATTTAAACCTAATGATGGACTGTTTAGTCCGAAAACGTTTGTTTTTTTTGGTGTAGCTCTTTTAAGGGTTTTTTAAATAAATATACCCACTTACGAAGACTAACCTCTTTTTTTTGTTAAAATTTTAGTTTGTAGTATTTATATACCTCCAAATTATAGTTTATCTAAAGCCGATTTAGTGGGCCTCACATACCAACTTCCTTTACCTTTTTTCTTTTTTTACAATACATTCTGGAGTTTCATTACATTCTGGAGTTCATTAGTTGTTATAGTCGTTTCGTTTTATTTTTTTCACACCTCAGTGCGATCCATTACTCCACATGTAGCCTGCGATAAGAAAGCTGTGCTTCTAATAAAAACTTATCCTGTACCGTAACATATACTTTTTCTACCTAATAATATACATATGTAAAAAATACCTGAGGTATACTGTATTTTCGGAAAGGGAGATTATATTTTCTAGCGTAGAATAAGTTTTATTTGATATTATGTGGCTATATTAATACTACATTTAAAAGTGTCTATTTCCATATTATTCAAAACATACATTTTGAATTTGTTGTCAAATCTTTTAGTTTAAGGCCCGAATATGTGTGGCTCCAGAAACTCTCACCCTACTTCTTGTTAAAGCATATACCATTCTAGAGAGGTATGTACTGTGGTTTTAACAGTATACAATACAGAAATACAGAATACAGAACGGCGACTTTCCTTTATTGATCACTCCTTGGAAGATGTTAAGGCGGTAGAAAACTGAAACATTTGTGCATACATTTAAACATTTGTTCGTTCGTTCATTCTAATATGCAAGTTTTTCGAGAAAAATACGTTTTTCTTTGTAGTCTTTTCCTAATTCAACAAATTTATTCCAACAATATTTTATTTTAATTACCTTGGGACTAGACTAGTATCTTATATATCTTAAAGCATGCTTAAAAAGGACCCGCTTTCCTCTTTTTAATTAAATTAAATTTTATTTTATTTTAAATTATTCAGTAAAAGAATATTTTTAAATGTGCCCCATAGGGCCATTAACACTTAGGTATCCAGCCTCGCATAGAGTAAGATAGACTCATATATTCTCGCCTACACGCACAATTAAAAAGTACGCTTAGTTTACGTATTTACTTTGCTGTATACTGAGCGATGAATAATTGAATTGATGCCCGGTCTCCAAAGAGGAAAGGATATAATATGAAAAAGGACAAATCTTACTGATTATTCAGGCGACTAGCTATAAAAAATGATTATAAAGATTTAAAATCAAGTGATTTATGATTTGAACGAAAGAAGAGAAGTGAACTGGATTTTCATTTGACTAAACCTAAAAATCATTCACTACTTATATAAACACTAGGTAGCAACAATAATAGCAATGTCCCTAAAGACTGGAATGAGAGTCTAGTAATACCCTTACACAAAAAGGGGACAAATGTGATCTACAGAATTATAGACCTATATCGTGGCCCAGTCAAGTATACTAACTATTTATGAGAATTATTAACAACCGGTTGACCTACAAAATGGACAATTACCAACCGGTTGAACAGGTTGTCTTCCGCAAAGGATACAGTACATCAGACCATCTGCTGATAATGAGAACATTGATAGAGAAGGCAAATGAATACCAACTACCCGTATATCTTGCCTTTGTCGGCTATGAAAAGGCGTTTGTTAGTATCGAGATGTGGGCCATAGAACAAGCTATTCATAATTGTAGACTAGATTCGAGATGCAACTATGATCATACAAATAGACAAAAATACAAATTCCATCCCCATTAAGAGAGGAGTGAGTCAAGGAGACGTAATATCGCCAAAGCTTTTCAACCTAGCCCTAGAAGACGTCTTCAAAACTACAAATTGGTAAACCTATGGCAATAACGTTAATGGCAACAAGTTAAACCACCTTAGATTCGCTGAAGCCATAGTGATTATAGCGAGCACATTCAAGGAACTGAAAATTACGATGGACGAACTTGCAGGAAGCTCCCAATACGTCGGCCTTAAAATGAATATGAAAAAATCAAAAATAATGACAAACACAGATAATCTCAGACGTATAACTATAAATTGCAGTAAAAAAGAACAAGTCCAGGAATACCAAGCCAAATCCTGAAACTTGACAAAGCAAACCAAAGTGCGGAAATTACTAGAAGAACAAGACTAGCATGGGCAGGATTTGGAAAACTTAGTTGGCTACTTAAGAACCGCAAAATACCCCAATACTTGAGGAGCAAAGTGTTCAACCAATGCATCCTTCCTATCATGGCATATGGACAAACCTGGACCCTAACCAAGGCAAACATGAATAAACTAGACATAACAGAAAAAACTATGGAAAGAGCAATGTTAGGTATACGACTATCAGGTAAAAAGAGGAACGACTGGGTAAGATCAAAACCAAAAGTCGAGGGCATAACAACAAAAACTGCCAAACGTAAATGGAGCTTCGCGGGCCACACTGCTAGACAAAAAGACCAACGTTCGAATACTATAATACACCATTGGAGACCTTACGAAAGTAAACGACCAAGAGGAGGACCACAGATGAGATGAGTTGATGACATTAAAAGAATAGCCGGAACAAATTGGAAATATGTTGCTCAGGATAGAGATCAATGGAAGGAGTTGGGAAAGATCTATGTCCAAATATGGACGATAGAAGGTTAAGAAAAGAAGAAAAAGCAACAATACAGTTTGAAATTCGGTAGATAAACTGCCGAATCGGTGTAGCTGGCATCACTGCACATTTACGGCGAGAATAGTAGCGTGATTCCTTGCATTTTCTATGTATAATACTTCACCTAGTTTTCGTATATCATTTACACTGCTATCATGGTATATGCTATGTCTGAAAAGAGAGTATGAATCTCGTAAACTACGGAGTTGAAGTGAGGGAGAATTAGCGTTCAGTCCGATGATGTATTAAGATGACAAATAAAACTATGCATAAAATTATCTATGTTTGTAATAAATACACAACTTACAACAAAACTTATCACCGTTGAAAATCTTTATGTTTCGAGTTTGTTATTGTTACGTAAATCACTAAGTCTACAAAAGGAAAATTAATTATTCATTTTGCTTCTACGGACGCCTATACTAGAATTTAAAATAACTTCAATGTATTGAACGTAATAGAATATTCCTGAACATTCTAATAACACGGTTTAGATGCTTCTGATGTTTCTGAATTATAAATAAATTTTGCACATCGCGTTGCAGGAAGTATGATCGTGATCGAGAGCTTGCATTTCTACAAACTTCGAAATACGCTTTGTGGGTAGGATCGGTTCAATGCAGGCGGATTAGAGGAAGTCAATACATAGTAACGCCATGCACAGATAAATAACTGGAATTTTGTTGTTTTCTTCCAATTTTATTGCTATTATGGTTTTGAAATCTTACTTATTATTATATCGCGAAAAATATATAACGGTAATCGTAACTTAGAAATTAGTAATAAAAAATATACAGTTCGTTCATGAATTGTGGAAATGGTTCATTATTTTATAGAAAATGGCTAACTGATTTCTATACAAATGTCTTAAAACCAGCTGAAATCTTGTACTCACTTAAAAAGCCTAATATTGTAGTAATAATAATACTTCTTCTTTTTCTTCTTCTTCTTTGCGTGCCACATAAGAATTATCCGACGTTGGCGATCACCATTGCGAAGGCTTCTCGATCTTCTGCAATATGGAATAATTATCCATATAGTCCAATATATCCAAGTATTTTGTCTGAGACTAGGCGCATACACATCGAATTTGGACGGTCGATAAAAGTTTGATCGAACTTTTGTCGATGATGCCTTGCGCACACACTACACGATATTGATTCAATGACGTTTTTTAATCCAAAAAGCTTTGTTAGGTGGAGTACACAAAATCACAATAAGCAACACAGAACCACATAGCAACACGGAGCGACGTACCTTGAGCAGTGTCAAAAAAACGCAACTGATCCTCTGGTCGGTCGATAAAGATCAGACTACATTATAGTGCACTTTAATATAGTGCAATTTTAAAAATTGACGGGTTTCATGTTGATTAAAATGACAATTGAGGTATTGTGGCACAGTATATCGCTAAACAATTTATTAGCAATATATTGTGGTATTTGTACAAAGCGGATGATATTCACCTTTTAGGATTAAGCTGACTAGTATAGTTTTATTAAAAATTAAAATTTATTTTTCTTTCGACATTATGTAGGTAAAATTAAATTCTGACACTGTGTTTATTTAATTTTGATATGCTACTGATTCTTTTTTTTTATTAGATATACAGAAATTGCTTTAATTTTTTTGTTTAGGTAATTTTTTATTACGATTTAGAGGTTCCTCTTATTATTTTTATTTCTAGAACATTCATTACCATTATTATTCTCATTAGCTTTCTCTATGTGGAATCGGCTTCTCTAAGTATCTTCCTCTAAACTTTTCGGTTCTCTTCCAGGGACTAAGTACCTCTCCGCTTTTTGTATGAGATTATGGTTTTTCAGAAACATGTAATTTCTGTTCATCCGCTTTTTTACTGCCCTACATTCAGTACCATACATCATAGCTGGTCTAAAGGCAGTCGTATACAATTTAGGAGAGGTTTAGAGGGGTTTTCCTTCGCCATTGCACCAAAAACGGTCCCCCCTCCTTTGATTTCCCAGATTTTTAATAAAGAATAAAGACATTTTAGACATAGCTATTTAGTGTTTTATTTGGTTTGCAATCGTTATTTCCAGTAAACCTCTACTTCATTTTGTTGACAATGACAATTTTTCATAGCACTCAATTCACAATATATCTTTTTATTATCCTACATTTGTAGTAAAATCTAACAGAATTCAGTGTAAGATTGTAAAAAACGAAAATGGATAAATGTCAATTTGGATTTAGGCAAGTCAGGTCTACAACAAGCAATTTTTATTAAAAGAGCTAATTTAACAATTTAGAGTGAATTTACATTGTATTATTAAACTTGAGAAAGCACATGATGAAGATATCAGAAACCTACTTTAGCAGAGATTAAGTAGGAAAGGAGTGCCAACTGAATATGTGAGTGGAGTATGAGCAAGTAACAACTATAATAGTGTTAGAACGATTACAGGTAAAACTGTCAAATGTTTTGTGAAAATGCGTGAAAATCAGGGTTTCGCCCATATTTATTCTCAGGTCCTTGAAGAAAAATGATTAAAATTATGTTGGATACAAACAAAATATTTAGAATATTCTTTTAAAGATGAAATTTTAAGACCAGATAGAGTAGTTGGCTTGGATAGACAAGAATTCATAAAAGATGATAATGTTCGGCTTTTAGGATTGGTATTACCGTTTTATCTCTAATATGCCAATTAAAGGTGAAGGAAAGAGGCAAATTGAGTGATGTATGATAAAAAAGGTACCAAGAAAACTAAAAGGTAAATTGTATAGGACTGCCTTTAGACCATCTATGATGTATGGTACTGAATGTAGGGCAGTAAGAAAGGGGATGAACAGAAATTACATGTTTCTGAATAACCAATAATTTCATACAAAAACCGGAGAGGTACTTAGTCCCTGGAAGAGAACAGAAAAGTTTAGAGGAAAATACTTAGAGAAGCCGATTCCACATAGAGAAAGCTAATGAGAATAATAATGGTAATGAATGTTCTAGAAATAAAAATAATAAGAGCAACCTCTATCTTAATAATCTTAATAAAAGAATCTTAATAAAAAATTACCTAAATAAAAAAATTAAAACAATATCTATATATCAAATAAAAAAAAGCATCACTAGCATATCAAAATTAAATAAACACAATGTCAGAATTTAATTTTACCTACATAATGTCAAAAGAAAAATAAATTTTAATTTCTAATAAAACTGTACTATTAGTCAGCTTAATCCTAAAATGAGAATATCATCCGCTTTGTACAAATACCACAATATATTACTAATAAATTGTTTAGCGATATACTGTGCCACAATACCTCAATTGTCATTTTAATAAACATGAAACCCGCCAATTTTTTAATTGGGACCCACCCACCAACCAATCACGCGAAAGTTAGGGAGTGCATTATAATGTAGTCTGTGCCGTTTGGCGACCGATGTGAGTGCCCGCTCACATTTGTTTCTCCGCGCCAATAAGGGATTTTGTTCGATCGAACTTATATCGACCGTCCAAATTAGATGTGTGTGCGCCGAGGCTAAGTCCATTTACGAATGTTCCTTAACCAAGAAACCCGTTTCCTTCCTACATTTCTACGGTCCCATACTTCATTCGGAGACAGAATTCATTCATTCTGTTTCCGGCTTCTATGTAACATGTAGCTTCTCCAGCTTTAAAAAATTTTAAAGTGTTTGTTTGTCTTTGTGTATTGTATTGTTATGTCCAAATTTACATGTATGACATTCTGCTCATGTCGGATAGGCCACAACTGACGAAATGCCCCTGAGGATGATCTATTGATCGAAAGTACTTGGGCAAGATTTAATTAATTACTATGTTCGATATTTGCCTTGTATACCACCAAAGTTCAAATAAAAATTTAGTTTTGTTTAAGTTTATTCCTATGCCCATTTCCTCTCCTACCTTGTGAATACCACCAAGCAGAATTTTGAGACCTTCAATATTATCTGACAGAATTACTGTATCGTCTGTATATCTAATCATATTAAGTAGTTCCCCGTTGATTTTTTATTTCATATGGTTATCTCTTAAGTACCGAATAAACATTGCATAATGTTGACCACAAAATGCAACCTTGTCTGTCTTCTCGTTGTATAGAGATTTCGATATTAACTGATCCTTAAAGGCAAAATAGAGGTAGCCCAGTCTGGTAAAAAAAACGTCGAAAATTTTTTCGCAGATATCTGAAGATTTTAAGACACAGCTGGGGGTTATTAGATAAAAAATCATTTCACCTTGTGAAAGTCTCACCTTGTGTTTCAAGGTAATTCACCTTGCGTTTTTTTAAACAACAATTTACGGTCACAATTTGATTTTTTGTCTATAAGTTTTTTCCCTTATATTTTATATACACAATATTTATATCACTTTTTTATATCAAGAATATCTTTATTTACCCGTTTTTTTAATTAAAATTGCCAAATAATTTACGGAGATATTTTCTAAAAATCGGTTTTTTTTGCACTAATTTATAAATTTTATTAATTTTTTTATTAACAAAATGAAATGTTAATAATACATTTGAACATCGAGGAATTACCATCTTTTACATTTGTGCGAAATTGTTGCCCGATCGGACAACTGATTTAAAAATTATTTAATTTGACTATCCCTGAATTATTTAAACTATTACGCCCTATGAATGATACTATAGAGCGTTCCACGTTAAGAAAATAACATTACGGAGATAAGGCCATGTATTTCTTATGGACGATACAAGCGCGGCGTTGCCACGACACACACAAGCACGATTCAGGGTTGTATAATTTGTATTTTCGTTTCCACAGACATGAATTAATTTAATCTTTTTTAACGTAATTGACCAAAAGTGCCCATTCGAAACAAGAGATGAAAAGTAGGAAAAATGATTTTAATTAAATATATAGTATTTACAAAAGATAATTTTATTTTATCTTATTTTAATTATAGTAACGACAGTTTATTTGTTTTTCGGTAAGAATACCATATACCATGAATCATAGAAATCAGTAGAAAATATTGCTTAGTTAAATTATGCACTTTGCCGGCTATTAAAGATTTAAAAACAAATAAACAGACCGTTTGGAATGCATATATCTAATTACTAATTGCAACTTAAAATAATACGGTGTGAATATATCAGCGATTTTATGTTGTTCTCTGAGACTATACAATGATAATAAGGCTTTGTTGTTTTTTAGTTGTTATCCTGACTGTACAGTTAAATGTTAATTAAAAAGGGAAATTCAAAAATTAAGCCAAGGGAATATCTTGGACATTCGTTCAAAACAATTTGTTTTAAATGTATTTAATTATCATCTAAACTTAAGAAGTGGTGAAAGTGTTAGAAATTTAATCGATAAAGTAAGTGCTATGACAGGAGTAAGTTTTAGTACTATTTTTAAAATACGCCAAGAAGCTGCGGACGTAGGACCATAAAAAAAAACAAGAAAACGTACCAAAAGTAGAGTGAACAACAGAAAGTTCACTTACGATGCAGTAGTTCATACGCGGCTACGTGCCATCATGCATAGTTTTTTTTCTTTAAAAATTTACCGCCGACATTGAACAAAGTTATTGCACTGGTTAAAAGACAAATATTTAGCAAACATGTCACTCTCAACAATGTGGAGAATACTTCACGAAATGAACTTTGTTTTTTGCAAACGAGGAGTAAAGTCAAGCATGACTGAACGGCCCGATATTCTAAAATGGAGATATCAGTATTTGCGTGAAATAAAAAAAATCGTTCTCAAGGATCCAACGTCGTTTATATGGACGTTACTTGGGTGAACGTTGGACATAGTTTTTCCAAATAATTGAAGGACCTCTTATTGACGTCAACCAGGAATGCGTTTGTTAAGGGGTTGTCAACAGGACTAAAACAACCGACACAACGAGGCCCCTGATTTGTTATAGTGCATGCATGTAGCGAATTGGGCTTTGTAGAAGATGCTGCTTTTTGGTTTTTAGCTCAGCGGACTATCATGATGAGATGGATGGTCCTATATTTAAACAATCGTTAAGGGAAAAGCTGCTTCCCAATCTTTCAGAGAAAACTGTTGTGTTGATGGACAACGCTTGGTATCATTCGAGGAGAGAAGAAGTGATTCCGACACAAGCCTTCAATAAAGATCAAATTAAGACGTGGTTGCTGAAGGAAGATATCTTTTTTGAAGAAGATTATTTAAAATCAGAGGTCCTGGAAGTCGTAAACACATACACAAAAAAATACATAAAATATAAAATCGACCAGATGTGCAAAGAGAAAAATGTTGCCTCTACCTCCATACCATTGTAAGTTAAATCCAATTGAAATGGTATGGAGTCAAGTCAAAAGACATATTGCCTTACACAACACAGAGTTTAAGGCCGCTGCTATGGAACAATTATTAAAACATGTATTGGGTGTAGTAACAGTGGAAAATTGGAAAAAATATTGTAAACTTGCTATTAAGGAAGAGCAAAAATTTTGGGTTATTCATGGGTTGATGGACGATATTGATCCTGTGGTAATAAATGTGATGACGGTTGACAGTGACAGTAATGAAAGTTGATAGCGATAATATATAAATATATATTAATATATATATATATATTATATACTTATATATATAAATATATATTTATCTAAAAAAAAACTGGAATAACCACATAAGCAGAATGGGGGAGACCACGTGGTGGTCAAAATAGCAAGAGATAAATCATTAATCGGTAGAAGTATCGGGCCCGCGACCAGCCCAAAAGATGGAAAATAACAACCCATGTAATTGGGATACCCTGTATGTTTCAAAAATAATTTTAAAATGTAGCTTATTATCAAACTTACAAACTAACATTTATTTTTTTTTTTAATTTTTTTTACTCTTTCGCTGTAATCTTTCGTTCATTAGTGTGATTTGTTCTCGGAACGCGACTAGTTCACGTATCGGAGACGCATCGCCCCGCCCCTTATTTTTCCCGTTGGCTCCTCCCTGACCTGGAAATCCTCTAATCGCTCTACTTCAGAAAGTATAAAAAAAGGACGATTTTCAGGTCAATGAGGTCAGTCCTTCACGGGCTCTCCGAGAGCTTAGTGCTCTCGGGGCTCTGCTTTCTTGTTTTTAGATTTTCCCATACTCTGTGGCTGAGATGTTATTCTACTGCAACCTGGTATTTTTATTTCGACTTTACCTTTGTCATGTAAGAAATATCTTTGCCTTTTTCAAGGCAAGATACCAGAAGAAACATTTACGAATCCATAACCCCCGCAAATGGATTCAAGTAGAGAGGTTTCGGTCGACGTTTCCGAAGCCCTCTACAGAGCACCCGGAGGCATTAGAAGGCGTTTAGACCCCTATTAATTACCCCGCGGTGACATGGCGCCCGACAACGTGGTTAAAATCCGCACCCACGACCCAACTCAAATTCACAGAAAGCCGCAGACCATTGACTTCAACATGGGGTTTGAAGTCAAGAGAAGAATGGGGAGAACCACGGAGTGTCAGGAAGCTATGCTCTAACACTCATAACATCGAGGCCTTCTGCAGACCGGATGCCTTCGACGTGCAGGCGCCTTTGACGAGCGAGCCTTCTTCGAAGTTAGAAGCCCCAGATGCCGATGAAAGTCCCGGAGTAGACCCAGTCATCGCCCCCCTACCGAAAGTGGTTGGACGTACCACGTAGGCTTCGGCACACTGGTACCCTACGAAACCCCGTCGGATATGGCAGATGGGATCCAGACGACCGAGAAGAAGACGAACCCGTTTGAGGAGTTGGCACAACACCGGCCGAGGATGGACCTGCAGGAGTTTGAGATGCCGTCATCACCATCGACCTCCCCTGTAAGTAGTGCAGTTGCTGTGAATTTTTGAACTTTTATTAACATTTAATTTTTCTTGTACATTTTTTATGTATTTTTATTGTGTATTTTTCACATGTATTTTTATTTGATATTTAATAAATTTTTTCCCGGTCACAGAGTCTCCAGAGGAGGGGGGATGTTCTCGGACGCGACTAGTTCACGTTCGAGACGCATCGCCCCGCCCCTTATTTTTCCCGTTGGCTCCTCCCTGACCTGGAAATCCCTAATCGCTACTTCAGAAAGTATAAAAATAGGCGATTTTCAGGTCAATGAGGTCAGTCCTTCACGGGCTCTCGGGGCTCTGCTTTCTTGTTTTTAGATTTTCCCATACTCTGTGGCTGAGATGTTATTCTACTGCAACCTGGTATTTTTATTTCGACTTTACCTTTGTCATGTAAGAAATATCTTGCCTTTTTCAAGGCAAGATACCAGAAGAAAACATTTACGAATCCATACCCCGCAAATGGATTCAAGTAGAGAGGCTTTCGTCGACGTTTCCGAAGCCCTCTACAGAGCACCCGGAGGCATTAGAAGGCGTTTAGAACCCCTATTAAATACCCGCGGTGACAGATATCACCCTGTATACAAGGAAAAACTTTTATGTATGTAATTGTTGTTATAACTTACATGAAAAAAAAATTAAACCTAGACTTTTTTTTTTAGTTATATCTTATTTAAAGCGTTAATCAATATGTAATTTTAAACAATAGTGAAATATAACTATTTTTATTAGACCTATAATATATACATACCTATATATGTCAATTAAAGAAACAGGTATTTATAATGCAATATTTTGTATTCAACTATTATTTTATTTATTATCCTTTTATTGGTGAAATTAATTAATTACAACTACACAGTGCTGAATACGGCTCTGATTAGAATGAATCATTATCGACAATCTAATACCAACGCATGCCTGAGAGTTTTGGCAGCACTGATCTCCATGAGCGTAATGTTATTTTCTTAACGTGGAACGTTCTATAGACAGATTTAGCTAATCTCATAGGATTCTTTAAGACTTAAACTATCTCGGAAGTTAAATGCATATTGCGTTTTCACCGAAAGTATTTGCAAAATAAACGTTTGAAAAAGGGGTATGTTTTTTACTTATAAATAATTGTAATATTTCTATATTTTTCAAGCTACAGACTTATATACGTACAACCATTGGATAGCTGGTAAAAAACTCACATTAAAAAAAAAGCCTTGTATGACCAAAAGGAATGAAGCTAGCGGCTATTTTTTAAAAAAATCATATCTCAATTTTTTATAAACTTAAAAAGCAAAAAAAATATAAAATTTTTAAATCCAAAAATCGATCCCCTCCCGCCATGGTGGGACCCAGAATGTGATCTGATAATTAATAACAGAAAAGAAGCACTAGCATGTTTATAAACGTTTCACCAAGCCTTGATAATTATCTAAAATGTCAGAAAATTACTGCTCATACTAAAAAGCAGCTGAAACAAAAAGCCAAAGCTAGTTGAATTAAATGGTGTTCTAATTTAAGCAAAAAAATTTCTTCTAAAGAAATATGGTCCTCAAGCTAACAAAATGAACCGAAAATCACATAATAGTACAAAACCCATCAATGATACTTTATTAGAAGACTTCTTTAATAGAGTATCTCCTCCATGGGTTCAACATTCGCCTACACAACCTACACAAAGTCATCATTCAAATAATCACTTTCTATTAAAACCTTTTTACCAAAACTGAACTAGACTTCGCCCTTAAAGACCACATTAATACTTCTCCTGGAATCGATCATGTAAAATACCCGATGTTAATCAACCTACCAACGGTTGCAAAAAACCATCTTTTACATATCTTCAATGATATCATCCAAAATAACATAGTTATCGAGTCCTTCAAAAATATCTTAGTCGTTCCTATCCTTTAAACCCGGAAAGGATCCAAATATTGTGAGTTCATATAGACCTATATCCTTACTCTCGTGCGTATTCAAAACCCTAGAAAGGCTTATAAAAATTTAGATTAGATTGGTGGATACAAAAAGAGAATTTAATTACCATAAACCAGTTTGGCTACAAAAGAGGTTTTGGAACTCAAGAACGCTTTAACAACACTTGTTGTTGATGTACAGAACAACTTAACTAGGAATAACTATTTAGCAGCCCTATTCTTGGATACTTGAAGGAGCATATGAATCAGTTTTGTTTGTCAATATTGAAATTCAAAATGATAAATTTCTTTCATTTGCCAATTGCATTCGTTAACACAATTATCGGTTTCTATACAGACAAGGGTAATCTACGTCAGAGACCATAATAACAAAGCTAATAGGACCTAGACACAACTATCACGGCATACCACAAGGCTCGGTATTATCGCCAATTTTATTTAATATGTACACGTCTGACATACATAATATGCAAATAAACAACATCCCATTTAAAATAATACAATATGCAGATGACCTTTTGTATCTATACAGAAAGGTAAGAAATATGAAAACGGTATGCAAAACCTAGGTAGAGTATGTAGTTCTCTTTCCCATGGTACTTAGAGAACGGCTTAAATTTATCAATTGACAAATCAGGCAGTATCTGTCTTCACAAGACACAACCTTCCTCCAAATCAAAATATACTTCTTGATAATCAATCTTTTACATTCAAAAACCATATCAAATATCTGGGCCTTATACTGGATAAAAAATTGACATGGAAACAACACATACAATATATGCTAGATAGATGCAAAAAAGGTAGTAATTTTCTTAGAATGACAACCAAAGTGTGGTGGGGTTTGCGATGTTGAAAACATCCTTATTGTTTTACAGAGCTTATATACGATCCATTATAGATTATGGTGCTACTCTTTACGGTTCTGCAATCTAGAAATCTTCTAAGAAAAATTGACATTTTTCAAAATTCTGTCTTAAGGGGCTGTTTAGGTGCTATGAGAACTACCCATATACAACCACTACATGTTGAAGCTATGAACCTCCTCTTTCGATTAGAAGAAATTTATTAAGCGAAAAATGGGTACTCAAAGCCCACTCAACATATCCCAAATTATTTCCAGTATAACGTCAACTTAACGAATCAGATCTCACTCATAAATATTGGATTAAGAAGCCCGTCTCCACCTTTGTGCACTGCTTTACAGAACAATTCAATTTTTTCAAAAAATTTGGCCAAAGTGGAAAAAAATTTAGACTTCTTTGCTCTCTTCCATAAAGCTGAAGTTATAATTTCCACATATAGTCACAACAAACAAATTGAGCAACAATATTCTGAGATCTGTTTTGAACTGTTAAAGTGATGCCACAGTTATATACACGGACGCATCCAAATCAATAGAAGGGACTGGCTGTGCCCTATTGTTCTACCCTCAGGAGGTTCTGAATTTAAGTACAAAACTTTCCAAGGAGTTTTCAATTTTCTCGCGAATCATTGCTATACTCGAAGCTTTGAAATATGTTAAAAAACTCTTATATTAAAAAATCGTTAATTCTTTCAGACTGCCTTCAGTTCTACAGAACATAAAAAAACACTTTTTTTGCCCAAAACATTAGTAATCCTTATATTTTTCTAATAAAGATCAATTAAGCACTTAGTAGACTCTGGCTTTAATATAAAATTTATTTGGGTTAAGGCACATATGGACTCAAAGATAATGAATATGTAGATTACTTAGCTAAACCAGTATAATATCAGGCACTTTATTACCATATTCTTTATGTGTATCAATGCCATTAGGATATTTAAAAAAAACCAGCTAGCGACATGGAAAAGATCAATGGAATCTTTACTGCCCTTACAAACCAAACAATGATACACTACTTTACAACCAGTATTCCACAAACTACTTTGTTTAAGAATTTTAAATCTCCACGTAAATATATAACCACCATAAATAGACTACGCTTTGGAACATGCGTGTTATCCCAGTCATTTATATAAAATAAATGTGATTGAAGATGATAATTGCAAACATTGCGGAAAACTGGGTGATCTTGATCACATCTTTTTTTGAATGCCCTAAGTTTCAACAGCATTCAAACTCTCTCTACAAAAATTAATCGAATTTAAATGTATGCAACCATTCAATATTCAGTCGCTACTGGCGACAGGCTCACAAAATATATATAATATCATTATAGATTTCTTGTCAGACACATGCCTGGTTCTATAGAATTTGTACTCGAGCATGAAATGTTTCATGATCGTGTGGAAATTTAGATTTGTATCCTTTGTTTACCCTAAATGTTATAACAACTTATCCGTGGTCCAGTTTTGTTAGTCTACTAAGAATGTCTTGATGGGCCCCTAAGACGAGAAGCAAGTGACCCTGTAAGTTTCCTTGTCGTATATTTCTCTATTAATTATCCGTTAGTTTTCGATTATGGATAGAGTTGTGCATTTGTCTGATTGGAGAATCTATTGCAACTGACTGAATGACTATGTCAATGCCATTAAAAAAAAAAAAAAAAAAAAAGCAAAATTTGCACAAATTTTGAATGAAAATCTATGACTAAATATTAAACTTATAACTATAAAATTCAATCCAATTTTTACAAAACTTACCAGCCCTTCCAAACGAAGTTACTTTCGAAAGATCGACATAGGAAAGTGGAGAGGATAACTGTTTCAAATCCGTTTTTTTTTCGACATCGGAATTTTCAAATTGAAACACGTAGAAAAAATTAACATTATTTCGGCTTCTATTACAGCTGGATGTCTCTTTTTTTACTTAACTTATGAGATGTGTTTAAAAAGAATCCTATAAAATTTGCTAAATGTGCCCAGCATCATTTATAGGTATGTTCAATATTTAAATAATTAGCCTCAGGGATAAATAAATTATATAACTTTTAAAACTATTTGACCGATCGGAGGAAAATTTCGCACAAATTTTTTAAAGAGGGTAATTCCTCGATAACATTTTATTTTGTTAATAAAAAATAATAATAAAATTCATAAATTAGTGCAAAAAGCTGCTCTTTTGCAATATCTTCCTAAATGATTCATTAATTTTAATTGAAAAAATCGGAAAATAAAGATATTCTTAATATAAAAAATGATATAAATATTGTCTATTTAAAATATAAGGGGAAAAAACTTTTAGTAGTAACCCCCACCTATGTCATAAAAGCTTCAGATATCTGCGAAAAATTTTGCCGTGAAATCGATGATTTTTGCATAACCAGTCTGAGCTATATATACAAGTACCAAAGTGCATGTAATGCGTAGAAATTAAAAGGGCTAAATTTGCTAATGCTCTCAATGTGTTATATAACATGTCAAACAGTTTTTGGCTTTAAATTTTGAGATTTAAAATTACTAATAAAATCAATATAGATATCACAGATATAATCTACTTTTTATCCAAATAACCTATTTTTTGAAAAACATGTTTTGCATATTCAGCTGCCTTTATTCTTATCTAAAACAAAAATTCAATAAATTCCTTTGCGCCTTAATCAAATCCACGAGGGATAAGAAACGAACACTAAATATTCCGTGTAGAGAAGTATTTCCCCTTTTGTTGATATAAAGTTATTAGGTCTTACAACACCGTTGGGGTTTCCCACAAAATTTATCGTAGGAAATAAGTATTCAGCTCTCGTCGCCACTCTGCATCGCGTCCTACAGCCTGTTTAGTGATGGGAATAGCGTGAATAATTGATGAACGTTCCTTAAGCAACAGTGATATATACCAAATGATTTTAATAATTAGTTTAAAAATTTATTAATTTCGGGAACTATTTAACTCTTAACCAAAACGACGATTATTTGCTTTATCCTTTTCGTTGGGGCGAAGCGAGGTATTTGAATATTTCCAATTTGAGTTGGTGACATTCTTAATCACTAGAACATTCTTATTCCAGTAGTAAAGCATAGACTAAGGTTCATCATGATATAAAATTAATTAAACTTGTCACAAAGCACTATTAAACTCAAGAAGATCCTTTTTTTTTCGAGACTTTCTCGTAGAGTTTTAGAGCTCCTTGACCATAGACAAGAGTCCACCCTGATATTTTTTTTTATTCATTTGTAACCTCGGAAATCTTTTTTGGGTGGTGCTAGAAAGATAACCAATGCAGACACTGCGGACGGCAGCCAAATGGTTGGTGGAGGGCGAGTCGTGGGTTCGAAACTAGCTTTATGGAACCGGGAAATGGATCCAACGGAAGAAATTAGGGTAATGATAGGACAAGAGGTATTAGAAAAGATACAGAAATAAAACAAAAAAGATAGATGGGTAAAAATTACCAAAAATAAGAGAAGATAGAAACAGAGCGCCACTCAATTTTTTGGGGTTAAGGAGAAAATTAAGAAAACCTTAGAAAAGAAAAGAGATAAAAAAAGATATTTAGGTTCAGAGATCAAACCCAAGGAAAGATACTAACAGTAAATTATCAAATAAATCTGGTCAACGCAATATATAAAACAAATAATAAATATATTAAGTATTACACTTACTTACCTACGAAACTTAATCAGCCTGATCTTCTACAGTTCAAAAGCATAGTATAGATTTAAGATAGTAATTGTTCATAGCTATTATTTTATCAGGGAACTTGTTAGGAGCCGACAAATAAAAATACATGCATAAAACAATAACAATATATTAAACACAAAATTGATGATGCTGCTAAATACAACACACGTAATAAAAAATACACAACTATGAAATGGTGTTATATAAGTATAAAATAAAGCCTTTACCAAGATATAATAAGGCAATCATATACAAATATAGTTTGGGGTATCTCGAAATATCATAGGAAAGATAATGAACAAAAATTATAGGAAATACAAAAGATAAGCAAAAATTACTTAACTCTAAATGTACAAAAATATAAAAAGGTTACAGGAATGAAAACATAAACCAAACCGCACTTGGTTAAGTCAATTAACTATCTCGCCTATTATTTAATAAAAAACTAAGACTTGTATGTTCATAGGTAATATTTATAGAAATTTCTTGAATGGTATCAATTACATTCAAAAATCGGCAATCTACAGGTGAAGATATAGATGATACGTCCAGATAATGGCAGGTTATATGGTACCAATACCATATTACTCGCCCAGATTAATGGTAGATAAAGATTACTTACAGTAGATCTGGACGAAGGCAGTCTTAATTCACTGAATTTAAGATAATGTACTGGTATTCAACACTGAATTTAATTAGTACCATTAAAGGTAGTGTAGAACTATATATAATTTAATATAGTCTAAGCAAATAAAACTCAAATATAAAGTGTATACACACTTAGAAAATAATTCACAAAGACGATACGAAAAGAAATAAAGTGAGCAAAGCGTAACACGAGATAATTGGCCTTAACTCAACAACGGCCCAACCAAAAAGTCTCACGAGATATTACCCCACTCAACAACTGCCCACCAACAAGTAAATTGGTTCCACTAAAATTTCACCAACTGTCCCTAAAAAAGGAAGAAGAAAATATTTCCCCCACTCAAGAATGATAGGACAGTTGTATGTGTTTCTCAGAAGGTAAGGCCTTAACGACTATTGGAAAGTTTGAGGTAAAATAATCGGTATTAACAATTGGACATAAGAAACAGACAATACTTGGGATTAAGTTATTGTCAAAAGATATAGGCCTTCGAGTGAAAATTAGAAATTTATGAAAAGAAACTGCATACTGGAAACCATTTGTTCTTTTCATACAGAGTATTAAGACGGAAGGATTAAAAACCTTTCTTAATTAGGGAATTCCATTTTAGCTTGGTATCTACAATATTATTTCCTATCATAAAACACGGGGGATTCCTAATCATCGGCGTATCGCACGGGGGTAAAAGGAATTAAAAATAATTTAATATATTAATAATAAAAAAAATGTTACACATTTGATTTTTATTAATGGCAAAAGTAGTCTATTTTTATTCCAAAGATAACTTTTGGAACATACCGTATTACATCCTGAACAAATAGGGAGCATGTCGTCTCTACCATTCTAACTATCGAATGTGGAAAGTAGTACTTTTCAGGAGAGCAAGATAACCCTTTTTAGAGAATCCTAAATCAGCGCCTTGACAAATGAAAATTTTTTATTTTTTATATTTAATGTTTAATCCTTGTTAAATTTGATAAAATAATTAAACTGTTTACTGTTTTTCTTTCTTTCCAAAAAATCATATTCGATACTTTGCTTTTTGTGTTTTAATCAACGATTTGATTTGGTACAACGACTCAAAAATTTCGAATGTGCATTTACGACACTTCATATTGGTCTATATGTTAACACATTTATATTCTTAATTGAAAAAGAGGAAACTTAAGGTAATTTTAATTTTCTTACAAAATTTATTGCAAATCATTTAATAAAATAATTAAAGTTGTATAATAAAATGGGAAAATTATGCTTAAAAAAATTGTTAAAAGTATTTTTATGAAAGTATGTATTGCTAGAAAACTAATGTAATTAGATACGTAAATAACATTAATTATGGAACTTCACATCCTGTAGATACCTCAAGTACTTAGTCATGACCCTCAATTGTTGTAAAATAATGGTAAATTAAAAAGTTTTAAATTTTGAATTAAACGTTATCGTTGTCTTCAGTTGCGTCAGCTTCTGGAAGACAATCTTTGGCAGTACTAGATGTTGGTAAAGATTGGTAATATTGGTGGTATTGCCTAGGTAATAAATTTTTGTTTACATACACGTTTATATTATTTTTTTTGCCTCTTTTTTATTTAATTTCAAGAGATATAAAGTTTTCATCAATTCTAGTCTTCATCACAATATTTAAAAAATTTTAAAATCTTCATCTTTTCTCTTCATCTTTTACTTCAGTTTCTCCTTCATATTGATTTGTCTTGTTCTTTGGTTTTATTTTATTTTCTAGTGCAAATGTCACTTTCTTTGGTTAAAATCTAGGAAGTCGTTATGAAGTAGATATGTCACTTCAAACGGACATATCTTACTGCGGTGCAATTCTTATGATTAGTGTTCATCCTTCAAGGTTGTACCTATACTGGGGATTTTTTTAAGTTAGACTCAATTTTTGAATGGACAGAATCGCATTTTATTTTGAAGTGACCCGGTACAAAAAAAACATGGTCAATTGTTTTTTAAATTTTGGGTGACAATTAACAACATATTGACACATGGCAGAAAAAACAAAGTTTTTCTGTTGTCCCTCCGCAATTGTCGGACATCACTTTTGACATGTTCAATATCAGGGTAAGATATGATGTATTTAATTATACATGTAGCAATTTCAGTACCACCCGCGTTTTCCCTCGGTTTGATCCTATATGAAACACTCCCTTCTATAAAATAATAAATGGTCAAATTATAAAAAGTTTTCTCACATAAACACAAGGTCCTGCAGCTCCTTTAGGCTTTAACAAAACAAATCGAAAGTCGAAATCAAATGTTAATATTTCCTACCCTCTCCATCTTTTCTTTCGAGGTGTTTGTAATGGAAAGGAGAATTACACTGTGTGGACGACGTCCCAAATGCAGCATTCTTTAATGTTTTTTTTTAAATAATTTTTGTTTTGACAACATCACTGTTTATGGTTGAGCTATACCCCATTAACTAAATAATCAGGTAATGAAAAACCGATAAAAACAAAATGATAAAGTGCCTCACCAAAAGAACTTTCTATAATTCACACAATTATGAACACATGCGTGTTGTTCTTGTCAGCAATGTTTAGTATTTTCGACAGTTTGCAAATTATAATTAAATAACTGTATCAATTACAATACTGAAACTAATGAATGTGACACATTCGTCATTTTGTGTTATACAAATATGCCCTTAGCTATATTTATACAAAACAAAAGTATCGAATACTTCAATTTCGTCAGTTTGCAGTATATTCGATATTTTGACCAGAACAAAAATGACAAAATGTTCATATTCGATGGTTGAAACAAAAATTTTCCGCGTTCCTTATCTAGCTACAATTTCGATATTTTGCTACAAGGTGTATCACGTCTAATGCAAGGACCAGGTATCGAATCTGAAAAACCCGATTTTTCACATTCGATAGTTGGAAATGGTAGGGACGATATAATCAGCTAGGTATTTCGACTGGACAAATCAGGCACTAATGATTTTTTTTATAATGCTTAATAAAAAAGCAGCCTTTTAATAAAAGCGTTACATCTGTCAAAAACTAAACGTTACGACTTTGTTGGGAAAATTATTCCCGTCGCGTCAAAAACTACATAAAAACGAGATATACAGCCTTTATTACATATAACTTAAATTAAATAAGCTGTTTTAATATTATAAATTATAAGTCACAATAGTTTACCCTTCTTCTTCTCCTTTTTATATAGACATGATCCTGTCGGCTTTTCACTATGCCTACAGTAAGTTTTTTCATCGTTTTCGTGGTCCTCCCTGTTGGGGAACCGTCTCTCGTCTCTTGCCATCTTTACTACTTTATTTGTTGTCATTCGGCTTATATGAACGTTTCATTCTACTCTTCTATTTCTTACCCATTTCTTGATTTTCTCCACCTTGTATTTACATCGTAAATATGTACTTCTGACTCTTTTACATAGTGTCTTACCATTAATTTTCCTAGATGTTTTCATCTCTGCTGTTTCTAACATCCTTTTTAAATATAGCTTCGGTGCATGATCTTCCCGACCTAAAACCTTGTTGTTCTTCTGCTAGTGTTATAATTTCATTTAGTTTATTCGTTATCGCTTTGCTTGTTAATTTTAGTGTTGCGTTTAATAAATTAATTCCTTTGTAATTTTCCGGGTCCGATTTGTCTCCCTTTTGAAGGAGAGGTTTCAGGATGCTTGATATGCATTCCTTGAGGAATTCTGTTGTGTTAATTATTTTGTTTATCAATTCTATTTAAATTGAATTAATTATCTATTCTATTTTAAAGTCAATTAATTTTTGGATTCGTTTTAATAGTTAGTTGTCTTTTCAGATCTGGTCCTCCGTACTTTAGGAGTTCGTTCGGTATTCTGTCCTCTCCTAGTGATTTTTTTTTTAATTTTATTTATGCTTCCTTTACCTCTTCCTCCTCAATATTTATTTCTTCGTTTGTTGTCACCTCTGGTATTGTTGGGTTATTATCGTCACCTTTAGCAAATAGGGATCGAAAGTAATATATCCATGTTTCCCTCTGAATATATTTCATTTTTTTATTAGTCCGTATCTCTTTTCTCTGTCCTCTAATCATTCTTCAGAATTCTTTTTGTGTTCCGTAGAAGTAGTGTTCCGTCTGTTTTGAGAAGGTCTGCCAGTGTTCCCTTTTTATGTCGAACTGAAGTATTCGTTTCATTTCTGATTCGTTTATAGTGCTTGTATGCGTCTTATTATTATTGTGTTCTGTATTGTAAAAGGGCTATCTAATGTTCTTCACATTTGGTCTTTACGTCTCTCTAAACCATGGTGTTTTTTTTTTTGATATGTTACATTCCTCTCTCCAAGTGATTCTGTTGCTGCGTTAATTATGTTATCTTTGAGTTTTTCCCAGCTTTCCTTAATCGTTTTCCAATATTTCATTCCCAGCGATCTTCTCTGATATTATTTATAAGTATGTATTCCTGTATAAGTATTCCGTGGATTTCGTATTTAGTCCTTAGGCTATGATTTTTGTTTGTGTTGGCGCCGCTCTCTTGGGTGGGAAGTATTTCAGGATGATTCTTATTTTACATAATACTAGGCCATTATCGCTACCAATATCTGCTGAGTTGAGGCATCTTACGTCGATTATTTTCGATGTATATCTTTGTTAGTTACAACATAATTGACGGTAGATATTTGGGTGTTATTAAATGTATATTTGAGTGGGTTTTTGTGGCCAAAAAATGTGTTGTTTATGCTTAGTTCGTTATTCGTGTAGAAGTTTATCATCAGTTCTTCATTCTTGTTTTGACATATTCGTTATGTTTTTGCTTGATTCCGGGTATTATTTGATTGCCTATTCGAGCGTGAAAATCCCCCACTATTATTATTTTCTCTCTGACTTGATCTTCTACTTGTTGTAATTAGTCATAAAATGCTTCCCTTATTGTTTGAGGCCTGTAATTTTCTGGACCGTATACTCCGATATATATTCCCGTATACTATTCTCAATAGTTCACCCATCAGCTGTTATTATTAAATTAAATGTCTAAATAATAGTCACCAATTTCTATACAATTAAGCAGCTGGTGTTTGAAAATTACGACGGTAATTTTGAATAATTTCAGTAGTTAATAGACTACATTCGTGAACTATTCGTCGTCTTAGTTCTTCCAATGAATCTTGCTGTTTTAAGTAACGTCATAAAAATATGTTCAGAAGAGTTAAATTGGGAAATTTTGCTGGCCATTTAATAAAATACTTTTGTTTTATTCATTAGCTAGGAAACTGTTTATTAAGATATCGCTTAACGTTTATGATATAATGCGGGGAATTAATTACCTCAAGTTCCTCGTTCCTCAAAAGCCACGTATTTTTGACCTTTTATTAAGTATATCCTAAGTACTTAAGTTTTCTTCTTTTGACAGTCAACATTATTTCTGCTTCATTTCCTATTCTTATAGTACCTTTAATGTTTGACATTCGTTGAGTTCGTGATGTTAGTAGGATTCTTCAGTAACACCAAAATTTAAAGGCAACCAACTTTTTAGATTCATTTATTTTAATGTCAAAAAGACAGATAACGACAGTTGTTCTCTTTTAAGGCTACTAAAATAGGGGTGGTGCTTTGTAATTGTATGAAGACATAGGGTATACAGAAATAGGTTTATAACAATCTATTGATATCAATTCATATACGGAAAGTTTGATGGATTATGGTTTTCTTTCGCCGTTTATTATGTATATACGGCGTCTCAATTTTATTCAAGCCGACAATCTTTTTTGTTTAATGCTACCAAAATAGGTGACGTTTTTTGCAGCTTAGACTAGAATAGTGAAAATAGCAGGACACATTTGCTGTAGTTTGTAACTTCCCGACTGTCTGAGGATGTAGGGCATACGAACCGAATCGAATCGATTATCGAATCAAATGAAATTGAATCGATTATCGAATCGAACTGAAGCGATTATCGAATAAAATCGATTATTGAATCGAGTCGATTATAGAATCAATTATCGAATAAAATATATCATCAAATTCAATCTATTATCGATTCATAACGACTATCATATCGAATCAAATATAATCGATTATCAAATCGATTGATCATCTAATCAAGTAAATCGATTATCCAAACTAATCGATTATCGAATCGAATCTATTATCGAATCCAATTAATTATGGAATCCTATCGACTATCGTATCGAATCAAATAGAATTGATTATCGAATCGAATCGATTATTGAAGCGAATCAAATCGAAACGATTTTTTGTATCAATCAAATCCATTATCGAATAGAATTTATTATCGAATATAATTTATTATCGAATCGAATCGATAATCAAATCTATTGTCGAATTGATTATTGAATCAATTATTAAATCAATATTATCAATAATTGAATCGATTATGAGTTCGATTATCTAATTCATTTTTGAATTGATTATTGAATCGATTATCTCATCGATTAGTTTACCTCTCAAAAATGAATTAGACAACAAAAAAACTATTCCTTTCTGCTAGTTCCTCGTGCTTATAAGTGTTAGAGTGCTAAAAGTGCCCCATTTTAAATTAAATGTCTGTTTTGTCTTTTTGAATATGTTCTTTTTGTCCTTAAGTGTTTTCAATTTTAAATTAATTGACATCACAATAATTTTTTTTGACCCAAAAAACGAACCAAAATTTGTTCATCACAATTTGATAATTACAAGTTGGTGATATTGCACACCCAAACTTATATCAAAAATAGAGCATCTTTCTTTTTCCCGATTGTCACAGTGTTGTCATATTCTAAATAAATAATTTTAATAAACTAACTCACCGCAAAACATACAATACAATATGATAACATCAGCAAAAAAACCACATGTATGACAACATCCAAGTACCCACTACGATGTAAAATTGAAATTGATGGAAAAATAATAAAGCAAGAAGCAAGGTTTAGGTATCTGGAAATAGATATAACTAATTACGGAGATGGTAAAGATGAAGTAAGACAACAAAGCTTAAAAGCAAATAAAGCGGCGGAATCTCTTTATGATACAATCTGGAAGAATAAACACCTAAGACAAGACATAAAAAAATCTAGAAAGCAGCAATTAGATCTCTATTAACATAGACGGCGGAGTCAAGCCCTGAAATATTTAAAACGAGACGATTACTAGAAACAACTGAGATAAAAATACTCCATAAGAATATTAGGAAAAAGTCTGTTGGATAGGGAGCCAAACGAAAACATGAGAAGAGCATGCCATACAATATAGAAGACATAAATGGATGGGTGACAAATTTAGTTTTTACCTATGTTTTCTCAAACATGTAATAATAATCCTTGTGTCGGCATGTAATTAATATTTATTTATTTAATTTCAATTTTACTAGATTCTTTTTTCACTTATATTTTATTTTGTTTTATACATATAATAAATTTAAAAGTCATATGGAATAATCACACACACATAATATTAGCATAATAGCTATATATTTATGTACAGTTATATTCAAAAAAAAGGGTACAAGTATTAGAAAGGGAAGTTAACGTCATCCTATTTGTGTAAAACCGGCTGGGATTTTTGGAGGTTATCAAATGTCATAAGTGATCAAAAATGCAACTCATAGACGTCAAAGACGTTTAATTTGATAGAAGGTTTAAACGTTACGTACAATAAAAAATTAATATGCCTCATCATTTAAGTGAGATTGAAAAGGCTCAAATAATTACGAAAATGGAAGAGGGATGGTCAATTCGTGCGCTAGCAAATTTCTATAATAGAAATTTGAAAACAATCTTCAGAATTAAAGCAACGATGGGTGCAACAACGATCATTAAAAGAAAAAGTTGGTTCAGGGGCGTTCCAAAGTATCCACTCCTCAACAAGATGCTGCTTTAGTTTCAATTCTTAAGAGATAATCCATTTGCGACGTCGAAGGATTCAAGGATTCATACGGATTTCCTGGTGCCCAACCTACTGTAAGTAGAAGGATCAATGAATCTGAATTAAAAAACCGACCAGCTGCTCAAAAAATCCATTAGTAACTGTTGAACATCGGCAAGCAAGAGTAATATTTGCACTAAACTATATTTACCGCAACCCACAATTTTGGAACAACGTCATTTTACTGATGAAAAGACTTTTTCAGTCGACCTATAACGGTCAAAATCCGTGTTTATCGTCCAGCCAATACTAGGTTTGAAGAACGATATATTCATTCTCATAATAAATCTGGACGTTTTTCTGTAAATGTATGGGTTGGATTAGTATACATGGACCTGGTGTTTTTTTGTTTGGCGATTAGAGGGAAGATTTACCTGCCGACAATTACATTAACGTTTTGGAACACGTAATGCTCCCTTCTATTGAGCAATTGTATCCTAATAAATACTTTTATATATCAACAAGATAATTGTTCAGTCCACACTGCCCATGCCGTAAGGAATTGGTTTCAAATGCAAAACCTGGAAGTATTGCCATGGCCTGCGCACAGTCCAGATATAAATCCAATGAAAACATTTGGGGCATAATGTTAAAAAAATATATAAAAGAAATTTTGTGCCACAAAATTCAGATCAATTGTGGGATACAATCTTAGAGTGCTGGGAAGATCTTGATCCAAATATGATATCTAATTTAATTCAAAGTATGCCAAATAGACTAAATAAAGTTATAGAAGCAGACGGTTCTATCACCAAATACTAAATTCTATTTGTAACAGTCATTAAAATTATTCTTTATATAATTGTTGAATAAATGGATTCGTCTAATTAATGCTCAACGCCAATGATTTATATTTTTAATAACCTGTGACATTTGATAACCTCAAAAAATCCCAGCCGGTTTTACACAATAGGATGACGTTAACTTCTCTTTCTAATACTTGTACCCTTTTTTTTGAATATAACTGTACCAAACAGCACCCCAATACGGTGGTTATTATATTTTCAGCATTTAGCTTAACATGTACCGTTGATCTGAAGATGCATAGCAAATTTTAGTATGCGAAACCGGTCGTTGGTGGTAGAATAAATTGATTGTAAGTCTTATCCTTATTTGTTTTTACCTATTTAAAAACAGATAAATTTACTAGATGCACTAATGTTTATGATTATTTTTATGACTTTATAATCTTATCGGATCTGATATGAAATTTTCTTTAAGTAATACTTGCACTATACATTTTACTTCTGTATGTCACATGGGAATATATTACCGGTCTTTTCATTAATATATTGATACTTTAAAGCTATTCTAATTTTTAATTTCTTTTTTAATTCGTTTCAGCTACCATTTTCTTCTGCTGAATATAGCTTTTATGTAAAGTCAGAGTCACACTGTTTTTGTTAGTTCTCTGGTAAAGTGTTTATCCTTCTCTTTTTTGTTTTATTTTTTAAATATTATTGGTCTTGTTATTAGATGTATCCAGATATTTTCGTTTTAAAAAACTATAGCCCCTAAACCATTTTATTAGACTAGTTTTCCCTTAACTCGTTTCTTCCTCTTTCGGGACCATTGGATTTCACTCGTGCACTCCGAGTCAATCTCGTTTGCTCCGTCCACCGTTGACCTTCGCCTGTAACCCCAGACAGTCAAACAATCAAGAACTGTGAGGCATATATATATAATATATATATATATATATATATATATACATATTATATATATATATAGATATGTATATATATATATATAAATATATATATATATTTGGAACAACAATCAACAAGAGTGGGCGCACCGAAAAAGAGATAGAGCAAATAATGGTGAAAGGAAAAAGGATGATAGGATGCCTAAACCCGATGCTATGGTCAAAAGAACTATCAAATCAAAGAAAAGTATAGTGCTCTATGGATGCGAAACATGGCAACTTACTATAAATCCCTTAAGCGACGCCTACTTGCATTGGAAATTGACTTCTGGAGAAGATCAGCTAGAAAATCAAGGCTTGATAGAATACAAAATGACCATATCACAAATATAATTGGAGTCAACCAACATTGACGAAATTCAAAGGAGACAACTGATCTGGTATGGTCATGTGAAAAGAATGGATGACGACAGGCTGCCAAACCAAATTTTTAAATGGACGCCAAGGAAAAGAAGGAAGAGAGGAAGGCCAAAACAATCCTGGCTGGGCGGCATTCAGAAGGCAATGTCGGAAAGAAACCTTCACCCTGGCGAATGGAATGACCGATGTAGCTGGAAACTGGGAACCGGAAGGCGGAGAACGCTATAAAAAACCGGGATAATAATAAAAAATAAATGAATTTTATTACTACTTTTCACATAAATCTGTGTCCCGTTTTGTTTATGACTATAATTGTACCCAAGGTAATATTTTTAACCTTCCAATAAAAGCAAATAGTTCTTTTTAACTCTGAATAACCACTTAATACGTAACATTGGGAAAATATATTATATCCCATCTCTGCATTTCCTTTCATTTCCGGTTGGCCTTTGATCACAAAACTCGCTATACAGTTCCCATTTTACACTTTGAGTTTTTAGGGCTGGAAATTATAGAGGTAGAGAAAATTATTATTTTATTTACCATTTAGCCTTTCCTACATGTAAGTTGAATAGGAGTTAGAAAATGTCGAACACAAAACAACATACACACACAACACACACATACATTATCTAATTAACTTAATTAACAGACTGAAAATAAAAATTTATAGTCACAATGAATTTTATTATGAATATCTGAATAATTTTTAATACAATTGCAAATTAATTATATTTATTATATGTTAAACATATATTATATGTTTTCTCATCTCAACGTTTTTTCAGTTCAGAAATATCTATACTTCGTTGTGTTCGATAACAAGAAGAGTACAAGGGAATAAATAAAGGAATTCTAAATTATAGCTTTTACACATAAAAATTTCACAAGAAAAGCATACAAGTTTAGTTCAATTAATTGTCTCCTCTCAACAATTTGCCACTGTACTTTACTAAAAATAATAACTTTAATTAGCTCCCTAGCGAAAAGTCCTTCCCTGGTTCTGCTTATAGAAACAGGACTGTCAATCAAAAACGTCGCTATGAATCTCCCGAGGAATATATTTTTTTTATTAGAAAAAGATGTCGCATCCACCAAAAGGTTATTAGCGACGAAACAAAATATAAAAAACAAAGTTAAACACCTACAGATTGTACAAAATGTTTATGGATCTAAGATAATTCTCTATATTGTTACAGGAACAGTTTTGACCTAGAGCCTGTAGTAGAGCGTTTGGGATCTTGTAGCGCTGTCTTTCTTGGTCATATTTACTAAAAATTGTTAAAAAATGTTCGACTGTTAATCGGACGTTACACTGATCACATATAGGTGGATATTTCTTTGTGAAAAGGTAGGAGTACGTTAATCTGGTATGTCCTAGGCGTAAACGCGCAACCGCAATTTGTTCTCGTCTATTGAGCGACGATGGAAACCACTGAGACACATTATTTTTGATTTTATTTAGATTGGAATTAGTTTGAGACCACTCATTTTGCCACAAACACCACACTTTATTTTTAAAATAAGCTTCTGAAGTCACTGGAAACACACTTGTCTATCGGCTTTGACAAATCACTTAAAATTGTCTCTCGTGCAGTCCTGTCAGCTTCTTTATTTCTATTATTCCGACGTGTGAGGGAACCCATAAAAATTGGACGCTTCTTCCATGTTCATAAGAAATAATAATATCTGGAGAATATTTAGATAAAAGAAGCTGTAGCATAGGAGACGATGAAAAAATCCATCAATGTTCCATTGAAGTATTGAGTTGAATGTTGTTAACAGATTCGGAGTTAGATGATACTGAACAATTGTCTACAGACAGTCACTATCTAAGTCAGAAAATCTCTTTCTCTAAATGGTTGTGTAGTTTCTTTTGAAGTATTGTAACTTGATTTTTGTAAATCTATCATTTGCATAATAATAGCTGCTTTGTAAAAGATGGAGTAAACCATCCGTATCAGTTGTAAATTCTTTGACGACGCTAATAGTGTCGGAGGAGCCTTGGACATTATCAATCAGTAAGGACAATTGGTGGTAATTTAAAACGAATGGTGGGGTATGATTATCAATGAAATTTTCAAGAGTTTCCCGTGTAGATGGGACTTTAGATGAGCGCGGTTTTTTTGGTTTAGAGGGTTTGGGTTTTGCAAACAGATTTTCTGAAGAAATTACTGAGTCTGAAAGAGGCGTGACGATCTCACCAATACTGCGTTTTATGCAAGAACTTGCGTTTTCGTAATTGCTATTAGAGTTTTCACTTAGATGCTGTGGCTTTATTACATTTGGAAGTACTGGAGCAAACTCATTGGTAGTGACAGAACTCGAGCTTGAAGTTTTATTTGTAAGATTGGTTGAAATGGTTGTTTCAGAAAATTGTCTTGATGTATTCGTTTTATTAGAATTTTCTGCAGTTGTATCTAATGAAAAAGGAGCTGATAGATTGGAGGATATTGCTTCCGAAGTTTGTGAAAACGGTATTGCTACTGAATGAGGTTGATTGAAAGTGTTGTTATGAGTAGGAGCGTTAGTAATTTCTTTGTCATGGAGATTTGTAGGTGTAGGTGATATGCTTGGATTTGATAATGGATAACTTGATGACTGCTGGGTGTTTGGTACCTTGTGTAGTATACTTGTTGAAGCTGTTTGATTTGGTACTTCATTGTTTGACTTAATATGAGTTGATTCCGTTACTGAACTGTCATTGCATTGGGATGATATGTGTCCTGTAATTTTTGCAAATAAAGCAGGTAAGTGTACCCTGTGACAAAAATATGCGGTAAGGTGTATTGATCGAAATTTATTAGAATAGAATTTGAATTGGTGATGTTATAGAGCTTATATAAACTTGCCTCCGAAGTCATATGTGACTATATTCGGGGAGAGTCGAGCTAATTTTCAGAAATGATATTGGGGAAATAAGCTTTAAAACCAATATTCTGTAATTCTTCAACTAATACTTGATGAGGACTTGACGGGGCAGACTCCAGACAAGACTAGTCTTTTGCTGGAGAGACAAGTATTCGTGCTGTTACAACTTCGCCGAGTACTTCTATAGAGCCATGTTGTGTCATGAAGTTATCTACTACGGTTTTGTTTGCAAATACTGCAGATTCTATTATGAGATAATCTAGATGAAAAAATAATATTTTTGGGGTTGATGATTGTGCCCAAGGAATGAGATAATCCTGCAGTTTAGCATTATCGATGCAACTAAATACAAGTGTCTGGGTCTTACTCGGAAAAGAGTGTGAAGCGGATGATGCATACATATTTGTGATATTCGAACGTTGATTTACTGGACTGGTTAGATCGGAAGGTGTGTTTACATTCTGTGAAGTCATTTTAAGCTGTGGCGGCGAAGGCCTTACTCCGACTCTGGTAAGTGAAAAACTAACCGCATGCTACTATAAGGTACTTATAACAGCTAACCTCGCAAAATGATTGTACGTGTAGTATATATTTATTATTGACGTTTTCTTTTCACACTAATAAAATAATAATTACGTATAGATAACTTACGTAGTAGTATCTGTAGTAGTAATTAGTAGATAAACACTTTAATTTTTAAAAACTATTTAATAAAACCACTTGTTTTTATTAAAAACTAGGAGTACGATATCAGTACAACTTAACCATACCTTGCCAGGGCCGGTCTCCTCCGAGGAATATTGATCTGTTTCCATTTAACATATTTTTAAAAATCAAAAGACTGATATTTTTTGTACACACTTATGACAAGTCGAAAGAAAATGCAAAAAAGTATTTTTGAAGTGTGTATATTTTAGGCAATTCCTAGCTGAGCGCTTTCGGCTTTACAAAGCCATCATCAGAGCTATGGTCAATTTTTAAATACCACTACAAAGGAGAGATCTCATTTCCTTAAGTTTCACAATTATGATTTTGTAGGAGTTGGAATTTTTTTAAAACATATAAAAAACATATTTTTACTGCCAATTGTCCAACTCGGGATTCAAATAGTAGCACTGTTCTCACTTTAATTTACATAATTTCTCACAAGTTAAAATTTTCATTTACCGTTAAAAAAAAACTACTGGTACTACATTTCTTCTTCTGGATTCGAAGTTATTTTACTTAAAGTGCAAAATCAAATCTCGATCCTTTCGGCTTCAAAATATTTTGTTCAACCTGCCAATTCCTTTCGTGATTTTTTTAACAAACAAATCGTTCTGTTTTCCCATTCAAAGTAGAAAATCCACTTCTTAAACAATCTACTTTCAAATTCTATCATTTTGTACAAAACAAACGAGACAAAAGAAATTTTCTACGTTTAATGACTTATTGAGTTATTCTTGTGTTTAGTCATTTTGTTAGGGACGTGTTGATAAGAAAGGCGATGGTCGATTTGGAGAAGTCGTAGTTTGCTAGCTAGTTCTTGGTAAATAATCTTTCCCAAAACGAATGGCAGCTCCAGGTACGATGTTGGGTGGTTTCTTGGGCTTGAAATTTGTCGTTTTGGGTCTTGGCCAAAACATTTAAGGTAATGTTCAGCTGGAATAACCTGATCCTGAATCGCAAGTAGGAAACCCTCTATCTCGGGAAACAGCATTTCTAATGTCAACCAATAATTCGACGCTATGTTGTCGACATGATATTGACTGATTTAGTTGTCGTCTCTGCAGAAGTTTACTCATTCAGGTACGCATTTTTTCATACTTAGATAGCTACTGCCCAACTTGCGCCATGTAAAGTAGATATTTTAGCCTACGTATGAAAATATGTTCTTAAATAAATTAGCAACATGTTTATACAGTTACTGACCTGTGGCCATAAGTCCATTTCCCCCAAATAACTCGGTATTGTTCTTCTTTCCATTAACTACATTTCCCATTCATATTTGACCACGGTATACTAAGAAATGAGTAGCTAATCATAGAATAGGCATACGTATTTAATGGCCTAAATAAATTATTACTATAAAGGTATGACGAACTTAGCTATTTTACTCTTCATACGAAGTCGGAAGTTAGTTCGGTTTTCATTTGCTTATGGTCAACTTTTCGTGGTTACTTTAATTAAAAATATTTGTACACATCATTTTCACCTATTGTCTTGATTTTTTGGCCATCTTTTGTATCGAAACTAGCTGAACCTTTTCTTAAACTATATTTAGAACACAGCACTTTTCTAGTCCAAAGGGAAATACTAATATCATTTGAGAAAATCGTATGTTTCAAAACAGCATACAACAGTGTCAAGAGAATAGTAACTATTCCAATCAATGCATAAGTTTGGTATAACAGAAAAACTTTTTTGATTAACGATGTCTAACTTAAAAGCGAGTGTTTTAATACAGAGAGATAATTCTCAAACATTTGAGATAAAGAATGCACTCAGACAAGGCGATGCGGTTCGGTTTTCATTTGCTTATGGTCAACTTTTCGCGGTTACTTTAATTAAAAATATTTGTACACATCATTTTTCACCTATTGACTTGATTTTATGGCCATTTTTTCGTATCGAAACTAGCTGAACCTTTTCTTAATCTATATTTAGAACACAGCACTTTTCTAGTCCAAATGGAATACTAATATCATTTGAGAAAATCGTATGTTTCAAAACAGCATACGACAGTGTCAAGAGAACAGTACTATTCCAATTAATGTATAAGTTTAATATAACAGAAAAACTTTTTTGATTAACGATGTCTATAAAAGCCAGTGTTTTAATACAGAGAGATAACATTTTAGAGAAAGAATAGACTCAGACAAGGGGATGCCCTTGCGTGCGTCCTATTTAATATTGCCTTGGAAAAGGTAGTCCAGAATACAACAATTAGAGACAGAGGTACTATTTACAACAGATGAAAACAAACAATTTTTGTTTTAAACATTCCTTTGTAAAAGTTATAATCTTCTTCTTCTTCTTTTGGCATCATAACCCTGGATGGGTCTTTGCCTGTCTGGCTGTATCCTTTCATTCAGATCTCTCTTGTGCCCTTCTTCTCCATTGTCTTATGTTCATTGTTTTCAGGTCGTCTTCCACGTCATCCAACCATCTCGTTCTGGGCCTTTCTTTTTTTCGCCTTCCTATGGGCTTCCATTGTAACATTTTCTTTGTTGTTTTTGCATCGTTTTGTCTCTGCACATGTCCCAGCCATGACAGTCTTTGACTTTTCACAAATCTTACAATGTCATAACCTTCATTTAACTCATTAACCTCGTCGTTTCTCCTGATTCTCCATGTGCCATCTTCCTCTTGTACCGGGCTATATACTTTCCTCAGTATTTTTCTCTCGAATGTCCTGAGTTGGGCTTCATCTTTTTTCGTCATTACCCAAGTTTCACATCCATAGGTTACTACGGGTCTAATCAGTGTTCTGTAGATAGTCATTTTGGTTCTTTTGTCTAATAATTTCGATGTCATCAATCTTTTATTAGAATAGTATGTACGATTCCCGTGGAAATACGTGCATTAATTTCGCTACTTACGGAGTTCTTCTGATTGATTTCTGTGCCGAGATATGTAAAGGCATCCACTCGTTCGATAGTATAGTTGTCTATTGTGATATTATTTTCATTGCAGTTATTCTTTTGACTGTCATATACTTCGTTTTTGCTTCGTTTATTTTGAGACCTCTTTTTCTTGCTTCAGGATCAATTTGTTTGAACACTTCCATTAGTCGTGGCTTATTCCTACTAATGATGGCTACATCGTCTGCATATGCAAATTTGTACTGATTTGGTGTTTAATATGGCCAGTTATATTGGTTTTTCTGATGACTGCCTCAAGAACTAGGTTGAATAGCATGGTTGATAGGGCATCTCCCTGTCTTACTCCCATGTTGATGTTAAACAGGGGAGTCAGTTATCCCATCTACTCTGACTGCGGCTTTTGAACCCTGCAACGTCATTTTTATGAGGCTGATGTATTTCTTAGGTATACCTAGATTACAACGGTCTTCCAGCATTCTGTCTCTTTTCACACTATCAAAAGCTTGTTTAAAGTCTATATACATATTATATAGATCTATGTTGTATTCATAAGCTTTTTCTTGTATCGTTCTTAGTATGAATATGTTATCTGTAGTGGCTCTATTTGGTCTGAATCCATTTTGATAATCACCAATTATATTTTCGGAGTATTCAAAATAGATTATCTATTGTAGATTATACCAGAAAGAATTTTGTATATTACATTTAGTAATGTAATTGGCCTATAATTCTGGCATTCCCTCTTATCTCCTTTTTTATATATTGGCTGTATGAGGCCAACTGTCCATTCCTCTGGCATTTGCTCCTTCGTCCACATTAATGTTATTAGGTAATGGATTCTTTCCCAGAGTTCGGATCCTCCATGCTTTAATAGTATAATAAAAGTTATAATAGTATAAAATTATTAGGTTACATCCCAGAATATTCTCGTAATAACTATTCCATCATTACTGCTATCCTAAAATAAGTATTACCACTTTATTGAAAGCAAACGTGAAAGTTAAAATTTTGACCAAGGCTATTACAAAAATCTGGTTTAATACACACTGGATTTACATATTTAAAGCCCTTAATATATAGGTAGAAACCCTTTAAATGTACTTAGATTAGGTTAGAATTAGAATAAAAGGCTTTTACAAATATATTCAATGGCTTCAGATATATAACTCCAGTAAGTATTAAACCACATTTTTATAATAAACTTATACAAAATTTTAACTTTAACGTTTGCTTAATATAAGTAGTAATCCTTATTTTAGGATAGCACTAATGATGAAATAGTTATTTTGAAAACGTTCTGTGATGTAGCCCGATTGGGGTTTTATATTAGTATAAATTTTATAACGAAATTTTTTTAAATAAAATTTTTTTGTGATTCATGGTATAGGGATTCAGTTTTCTTGTGGATATCGATACAAATCTTACCATACGCTGATAGCATTTAAATAATAGAGCGTAGAAACGAGATGTTGAGCAACATTTTCTACAATTGGAAACGGCGGCGAAACAAGTAGGTCTAGTCATCGAAGAAGACATAAACAAGTACATCTTGGTTACTAAGTTTCCTGTATCAAATGAGGAACGAGAAACAGTCTTTGGAAGTCATACCATCTTTGAAATGTGTTAATAGCTTCACATACCTAGGCTCGATAGTGACTACTGCTAAAAAAGAAGCGAAGAAATTAACACACAAATAAAAACTACAAATAGGGCATACGACTCCAAAAACAATTCCATTTAAAAAACATCAAAAGAATAACTAAAATTAATATTTACAAAATACTGCTGAGGCCGGTCCTTACATATGAGGCAAAAACAAGGAGTCTAACGCATCAGGATAAAACAATTTTGAAAACATTCGAGCGTAAAATTCTTCGCAAAATAGTTGTAGCTATAAAGGACCAAGAGCAGTAGCGCAAAAGATATAATTTCGAATTATACCGACTCTTTTATAAAGCAGACATTGTAACATTCATTAGAACACGGCTCCTTAGATGGGCTGGACATAATACGAATGTCAAGCGACACGATTGCTAAATAGCTAACAACAGGAAGACGTGTAGGAAGAAGAAACAGAGCCCGACCCCGAATTAAACAGTTAGATGGTGTTTTAACTTACTTGGGATATTAAAAATCAGAAGATGCAACAGGTCGCAGAAACCCAACAGAATAGCGACGCATCTTAGAGCAGGCTAGGATCCACAAAAGGTAATGAGCTAAAGATGATGATGATGTAATATATATTACAATAGTTTATAGAAGGCGGCTCTGGATTTTTCAATGCTTAATTTCTTTGTTCATATCTGAGTTATCGTTAACGTTGGCGCCCAAATAGGTGACATTGTTGACCCATTCTATTTTTATTCGAGAGGTTCTAATGCTCACTGATTGTAATTACGTTTTTGCTGATAATCATAACTATAAGTTTTGTATTAGTCAGTTTTGGCTCATATTCATCACATGTTTTATTCATCCTGTGTATAAGTCTTTTACATTGGAAACAATCAGTATTGTGTTATCTGCGTATCTGAGACTATTGACATTAATACCGTTGATTTATTAAAAATAAATTGGGAGCAGATATTAAAAAGTAAAGGCATTAAAATACAAACTTGCCTTACTACACCTCGTATATCCACTCCACCTGTGGCAAGGCATCTACTAATTTGTAGTTGGGAACCCATTCAAATCAAAGTCGATAAATTACACATATACCGGTGGTTTTATATCTTTACAATTTTAACCATGACCTGCAAACTAAATAGTGCTTCTCTGACTTCAAGATGTGCTTCTGAAACCAAACTGTGTTTGTTGTTGCTTTGTTGCATTTCTATTTTGTTGTAAATTCTCGAGTGCAGTATTCTTAGGAAAATTTTCAGTACATCACTCTTCTGACTCCTAGTGCGATGATCGCCATATTACTTAGCGATTATCTTTATCGTTATCATTACACATGTTGACAGTAGCCACTTTGTTGATATAAGCCCTGTTTCGTATATTTGATTAAAAAGGTTTAAAAGAGATATTTATATTTGTCATCGAGTAGTTTGATTATTTCACTGGGAATTTCATCTGGGCTGGATGTTTTCCTAATTTTTAATAGTTTTATAGTTCATTCCATTTTATCGACGGTTATATTTCGACCAGTCAAATTATATTTTGTCTTCTTCTTCGTGTGACTAATCCTTCAGGGACATTGGCGATAATCATGGCCCCATCATCATTTTACTCTGCCTGCAGCAGTTCTAAAGAGTTCTGCTGTTGTTTTTCTACTCTACTGCTTTAAAATTTTCAGCCAGGATGTGCGCGGTCTCCCTGGTCCACTTTTTTTCTTCCACTTTTCCTTGTATAACCAGTCGCATCAACTCAAATTTTTGATTTCTTAGTTTATGACCAAAGTAACTTATTTTTCTCTCCTTTATAATGTTAAGTATTTCCGTCTTTACCTTTCTTGAAGTATACCAAAGAAACTGATCCGGCTAGCAAAAATAACAATAAATAACTCTAAGTGTGAAATTACGTGGCAAGGTCACATATCAGATCAATTTACGGTTGCAAAAGGCTTGAGACAGGGAGATCCTTTATCCACTACATTATTCTACTTAGTATTAGACACTGTAATTGGAAAAAGCAACATGAAGGTGGAAGAAACAATCATGAAAAATGAGCACCAGTGCTTGGCATTTGCTGACGATTTAACGATCCTAGCAAAAACCGAGAAAGAATTAAGAAGAGTTGTAAAGAAAATCATCGAAGAAGCACAAAAATTCGGATTGGAACTAAATGAAGACGAAACCAAATATATGATCATGGGAGGAACAGAAGGGAAAAAGGAAGACTTTAGTGTAGGGTCTGTAAGTGGTAAAAGCTATAGTTTTAAAAGGGTAAACAAATTTGAATACCTGGGTGTAGTTTTCGATGAAAATAGAAAAGAGGAATGGGAGCTGGAAGCCATAATAGCAAAAGGGAATAAAAAATTAGGTAGTTTAAGAGCCCTACTGAACTCAAAATACGTTTCTAGACAAGGTATACTCAGAATATATAAAACAGTAATTCGACCCACAGTAACATACGCCGGTGAGACATGGATATTAAATAAGAAGGAAGAGGATGCTCTGGAAAGATGGGAAAGGAAAATACTGAGACGCATATTCGGAGGACGGAAGATAGAAGATGGTTATGAGAGAAGAACCAACAATGAATTAATGGCTTTATACAAAGAACTTACCATTACCAAGTTCGTAAAGTTACAAAGAATCAGATGGTTGGGACATGTGTAAAGAATGGAAGCAAACAGAATGCACAAACTAGTAATAACCAGAAAACTAATCGGCCCCAAAAGAAGAGGTAGACCCAGAACAAGGTGAATTAATAAAGTGGAGGAACACCTTAAACACGTGAAAGTGAGGGACTGGAAAAGACAAGCTCAAAATAGAAGCGAATGGAGAAATATTATCCACCAGGTCCTTCAGAGTAGTTAAGAATGTTGTATATACATATTTAAGTTATAGTTCTATTTAAAATAATTGTAATTAGTTAATATTAGGATTATGTTTACAAAAATTGCCTAGGCCTTAACGGCCTGTTGTGCGTAAAAAAAATAAAAAAAATAAAATAATGTTTAAGTGTTTGTTACGTGTTGTGTCCATAATATTTTTTTTCAATTTTTCAATAACACCAAACTTCAAAGCTGGCAGACTTCAGTTGCGTCCGTAACTGTCCACGCTTCAACTCCATAATAAAGTGTAGAGAATACATAGCTTCTCAAGATATATTTTGTCTAAATAATCCAAACTATAATAAGTACCTAATATAATTTCATTACTTTTTCAAAGGTACTTTTATAAATTTCTTCGTTTCTGCTACTAATATTAAAAGTACAAAATAAACAAAAATATTATTTATCTGTTACATGACATGATATGTTTTCACAGAACTTTTATATTTATCGACTTCATAATCTTGTTTTCGATACCAGGATCCATCAAAACCAGAATGAAAATAAGACCATTTTAAAATATATGGTGACTAAACATGCAACAATGTAAAGCGATTACCCTAACTCAAGTTAAAAGTTGAAAAACACAGATTTGACTGTCATAAAGTTTTGTCTGTTGAGCATTTCACATTTTTTATTTCCCTATATTGGTTGAGCTCAGTCTTATTTATGGCCGGCAGTAAAAATTTGTTTAGCGATCAAATTTTATTTCATTTCAACTTTAGAACTTTGGAGATTTCATCAATTAGATAATATCCTTGAATTCTGAATGCTTCGAAAGAATTTGTAAAGCCGTAAAATGTGTGACTGGAACAAATATGTATTATTTTTAAACACATATTTCGTTTTAGTTAAAATAATTCGATAAAAAATATATGTGTGTATAGACAAATCTGTTTAAGATTTATTTCTATAAATCTGTTTTAAGATTTTTCTAAATCTGTTTAAGATTTCTCTTAAACAATATACTGAGTGACGGAAAAAAAAGAGAGAGCTACATATATACTGATGGAATTGTATTAATTTTTGGTATACATATTCAGTGTCCCTTCTTCTTCTTCTTCTTCTTAGCCTTCTATCGTTCATGTTTGGACATAGGCCTCTCCCAACTCCTTCTATCGGTCTCTATCCTGAGCAACATATTTCCAATTTGTTAAGGCTATTCTTTTATTGTCATCAATGCATCTCATCTGTGGTCTTCCTCTTGGTTGTTTACTGTCGTAAGGTCTTCAATGTTGTATTGTAGTATTCCAACGTTAGTCTTTTTGTCTAGCAGTGTGGCCCGCGAAGTTCCATTTATGTAAGGCAATTTTTGTTGTTATATCCTCGACTTTTGTTTTTGATCTTACCCAGTCGTTCCTCTTTTTATCTGACAGTCGTATACCCAAGATTGTTCTTTCCATGGTTCTTTCTGTTGTGGCTAGTTTATTCTTGTTTGCCTTGGTTAGGGTCCAGGTTTGACATCAATATGTCATGATAGGAAGGATGCATTGGTTGAACACTTTGCTTCTCAAGTTATTTTGCGGTTGTTAAGTATCCAACTAAGTTCTCCAAATCCTGCCCATGCTAGTCTTGCTCTTCTAGTAATTTCAGCAGTTTGGTTCTCTTTGTCAAGTTTCAGGATTTTGCCTAGGTAGATATATTCCTGGAATTGTTCTATCTCACTGCCATTTATAGTTGTACGTCTGGGATCATCTATATTTGTCATTATTTTTGTTTTTTTTTTATATTCACTTTTAGGCCGACGTATTGGGAGCTTCCTACTAGTTCCCCCATCATAATTTGTAGTTCCTCGAATGTGCTCGCTATAATCACTATATCGTCAGCGAATCTGAGGTGGTTTGACTTGTTGCCATTAACGTTAATGCCATAGGTTGACCAATTTGTAGTTTTGAAGACGTCTTCTAGGGCTAGGTTAAAAATCTTTGACGATATTACGTCTCCTTGCATCACTCCTCTCTTAATGGAGATGGAATTTGTATTTTCGTCTAGTTGTACTATCATAGTTCTATCAGTGTCCCTTACTACTAAAATAATGAAATCTTCAGCTTGATTCGTCAACTTACTGCAAATTCATAAACTTCTGCAGAAGCTGCTTCAATAATATTTTGGGAATTCACGATTTCTTATAGAGTCACTGAAATTCCTAGACAACTTTCTAATAAGAAGGTCGATATCCTATTCTGATTTTAGTGGTATCTCATTCAAGAATACTACAACATTGAGCAAGAGTTGTAGTTGTAGCAAATTTAAGAATCTGCGACCAATCATGTTTCAGACATTTTCAGTTAAAAATAGATTGGGGGATCGTGGTGGCCAAGATAAATGGTTGATGTGATGTTCGACTCGCATTGTTTTGCTAAAACATTCAGTTTTGGATAGGGTTTAGCTGTGGAGTAAAATTATGCTTCACTATTTCCTAAATATAGTGTCGGGCTGTCACATTGCCAACTGAAGCCAACAGGATCAGGTGTGTAGTATAGAGCCTATCTCGCGATATACATTAACTTGAGTTAACTTCTAGCTAAAAACTGAATGTGGTATGTTAGATCTTTTATTCTCTGCAGGACGGTGTACGCACTCTTCCATTATCCTTAAAGTTTTGGCCAACGTCCTTTCCTATGTTTGAAATTGTGTTACCATAATAGTTTACCTCTTTCCAAAGTTTGTCGTTCTAGAATGCGTGTCTAGCCTGGCCTTGAGTTCATTACTTTAAAGCTTCAAATTTCAAACAAATTTGATGAAATGCGAGGGCGGGGCCCTCTTCGCCAGTATTAATAAGAAAGCGTGGAATAAAAGTGATTCGAGAAAAATCCGTCGCGACAGAACGGAAAAAAGAAGTACCCTTTTTAATGAGTATTGGAATTTAAAATCCTATAACAAACGAGCTGCATATATTGGATCATTAATAAATATCGAGAATAAGGCTGTAAGTAGACCCAGAATGGAAGATCCTAATCGTCAAAAATTTAGACAAAAAACAAACAAATATTTTTTGAACTTTATGGACAGCGTTTGAAAACATGTAAAGGTTGCTTCCTTAAAACACTTCTGGAACAAAAGTTCCAAAAACTTGAAGTTATAGATCATAAATTTATGGATTCTGGACATTCCCATATAAAAGTGAATGGAATGGTGACCACGCTATCATAGAAAGAAAAAAGAAAAGAACCAATACTTTAATTAGCCATCCTTATGATTGGCATCAGCCCAGACCAAGGTTTACCATTGTCGAAATGACCCAAACCGACTTTTTAACATTCTCAGCTATGTTAAAAGGCCCAATTGTAAAAAGAAAGAAGGATGTAACAAAGAATGTCTTTAAGTGATAACCTGTATGATGTTTTCAGTACACTAAATGTAGCTTATACGATTATGAACCATACCAACAAGTATCATTTTTACGCACTAACGCAGCACAAAATGGCTAGATGAAGGAAGCAATGTTCCACAGATTACAAATATGCCATTGCCAATGTCCAAGGAAAAGAGAAGGGATCTCTTGACACTACTTGACTACATCTGTTTTCATTATTTTTAGATACAATTGCCGTCTTCTTCAAAGTCAACATGTACCGATACCGATGTACAAGAATTTGATGAAGATGGTAAGAACTGATGTGTGATACATAAATTATAAACTTTCTGTAAAATGCATTGTTAATTTGATGATATTGTTCTTCACTACTTTAGAATATTACATTATTTTTGGTTATTTGTTATATTTTATTTATTGTGAAAAAACACATGTCACTTTGTTATACTCATTGTGGGTGACAAATGGAATAAGTCAATCAAAACTCAGGAAAAAATGTATATTTGTAATTGATTTTCTGCAAGACATATGTAATACATTTAATCACGGTAAGTTATAAAATTTTATTAATGGGTGCTTCATAATATATATAATGAAATATATGTATATAAGCCGCAATAACCAAAGCAGAGACAGAATCGGTCAGAACATTACCATCGATGACTTTAACTTTGAGCGCGTTAGAGAATTCAAGTATCTTAGAACAACAATAACTGAAGACAATAACGGATCACAAGAAATAAACAACAGGACTCAATAAAACAATCATACGACCCGTTGTGATGTATGGAAGCGAAACGTGGACGATAACAAAGGCAAATGAAGAGAGACTACGTGTTTGGGAAAGAAAAGTCCTAAAGAAGATCTTTGGTCCGGTGCTTGATGAAGCATCAGGACAATATAGGATAAGAACTAATAAAGAGCTTGAAGAACTTTACCCAGACGCCAACATCATAAAAGAAATAAAGTCCAGAAGACTCCAATGGGCAGGACACCTCAGAAGACATTCTGACGAACGAACAGTAAGACTGGTGTGGGAGGAAGTCCCAACTGGAAGGAGACCACGCGGACGCCCTCGTCTCCGGTGGCGAGATAATATAGCAGGAGACCTAAGCACTATGGGCGTGGAGAATTGGATGGAGGTTGCTAAAGAGAGAAAACAGTGGAGGCATGTTGTCGAGTCGGCTAAAACCCACGAAGGGTTGTAACGCCACGGAGTAAGTAAGTAAGTAAGGTGCTTCATAATGTAGAAATCAATCAGTTTTTACGTTCTCCTAAAAAGTTGCCGTTTTAGACTTACGTGTTTATTCGCACCACCCATAGATATACTACTATTTCTTGTATAACTTTGTAACAGGTTTCTGGATACTGTTTTAATGAGAATAAGCCAAAATTAATGTTCTAAATAAGTTTATTGACGTTTCATTTTCCACTTCTAAAATCTTTCTTAAAATACAAACAATAATAAATTAAGCAAATTTTGTTTTTTGAAAAATTGTAAAATTAAAAAAAAAACTTATTTTTAAATCCAATTGTGGCTTATTCTCGTTAAAATAGTTTAATTTACTAACATTATTTTAAGATGGCACAAGATAAATATTAAGGCTTCTGAATGTCGATCTAGGAGACCTTCTGACCTTATTCTTTCACACTTCTTTTCTTGCTTCTGCAATTATTTTTGCAAATGTCCCATTCTTCCGAAATTAACATATCTGTTTTTATTTGTGTTTTTTGTTGAAGATCTTTCAATATGCTTAAAATTTGGGAGAAGATAATTTTCTGGTGGAAATTTCTTTTAATTTTGGGGAGATATGAAAACACTTTTCGCCGCTTTATAATATTTAGCTGAGTTCAGTGCTCTATTTATTGATTTGTTCTGTTGCAATCACAGAGCTTATATTCTTCTTGCTTAGAAAGCTATTCTTCTTTATCTAACATCCAAGTACGCCACATCTTATCTTTATTCAAATCTAAAATAACTAGTTATAACAAACTTTTTAACTGCACGCACGGAAGTTTTAAAATATACTAAACACTCCCAGTAATGTGGAATAATGACCGTAACATCAATAATTTCTAATTAGCAACGATTTTCATTAATATAGGTATGGCTTTTATTTGAATGTATTCCTTTGTTTACTTCGGGCATAGGTAGAATTTAATAAATGGTAATCAATTGTACGTTTAATTATTGTATGTGCTAGTCAGTATGTTTACCCTTTAACGATTTACAGTTTTAGACATCTAAACAACAAACTACAAGTTCCAAAATATTATAAGTACCTATGTATATAACTGCAATACAATACTCATATAGTATATATAGAATAATAAATAATATTTATTATTGGATCTTATTTCAATTGAGTATTGGTCTACAAAAACTTGATTTTAAATAAAGATAATGTAAATTTAATGTTGAGACTACAAGGAAAGTGATAACTGCTTCAAAAATTCTTACGAAATTGTTTTCATCTGTGAGTGAACTGTTTGTTTATGGCAGATATCTATCGAAACTTAACAACCCACTCAAACACAAATAACTTGTAATATTCTTAGGATAACGTTTTCTGCAATAATTTGTTGATGACTATACCTGTAACTAAATATTTTCGTGAATTTGAGATAAACCATTAACGATTTCTACCTCTAGTTTTCTACGGTTTTTCTCTTTTTTTTTTTCTTGTCTAAACTTCTCCTTCATCTCTTCCTCCTCTTGTCTACACTTCCCTTTTAACTGCTTTAACAACGATTACTGAAGTACGGATTCCTTCAGAAAATCTTAGTAATATGGAAAAAAACATATGATCCAGAAAAACCACTCAAGAATATATGTAAACCCTAACAAGATCAGAGCAGGACATCTAATAAATGACAATATACTGCAATTAATGGAAGAAAAAAGAAAATCAAAGAATAACAAAAGAATGTACAAAAATATTTTTGTATAAAAAGCCAAAGAAAATTGGTTAAAAACACAGTATGAAGAGATAGAGTTGTTGGAACAAAAACACCGTACATTTATTAATATGCATAAAAAGGTATAACAAGCAGCTGGTCTTCAAAAATCCAATACAGCTAGCAAACTGCAAGATCAACAAGGGAACATCATCACAAATAAAAATCAAGAGATATGCATATGGACTAAATACATACAAGAACTTTTTAATGATGATGTGTCTGAACCATCTCCTTCATTCAGATGTAATGAGCACTTACCAATCACATTAGATGAAGTGGAAAAAGCACTATGACAACTAAAAGGTGGTAAAGCCTCTGGACCCAACAATGCATATGCTAAAGTTGTAAAGCTATTTAACACCGACGGTATTTAACGACTAACAAAAATATTTAATGACATATATTTAAACAACGAAGTAATACCGAGGTCATAGCTGAAATCAATGTTTATTGCTATACCCAAGAAAACAAAAGCTGCATCATACAATAATTTCCAGACCATCAGTTTAATGAGCCACTTTTAAAGTTATTTTTGAAAATTATACATCAAAGGATATATAGACTATGCGAAGAAAAAATCAACCCTACACAGTATGGTTTTCGGAACGCAGTGGGTACGAGAGAGGTTCTCTTTATCATTCAAGTGCTATTTTAACGATAAAGAGATGTAAATTGCTATATTTATGTATGCTCATTGATTACCACAAAGCGATTGATAGAGTAAAACAGGACAAGCTGATGGAGATATTAACAAATATTGGATTCAAGAGTTATTAGCAATCTTTACTGAAATCCAACATCGTCTATCCGTACAGAGGCAGGAGAATTTGCGACATCAAAAATCAAACGTGGGGTCCGACAGGGATGTATATTATCACCTTTGCTGTTTAACATATACCCCGAGAAAATCTTTCAAGAAGCAGTAGAGCACTCCCTAGAAATAAAATGGAGGATAAAGAAAGATCTGCTTTTCTGGCTAAGCTATTCAAATGACATGATTTATTAGTACCTATATAAATCAGGTTACTACGATGTTAAATCTTTTCTATACTGTTTTACGAAGTTGAGTCGTAGACTCTCTCACAGACGCTACCTACAAGAAAAGTGAAGCTTTCAAAATGTAGCTTTATCGTAGAATCCTGAAAATATCATTTACTGACCACGTTACTAACCAGGACGTTTTATTAAGAATTCAAAAAGGAAAAGAGTTGTTAACCACAATAAAAACAGCCAAAATCGAATACGTCGGTCATATCATGAGGAACAGTAAAATATGAGTTACTGGAATTATTTCTACAATGAAAAGTCGAAGGAAAACGGGGACCAGGGAGGCAAACGATTTCCTGGGAGGAAAATCTACGTACGTGGTTCAACACAACAACTACGAATTTTTTAGAGACTAAACTCCTTTTTTCTCAAATAATATGCAGAATCTGTAGCTATCTCTATATCTCTCATATTGAATACTGCCTTTAATCAATGTTATCTCCCCTCGTCCTAAATATTAACTTACTTTTATATGTAAGGAAATAAATTTGATTGCAATAATTATCGTCTAATCAGCATACTTAATTTTGTCGGAAAGGAAATGAAATCCATTATATCGAAAGCTATGTTTGATCAAAGGTCGTTCAACGATCACAAACTTATTCATTGTGTAAATAATTGGTCATCATATCTTAACAATCGACATCCTGTTGATGCAGTCTACTTAGACTTCTCCAAAGACTGTGTTCCCAAACATCGATTACTAGTTAAATTGGATTACGATGGTATCTGCGGAAAGTTAAACATTTTGCTTCAAGATTTTCTATCCAAGAGATACTTTAGGGTTCATGTTGGGAAAGACTACTCACTAGATAAGCTAGTCAAAAGTGAAGTCCCACAGGGACCAGTACTTGACCTCTACTTTTTTTAACTTCACGAGTGATTTTTCGCTCGTTGTATCCAGTAAGGTCTTCATGTATGCTCAAAATGCAAAATTTTATGTGAATGCAACTATTAACCACATGTTTTTTAACACGATCTTATCAAAATTTTCAAATGGTCCTCAGAATGGCTACTTTCGCTTAACATTAAAACATGCGTTGCTCTAATATCAGCAAAAATAACTCATCACTAGCGTAATTTAGTAATAAACATCCCTTAAACTCGGTAACCTCACACACCGGTCTCGGAGAGTGATAATTAATAGTGACTTAAATTGGTTTATCACATAGTGTCGGTTTGTAAATGTGCAAACTCGATACTGTTTTTAATTCGGAAATGTTGTACATGTATATCTCTAATCTCTGTTAATAAACTTTACATAATATACGTCAGCGGTCAGACCTATTCTAGAGTTTGCCGGACTTGTGTGTGAGAGAGGTCTTATTCACGATAAAATGGTATTTAAAAACGTTCAGCGTAAAGACACAACACTGGCCAAGTCCAATACGGTTGTGTAAGAACTAATTATGAAGATATACTGTCCATGGCTTATCTTACGACATTCGAACAGCGACGTCTTTGAGGTGACCTAATTATGTGCTTCCATATTTTAAAATATAATTTTGGGAACCTAAACACCATATTCATTTTAAAGCAAGACGAAATATTACAAATCGTTACAAATTAAAAAGGGAACATACTACTGTTAGGTCCAGGATGAACTTCTTGCCACACAAAATATTAAATATCTGGTAAAACTTGAATCAAGACACTATAACATCTTTAAAAATAAAGTTGATAGCTCTTTATTTTTATTTATAGGACTGCCATACTTTAGGACCGCATGATTTATTTATTGTTTCACTATTTTTCTATGATTTACTTAAATTGTAACTCTACAATTTTTATTAGTTTTTACCATAATTTGATTTTGGCTATTATAGGAGCTCATTCCTCTGCCTTATTTGTTTTGTTATATACCTAATAAATATTGTAATAACTCTTTCTCTTCTCGTATACGCTTCTCCTTTTCCTCATCCATTTTTAAAACCATATAGAAGTCCGGACGTATAAATTTCTTTATTAGTTTCGTAGATCTTATACTAACCAATAAATTACTTAATATCTCTTTTATCCTATTGCTGTCATCAATATAACACATCTTTCAAAATCACTTTTATTCAAAACAGCAACCAATTTTACAATACTTGTTAACAACTATAACTCAAGAACTATTCAAACACTCCATTACTTTACTCATTGAACTGCAACTTTCTGTTTATATACATCTTTTGACGTTAGATCGGATAGATCAGATATTCCCATGTGCTTGAAAAGGAAGGTCTTTGATGAATTTGTACTCCCAGTTCTAACGTATGGAGCTGAAACATTGACCCTTCCCAGAAAAGTAATCAATAAAATACAAGTGGCACAGAGAGCGATGGTCAGGTCAATGCTGAATATATCCCAGAGAGACAGAGTATCAAATACAATAATTAGGAGAAAAACTGGTGTTACTGACGCAGTTCAAAGGATTACAACATTGAAATGGAACTGGGTGGGGCATGTTGCCAGATTAAAAGATGGAATGTGGACGAAGAAAATTCTGGAATGGAGACCTAGACACGATGCTTATAGTAATCGAGGACGTCCTTCAACAAGGTGGTCAGATGACATAAAGCGCATTCAACATAACTGGATTCAGTGTGCTCAAGATATAATGGATTGGAATTATTTACGGGAGGCCTATATTCAGCAGTGGACTCAAAACGGCTAATGATGATGATGATAATGATGAATTATCCCTTTAGATTCTTTTTCTTCTTTATGCGCCTTTCTTGTTTTTAAGCAGTAGCTCCCAAACAGCACAGTACGTCTTAAGTACGTACAATTTTGGTACTGTACGTACATGATGTAAAATGTACGTTTTAAGTACGTACATTGGGGTACATACCAGTACGTACAGAAGAGTACGTACTTATTACGTCTTAAGTATGTACATACCAGTACGTACAGAAGAGTACGTACTTATTACGTCTTAAGTACGTACCATGAGAAAGAAGAGTTAAAGCATATTTATTATGTTAGGTTATGTTAACCTAACCTAATTTATTTAGTTAGGAATTTTATACCTCGAGTACAGTTGTGATGTGATAATTCATTGCAAGACAGTTTCATTTAGATTTTTTTACTTATTTTTGGTGTTTGGTGCTTGTTGGTTTCCTGTTATTTTATTCAGTCGAGTGTTTTTTGTGTCAAAAATGTGATAGGAAAGTGGCGGAGCAAGAAATTGAACGATGGTTGAAGAGAGTGGGGAATCGCTTTAAAAATTTTTTCTTATTTTTAAAAGAATAAAAATTGAATTTATTTAAAAAAAAATAAAAATATATTTACCTATATTTTACATAAATCATCATAAGTGTGTATAGTATGTACATACAATATATATATATATATATATATATATATATATATATATATATATATATATAGTATATACTAAGTACATATCTTCAATATGTACTAGGTACGTACTTACAGTACGTACCAGGTACGTACCATAATTTGGAAAGTGTACGTTTTATGTACGTATTAAGTACGTACTTCGTACAGCAAAGTACGTACATTGTACGTACTTTATGTCCCATAAGTACGTACTTAGTATGTCTTATGTACGTACTTGTGCTTACTGGGCTATAATCGTATTAACAAGCTGATAAAAAGTTTCTGCTAAATGAAACAATTCCTCGACCATTTTACCTTTCCATTGTCTAATGTTACGCTGGCAAGACAGTAGTTTTCTTTCGATCCAGCGTTTGCCTTTGATTTTGCCCTGTATGATCAACCGGAGTAAGCACTATTTAGGTCTCCTCTTTTTGTGGCCTTCCCTATTTTGATGATGTTGATCAATTCTCGCTCTTTGTGTGAAACACAAAAAAAACATAAATAAATAAAAACAATTCAAAAATTATTTCTTGTAGATGGAAATGTGTGCTATTAGCTTTAAAATAATTAATTTCAATATTGGGTATGTTGAATTTATGGGTTGTTTTAATTTTTATGTATTGTTGATTAAATTGCTTTAAACTAAACATTCCTTGACTTCGTAGGTTGGTTTTATTTTAATTCGATTAGAATAATAAGAAATATCAAATGACACCATATAAGTTTGGTTGTGTGTACATGGGATATAAGTATTAAATGTGTAGCAGCAAATTTTGCAATAAATCTGAAAATACTTAATGTTTCCAACACAGTATATTTTTGGCATAAGCATAAATCCGATACCTACAGTTAAAAATAGGTAATATGATGTACACGGAATATGTCAAGAATATTACGAGAAATTCAAAAATGGAATAATGTATATATTGTAAAGTAATTTTTCTACTCTCTTACTAGTAAATTGTATATTACCTACTATTTGGATGCTAAGTAAATGCATCATAACAGATACTAACACGTAATGACTAGCACGTAATAAAAAAAATTACGCTTCAGTTTTATAAAAATGTGTAATATCATATAAGCCTCGTAAGTCATTTGGTGGAGTTACCATGGAAACGAATAAACAGACGTTATTTTGACAGATTAAAAATTATTAATCTGTCAGTGTAAATATAGCGGTAATTTAATTTTTATTTTTATAAACGAAAATAATGGTAGAAAAAGTATAGTACACACCTTGAGTTGTAAGCTTATTACATGCTTGTAAAATTACTGCTCTCGCCGCTACGCGGCTCGCGCGCAACTTTTTTACTCGCATGTAATAAGCTTCTTACAACTTTCGTTATGTAATATACTATTTTCTACTCTCTTACTAGTAAATTGTATATTACCTACTATTTGGATGCTAAGTAAATGCATCATAACAGATACTGACACGTAATGACTAGCACGTAATAAAAAAAATTACGCTTCAGTCTTATAAAAATGTGTAATATCACATAAGCCTCGTAAGTCAGTTGGTCGAGTTACCATGGAAACGAATTAACGTTTCCATGGTAACGTTATTTTGACAGATTAAAAATTATTAAACTGTCAGTGTAAATATAGTGGTAATTTAATTTTTATTTTTATAAACGAAAATAAGGGTAGAAAAAGTATAGTACACAACTTGAGTTGTAAGATTATTACATGCTTGTAAAATTACTGCGCTCGCCGCTACGCGGCTCGCGCGCAACTTTTTTACTCGCATGTAATAAGCTTCTTACAACTCTCGTTATGTAATATACTAATTATATATTGTAGTTGAAATGAAAAAGTTGTTATTGGCCACTGTTACATGCCATATCCTGTACGAAAAGTTTTTATTTCAAAAAATATACAACTAAAAATACCAATGGACCGCGCCCGTGCGCTTTTTTGAACCCGCTCTGATTTAGTTGTTATCGAATTTATTCCATTTGCTCATTATGCCCATTTGCTCGGTATAACTGCATAATAGCATTTTAGTGTATTTTATTATTGTTGACGCGCATTTTAATAATCGATATCGGAAGCTTACTTGTAGTTCTTTAAAATTGCTTTATAATTAATAATCAGTTATCTTGCTAGTTTACTGTAAACTGTTGAAACAATATGAATTATAGACCGTATTAAAGTAGGTAATGCTAAAGTGGTTGGTTTTGAGACAAACATAATTGCATTCATTATAATCTCATAAACTATAAATTACCAAAATGCAAAGCAGATGCGCTTAAACCGCTAATGTGTTTTGTAATTATCTCAACATACCCCAATTGGTAGTTGAATATCGGCAACATGAGATAATCACAGGATCTCGGGATACATTTTTCTAGAGACAAATCTTTTCGCGAGACTTTATGTCTCGTATATTTTATTATAATGGATAAATTTTATGCGGTAGTTTATTAAAAACTGTTACTAAAAGCATTTATAAAAGATATCAATTATATTGAAACTTCATAATAAACAAATTAAAACACTTTACTGTTTTTAGTTTTCAGAGTTAGTTTTCAAAGTCAAATTGATATATTTCTCCGAAATATCAAGTACCCAAGAAGAATGATAAGTTTAAACTATGTTTTGTTTTAACAATCTGTGTACCTATCAAATAAAAGATTTATAACTCTTTTTATCTAACTGAAAATGTGATAAAATTATTAACATTGAACTCCCAATATTTAGTTTTTTATTTAGATCATGAATGTGTTGCTTGTGTGAGTCCATTTCAAATAGGTAAAGAAATAATAAATAAGACTTACTCACAATCAATTTAATTTAACTATCAGACGACCGGTTTCGCTTTCTACAATATGCAAAGCATCTTCAGGTCACGATACAAAGTTAAACAAATGCTGAAATGATAAAAACCCATATTAGGGTGTTGTCTAATAAAGATAAACAAATTAGATGTTATAAATTACAATAATTATGCCAATACTACATGTCTGTGGTTTTATTTTAAATAGTACTTTATTTTATTTTAAAGAGTTTAAATAAAACCACAGACATGTAATATTGGCATAATTATTGTAATTTATAACATCTAATTTGTTTATCTTTATTAGACAACACCCTAATATGGGTTTTTATCATTTCAGCATTTGTTTAACTTTGTATCGAGACCTGAAGATGCTTTGCATATTGTAGAAAGCGAAACCGGTCGTCTGATAGTTAAATTAAATTGATTGTGAGTAAGTCTTATTTATTATTTCTTTACCTATTTTTTATTTAGATTTAAGTCTGTATTTTCGGACAATTTCTCATACTTTTGTATTAAGTTCTGTATTAAGTTAAGTATTTGTTTAATTTTTATTGGTTCATATACTTCAAAGTTAGTCATTGACACGATGACAGTATAATACAATATAAGAGTGTTACAAATACAGTTTTACATTTGACAATATACAGTACATACACATTACACAATACTTATTTTTACAAATTTAACCGTTATACATAATTAAGTACAATTAAGAGTTTATAAAGCACTTGAATCATGATATAAGGAAACAAGGTATGCTCACTAGTGGACACGTTTTTGCACATTTCTGCGCCGACCAAAATCCACCATCTTTTCAATATGTCACATGTGTGTAGGGATGGTGACCTGATCCCGTACCAGTTACTTTGGAACATGTATTTTATTTATACTTGTGGAACTGATCCCTAACACCAATATAATTATAAAAAACGAGTACGGATCATGGCCGTATAAATAAAGATCTTTATTTATACGTCCATGGTACGGGTACTGTACTCATAGTAAGTGTAAGTGAGCATACCTGACCTGATCCACAAAAATACTTGGATCAACCACCTCTACATGCGTGACGTCTGCTTTGTTTACTTTTGCATTTTTTAACCTTCCTTTGCAATGTACTTGAATTTAAATGTAAATGTGTTTTTGTTTTGTTTCGATTTTTTAAAAATTATTTTAGCAAGAGTCTGTTCAGATCATTTAAAATATGAATTAATTGGATTAATGTATAATATTAATTTTATTTTATTTAATTTAACTACGATATTTCGTATCAATTTTGTACATATTTGAATTGCCGCCTTCAAAATGGCGGATTTTGGTCGTAAACGTGATTGGCTGTTCAAAATAGATGCGCGTGAGCATACCATGTTTCCTTATATCATGACTTGAATGTCTTTTAAATATATTAATAATATTAAATATATATTATTAATAATATTAAAACAGAATTGCATATTTCTCAATTCCATTCAACAATTCTTCCAATCTCCCAACTGGTATTGTTTTTTAGAAGAAAGATGTGGACAAAGCTATGTGTAAGCCAAGTGGGGCCAATTCTTAACCTTCTTAGAATAACCTTCTGTCTTCTGGGCATAGGTGGTAGCTCTAAGGAAGGTATATCTGGTTGTATATCGTGTAAGTGACTCGAAGTTATGTTCCAATTAGCTTACCATTGTCAAGGTACCCAGACAATAATGACAATTACTTCATGGTCTGTAAGTATATTATATATTTCATGTATTAAATTTACCAGAGGATGATCTGAGAAAATGTTTTTAATTACTTGTATTGATGATAAGGAGTACGTGCAAATCGCTACATTGCGGTCAGTTGGTTCTAACATATAAAAAGCCTCGACGATACCACATAGTTCTCCAGTGTATACACTGATTAGTTTGAGGAACGGCAAGAACGGCAGGAAATCTGATTAGTTTTGTAGTACTGAAAAAGAAAACAACAGCACTACCCACGCCTACATCATTTTTAGAGTATAAATAACTGTATCTGTATAAATAACTTTATGAAACTGTTTTCTATTAAGTATGTCTAGGAACGACTGTTTAATTATAGTTGTAGGATTATCATGCTTATTGAAAGAGCAAAGGGAAGTATTGACGTTCGGAAGTTGCTTATGCCACAGAGGATGTGTAGAGACATAAAAGGGTGAAGTTGCAGGAATATCAAACCCGTCAAGAATAGAATTTAGTAAACAAGAGAGAAGTTGAGCATCTCTAGTTGCCTAAGAGTGATGAATGAGATTATTTGGTTAAATAAGTAGTTGGTAGACTAAATTTTGTGGATTGACTGATAAACTAGCTGCATATGACAAAAGTAGATGCTGTTTCCTTAACCAGAGTGGCGGTTCGTTAGCTTTACAGCTTTGGGCTGGGCTAGATCTGAAGGCACCTAAGCAGATCCTAAGATTCGTATTGTGTAAGGAGTCAAGAGCTTTCAGATGTGACTTGGAGGCAGATATATAGACAAAACTACCATAGTCCATTTTGGAGCATATAATTGATCTGTAAACTGTAAGCAATACCTCTTCGTCAGCTCCCCATTGGAAATGTGCTAGACTTTTTGGGATATTAAAATTTTAAAGCAATTGCCTTTCGTTTCCTGTAGTTGTGTATTCCAATTAAGTCTGGAGTCAAAGGTCAGTCCTAAGACTTTATGATGATCAATAGCATTTAATAATATTCCGTTATATGTCAAAGTTAGATTATCCTTTGTCGTTTTTCTGCTAAATTTCATGATTTTAGTTTTTTTAGATGAAACAGAAAGCCCAATATGCCGGACCACCTTTCTATATAATCAATCGCTGTTTGCATTAGCCGACAGGTTGATTCGATATTCTTTCCTCTGCAAATGAGTACAAGATCATCAGCAATTCCTATTTAACTGAGCGATAAATATTTTTGCTTACATTATTAAATGCTAAACGAAACAAAGTTGTGCTTATAACAGAAGCTTGTGGTACTTTTACCAATTAAAAGAGGGAGAACTAGGGGATGGTGAATTGTTACCAATGAAATAGGGGAAACTATGGAATAGTGAAGTCAATATTAGAAAATAAATAAAATGGATGGTTAAATAGAATTTAAAATTAATTTATAATTATTTACATAAAAAGGTTAAATAACCAGGAATGTAATGAATATAAAAGAAAATAGAAAATTTACTGAGAGCACTACAAAGAATTAGGCTTAGCTCAAGCAAATGAGAGTTCTCAGAGAGGAGGTTGGCACGTTTGCTTGCCTGTAGTAACTTGAAGTTAGAGCAGATCAATCCTAAGATGATCTTGGGATGGGCGCCAGGGTGAATTTAGAATTTCACTCCAATTTGAGGTATATATGGTTATATACTAACTGAAAATAAAAAATGATAGGAAACAAATAAAAATCTGAAATGCTGTATACACTATATATTATAAACCTATTATCCCAGCCCTATATTTATATACACTAAAGAATTATTAACCTATATTCCCAAAATATATATTTACAAGAAAAGTTACTAAAAATATGACCCAAAAAATATATATACACAAGTTGATCTAACTGTCCTCTAACAATGAGGAAAAGGTTAAGTTAACAATATTGAAATATCTCACATGGAGTAAATAGTAATAAAAATATAAAATAATTAAATAGTTACTATAGGGCAGTTTAAAATCTGAAACTAGTCAGTTAAGAACCTAGAGCCATACATACTTCAATCTGATATATAAAGGTACATACAGATTACCATAAAATTGGATAATATATCCTGACACCTTAATATAAGGGTTCTATAAAATATTAAAAAAGAAATGCAAAATAAGTATGAAAGAATAAAAATACAAGTAAAAGGATTCAGCAAGGTGAGGGTACTAGCAGAGATTGTGCACAACGCTGTTTCGTAAACCCACTTAGGCTGACGGCCTAAGTATCCAAGGGTATAAGTATAGGTTATAAAAAAATTAAATTATTATTAAATATTATATGAATTGTCCTTAATAATCCCTATGATGTGATTGCTGTGAAGGGGTTCCCTTCCTCAGCTGCCTGATGTCCAGGTAGAGGGTGGTCTCTGGAATGGCTCAGCCTGTTCGTGTGAGCAGCCTGGCAGATCAACCAGAAAAAGGCAAATAAAAATTCTCTTCTTCCCCAACTTAAAGTCCTATTTCTTTCCCGGATCCCAAGTACTTCCACCAAATTAAAATTCCTTCTTCCCCAAATCCAAAAAAAATAAAAGGTATGTCCAAAAACTTCGAGTCGTTGCCGGCAGGCTACAAAAACAGAAAGCCTTTTTATTCAATGTTCTTGTACTTCATAGTTTTTTTTTAGTAACAAAAACTGGGATATAGTTGTCATTAAGTGACCTTGACATAAATATTTAATATTTCCACAGCGGAATTTACTTATATATGTAAATATAAAAAGAAATAATAATGATTTTTGGATATGTCTAGCAAAGTGAGAGATTTGAAAAAAAAATGGGAACTGGAAAATTTAAATGAAGATGTAGGTGTTTGAAAAAACTTACCAGAATCTTTCTAGGGATTTTCTTCCATAAAACAATAACCTTCTTAAAAATTTCTCCAAACTAAATAACTTTTTAAAAATAACCGAACCAAAACTCCTTACATTTCCCAAAAAATAAACTTAAACTTTCTTCTAGTTTCCCTAAGATTCTGCCTGCCGTGATAAAATTATCGACTTCTCTTGTTGAAGTTTGGTTCTAAAATGAATCAGGAGAATATGGCCGATGGCCAATATTCGTTTTTCCTATACAAGGTAATCGATTATCTTATCGATATCGATGTTCGATATATATTGATATATAGTTCGAAAGTCATAAAAATGAACTATTAGGGATCGTATTGTTGGTTGCATACTCCAACGGCGGCAAATTAGAGTAGATTAGATTACTAACGATTGTATCGTTACAATCTCCTACAACTCGGGAAAAAAAAAGAAAAGCTATTTTCTTTTTTTTTTTTCTCTTTTCCTTACTGGGAAACAAATGATATAATACCCATTAAATGGTTTGTATGTTGTTGAATTATTGAATGATATGTGGACTGACTTATAAACAGACCTATAATTGCATAATGAAAAGTTAAAGGTAAATTTTCCAATTAAATATTGAATTAACATATACTGAGTTGCTTAAACTGTGGAAACCACATTTAAATGAATAAACACTAACTAAATATACTTGACAGTAATCACACACCGTGGGATCCAACACTAGTGTGAATACTAAACCACATAATATATTGATTCAGATATTACTCTGATCACATATAATTCATTGCACAGAGTCTTTCATCTGTGACTTACATAATAACTAATAAATCAAAAGTGGTTGAAGTCAATCTAGCGGATTTAATAAAACCCCATATTATAATTGCTTCAACACCCAAACACTCAACTACAAATAAAGGTAGGAGCAAACAAACTATACACTCACTAAATCAAATAACTAACAACTTCTATCTTTACATCGGACTCGAACGATTAAAAATAACCACAAATTTAAGAGCCGTGTAAGACAAGTCGTAAAACTCTACCACCATAGAAGTAGGAGCGACCAAAATAGATACCAAACCAAATACATAACAACTTCCACTTTTACATCTGACTCAAACGATTAAAATTAACCACAAATTTAAGAGCCATGTAAAAGGAGTTGCTACACTCTACCATCAATAAAGATAGGAGTGACTAAAATACATACAAAATATAACCAAATAAATAACTTCCACTTTCACATCAGACTCGAACGATTAAAAATAACCACAAATTTAAGAGTCTCGTAAAAGGAGTTCTAACACTCTACCACCAATAAAGGTAGGAGTGACCAAAATGTATACCAAATATAACCAAATAGGTAAACTACACATACTCAAATAATTATCGCTGAATGGGTAAGGTAAACCAAATTGACTCAACAAGGGACACCAGATTTATATATATTGCATATCCAAAGTGAGACAATCAGGCAGATTGTATAACCATTCGCAATACAACAACTAAACTCAAATAAAATTGAGCATGTCGACCAACACATTAATACGGATGTACCAACGTAAAAAAACTAGTACTAAGAGCCAAATCCAAAATCGATTCTACCCTAGACAACAGATTTATATTTAATATATCCAAGGAGAACAATCAGTCTGGTTTAAGGCTTCTTGCTAAACAATGACTAACATTAAGCTATATGGAAGGATAAAGTTTACTTGATACCAGGTGACTATGCAATGACTACAACGACATTGGATTATAAGAGACTATTCACCTATATTCAGTTTATATGCTGTTATGAAATCAAACCATCATAGAAAAAAAATCGGCCGTATAGTCCTTAACTAGTATACAGCAATAATCTGGCATTCAATAATGTTCTCTGACTAGGCCGAACATCCGGAAGAATCCCAACTCATCTTCCTAGGACTCCCTTTCGTGTCCTTGAAAATTAATGAACCCCAGATTAACGTGCATAACCAGCAGATTCTACACACCAAAAAGATGAATGGTTATGACCATTTATATAAACCAATGAAGGTATAGGTACCAGTATGAAATTATCAAGACAAATATAGCTAACTAATTCTGGACTTCTGTACCTATAGCATAAAGCTACAATGGATGAATAAGAATATCCAGAAGAGCACATCCGATGTTGGAGACATCCCTATTAACGTACTAACCATAAAGTAGTCGACTACAGAAACACATACTAAAATAAACCGGACTAGAGTGCGCGTAAACCAATTTCCCATGAAACTGCAGATTGAAGTTGTCTCTAGTCGCTAAACAAAATTTTTGAATTTGTAGAGAAAGTTAGGATTCAACTAAAATATCCATTTGTCCATTCTACAAGAACATCATTAAAGATATGTATATTATAAAATGTCTAAACTAAATGAGCTAAATAAACTAAGTAGTTAACCACAGTAAGAATACCATCACTTATAATCAATAGTTTGATCAAAAAAAAAATAGACTGAAGACAGATATCTAAAGGTTTGATACATAATATATAGGCTATACCTATTTAACTATATTTTCAGGAGATCTAACATCTGGGAAGGCGTGTATATTATAACGACAAAAAACCGTGAGCTATGAAATCTGCTCCTTATCGAGGCCAAATTGATAAGGTTTCCAGGTTTCGAACCCACGTTCTACACCGTTAAACAACACAACCAGCATTTGCCCAAGATGAGTAATCTCAATAATTTGTATTTCTATGCATCTCAATAAATATTCAGACAGTATAGTGAATACAGAGGTTGACCTTATTAACTCAACTTGTTTACGACTCCTTAAAAATATAAGTTAACTATATAGTATTCCTCAACTGTATAGTATTAAGCCAAGATAGACCAAATGGAAAATAATAACATACCAGACTAATACTAAACTTTAAACCAACTTTCTCAATACAAATATCAAAATCGTAACCAACATACATAAAACATATCCAGACCGTATGAAAACAACTATGTACCAAGGATGACAGTTCTGTACCAGTATTTTTGCTATATAATTAAGTTAAAATTACTATTTAACTAACAATAAACATTTAGTAGTAACAAAATTCAAAATAAATAAATACAACACAGCATTTATCCGGGGTTTTCAAATCAAAATCCTATCCAAATCCTAATCATGAACTAACCAAGTATTACCAAAAAAAAGAAGGAGGAATTAACTTAAGCAAGGTTGTTAAGTTACATCTTCTTCTGATGATGAAGAGTCCAAATCATTGACAGTATTATCTGGCAGTAAATCCTTTACGTGGAATTGACCGATACGTTTGTTAGACAAACTATCTTTCAGTTCATAGACTAAAGGAGAAATTACCTTACTGACAATACAAGGAATGTATTTCTGGCAGAACTTGGCAGAAATCGCATTTCCCTTACTAGACTTAACGAAGTTCCGTTTTAATACTCGATCGCCAACAAAGAATCGCACGTCTCTTTTCCTCAGATTATAATGACCTCGTGATCGAAGGTAAGAAGATTTCAACTTTTTCCTAATATCGGCAAAGATAGGAGGTAGATGCTGAAGATCATCTAACCGATGGAGGTTCTCTGAAATTTGAGGAAGATTTACCGAATTGTCTGAAATTAAACCGAAATAGTCACCGGATAAAGGCACGTTTCGGCCAAAATTTAAGTAAGCTGGAGAACATTTGGTAATCTCATGGACAGACGTTCTTATAGCCTGAGCTATGGAATGGATGTATTGGTCCCAAGCTCGATGGTCTTCGTAAGTATAAGATCTTAAAGCAGTTACGATACTGCGATTCACACGTTCGCTATGGTTCGCCTGTGGATGATATGCAGCGTTATAAAAAATCTTTTGTACCTTATATTTACTGAGAAGGTCTTTAAAGGCCTTAGATACAAACTGAGGACCATTATCACACGATACTATTTGTGGAACACCAAATAACAAGAAGACTTGCTCCTCTAAAAATTTAACGATAGCAGGAACAGTAGCCTTACGAAGCGGAAAAACTAAAGGAAATTTTGTAAAATAGTCAACGACTACCAAACAATATGTGTTCCCATTGTAACTACGGGGGTATGGTCCAATAAGATCCATAGAGATCATTTGCCATGGGAAGTTAATGTTCCTAAAGGAACCCATTAATCCAGCTTGTGGCATATTCCTGGGCTTGCATGTAGCACAAACTTTACATCTGGATATATATCGTTTAATTGCATACCGCATGCCAGGCCAATAGTATAATTCAGCTATTCTACTAAATGTTTTATAAAACCCAAAGTGACCTGCTGTCACATTATCATGAAATGAAGTCAAGATTTCATCCCTATTTGCTGTGGGGACTACTATTTTCCAATCCGACATATTACTTAAAATTTCTGTGGAACTAACAATATGTTTGTAAAGAACATTGTTTTCCACCTTGAAATCAGGATACCGATCCGGTTCTTGAGCAACCCTAACCAACATCTTTTGATACCATGCATCTGGAATTAAAGTAGCCAAATCAAGAATATTAACATCAAAAGTACGCGACAAGGCATCAGCTACTACGACACCATTGGCTTTGCGATGTACGATATTATAGTCAAAAGCTGAAAGTTTGCAAATCCAACGGGATAAACGTTGTGATGGGTTACGCATGGAATGTAGCCATAATAAAGAGCTATGATCGGTAATGAGTGTACACTTACGACCCTCTAAATAATACCGAAACGCCTCTAAGCCATGAATAATAGCTAGGAGTTCACGCTCTGTAGTGGAATAATTCTTCTGAGCCTTGTTGAGCTTCTTACTAGTGTAAGCTATAGGGTGTTCCGCTCCATCTTTCATCTGAAAGAGGACACCACCTGAAGCAGTATTGGAACAATCTGTCATGAGATAAAAGTGTTCGTTAAAGTCTGGAGACATCATGACAGGAGCACTAGTGAGAGCTTCTTTAATAAGCCGGAAGGCATCATCGGCTTCAGAAGTCCAGGTAATAGTCTGGCCCTTTTTCCTATTTTTAAGGAGATCAGTAAGTGGGGACAATAAGGTGGAGTAGGAAGGTACGAACCGACGATAATACCCACACATTCCCAATATCCTACGTAGTTGGGTAGTGGTTTTCGGTATTGGAAAATCCTTAATAGCAGTTACCTTATCAGGATCTGTCTGCAAACCTCGACTATCAACAACATATCCCAGAAACTTAAGATTAGGACGACAGAAGTTACATTTTTCTATATTAACTGTTAAATTCGCCTCTTGAAGGCGAGAAAATACTTTCTCTAAAATCTCAATATGTAAATTAAAATCAGGAGTTACAACTATAATATCATCTAAGTAATAAAACACATATGGTTCCAATTGTGGACCAATGACTAAGTCCATCAGACGACACATGGTCTGAGGAGCTGACACAAGACCAAAAGGCATAGTGACAAATTGAAAGAGACCTTTACCACTGACAGCAAAAGCAGTATATTTCTTACTTTCTTCACTCAAAGGAATTTGTAAGAAGGCCTTGGATAAGTCAATGGAAGAGATGTATTTCGCATTCTGAAGTTTGCTTAATATAACATCTATTCGAGGGATAGGATAAGCGTCCCTATTCGATGTGATACTATTTAATTTCCGACCATCAAAACAAATTCTGAATGATCCATCCTTCTTCTTTGTAAGCCACAGAGGACTACAATATGAAGAGGTAGAAGGTTCGATAATGTTTAAGGAGAGCATTGAATCGATTTCTTTACCTAAATCTGCTTGCCATGCTTGAGGTATGGGATATTGATACTGTCTAAAAGGAGTTGAAGTTTTCACTTCAATAGTATGAGATATTAAATGTGTACGGCCTAGTTTGTCTTTCGAAGAGATCGAAGAAAATTTGGACATAATGGCCTCTAATTGTTTCTGTTCTGAAACTGATAAACTAGAGAAATCATGGATGACAGTAAGAGTGGATAAATTCAGTGGAGAAATACACAATGAAAAGTCTGAACAATCTAAGGTACTATTAAATATATTTAGAAAATCCATGCCAAGAATTATGGAATTTTGTACAGAAGGTATTATATAAAACGTAATGTTTCTCCTAATATTAGCAACTAAAATTTCAGTTTCAAATTTACCTACTATAGATTGGATTGTTCCATCTGCAGTTGAAACTTGCAGGGAGGAAATAGGTGAAATGCTAATGTTAGCTTTATCTAACAATTCCAATGAATGGGAACCTAATAATGAGATATTAGAGCCACTATCCAATAATGCCAAACAAGATTGTCCTAGAATCTCAATTTGGAGATATGGTCGATTATCGTTACATTTCTTAACTAATAAAGAATTTATATCTAAGCCAGAGACTCTAGATATAGAATAGTCATTATAAGGTACTAATATAGAACTATCATTATCATTTTTAATATCAAAACTTGGTACAGATGACAGAACTGTTTCCTGGTCCATATTATTAACATAATTACACCTAACATTTACTAAAGGAGAAGATACTCTAGAATTGAGAACGTCAGAATGGAATGCTTTGGGTTTCCAAGTTACTTTTTCCCTTGATTCGACTTGTTGTGGCGTTTGTGCTTTGTTGAATGTTTCTCTGATGGGGGACCTGACCTTGAATTGCTGGGCCCTGCTTGACCTACATTTCCTTCCACGACAGTGGTTGTACTCCCTGATGGGATTGTAGACGGAGGAACGCTCAGGGTACGAGCCTCGGTCTGCTCGTTTCCCGAACACTTATAGCAATTCCTCTTGAGGGTGTTATCTCTCCCACAACCATGACAAAATATATGCGTCCTTGGTTTTCCACATTCATAAAATGTGTGTCCAGCTTCATGGCAATTCCAACAAGATAGAGAATTTAATACTGACATGTTACGCTCTCGAGATTTCTGATGCCATGAACGATTTTGAAATTGGTAAGGACTGGACGAAGGACCTGAGGTAGGTCGAGATGAGGTTGGAGGATGTGAAGACCAAGACAGAGTTTCTTCAATTCTTTTACATTTATCGGTCAAATCTTCTATGCTGTGGATATCCACTAAGGCTAACTGAGCATGATAGAAAGGTAACAAACCTTTCAAAATGATTTTGATTTTAGCAGAGTCAGATAAGGGAGAATCTAATCTACTGCACATACCCAAAATATTATTGATGAACATAGTAACTGATTCACCAGATTTCTGTTTACGGGATTTGATCTCATCCAGTAGATCATCCTGGAACGAATAGGGGAGAAAATCAGATTTCAACTTCTGTACCAAATCAGACCAACAAGACAAACGACCCCTATTATTCATAAACCACGTAAATGCAGAATCTGTGAATAGTTCAGCTGAAGCAGCAAAAAGATCATCCTCTGAAACACCTCTAGATATCCTTAGACATTCGACACGCTCTAAAAATGAAATCACATCAATATGTTGAGTTTGACCGGAAAAAGTAATACCCCATTTATGCACTTGAACTGGTTTGGAATAGGAAAAACTAGGGACTATGTTAATTGGAGCATTAGGAGTGGATGAAGCAATAGGGTTAACTCTAGAGTCGAGTTCACCCTCCAAAGTAAGTATCCTAACCGAGACAGACCTTTTAAAGGAGTGTTGATCCTCATCAATGCAACTCAGCAAGTGGACACGACCTGAAATGTGTGCTAAGCGAGAAGTCAGTCGACCATATTGACTATCATGTACACTTCCTCTAAACTCGCCTATTTTCTGAGCTAAGTCATCGAGAGTCAGGGATATTCCTTGCTGTTGTTCTTCAAAAGGAATCGATCCAGCAGAAATTTGAGTAAAACTCCTATTGCCTTCCTCCTGTTTCAAAGCTCCACGCAAGACCTTGCGCTTTGCATCAACATTAGGTAAATCCTCAATATTGATACCCCTAATTTTGAGTTCATAATCCAACTCACTAACCAATAAATGTTCTACTTTAAATGTAGACATAATGAGAATATTTCAAATAATGAATCTCTACAACACACCACAAGACCACAGTATATACCAAACAAGTCAAATTATAGTAATGTAAATTGGTATTAATATTATGAAAAAAATATTAATTCAATATAACAAAAATATTAAAATAATCACAAATATATCAAAATATTAAGTTTAGAAAATTACTCAAATAGTGTTTAAATAAGATCAGACCACAATTATTAAAATATACTTAAAATTTATCAAATTGATTGTACTGTACTGCCCCAATGTATCTTAACTAACTACACAGTATGTATGATGGTATATAAACTGAGTACAAGATTATCTAATATAAGTGTATATAGCCACAGTTACCAAATATATCTAAATATTTAAATATAATAACACTAAAATATAACTTATGTTACTACTAAGGCCCCACGTTGGGCGCCAATTGTTACCAATTAAAGGAGGGAGAACTAGGGAATGGTGAATTGTTACCAATGAAATAGGGGAAACTATGGAATAGTGAAGTCAATATTAGAAAATTAAATAAAATGGATGGTTAAATAGAATTTAAAATTAATTTATAATTATTTACATAAAAAGGTTAAATAACCAGGAATGTAATGAATATAAAAGAAAATAGAAAATTTACTGAGAGCACTACAAAGAATTAGGCTTAGCTCAAGCAAATGAGAGTTCTCAGAGAGGAGGTTGGCACGTTTGCTTGCCTGTAGTAACTTGAAGTTAGAGCAGATCAATCCTAAGATGATCTTGGGATGGGCGCCAGGGTGAATTTAGAATTTCACTCCAATTTGAGGTATATATGGTTATATACTAACTGAAAATAAAAAATGATAGGAAACAAATAAAAATCTGAAATGCTTTATACACTATATATTATAAACCTATTATCCCAGCCCTATATTTATATACACTAAAGAATTATTAACCTATATTCCCAAAATATATATTTACAAGAAAAGTTACTAAAAATATGACCCAAAAAATATATATACACAAGTTGATCTAACTGTCCTCTAACAATGAGGAAAAGGTTAAGTTAACAATATTGAAATATCTCACATGGAGTAAATAGTAATAAAAATATAAAATAATTAAATAGTTACTATAGGGCAGTTTAAAATCTGAAACTAGTCAGTTAAGAACCTAGAGCCATACATACTTCAATCTGATATATAAAGGTACATACAGATTACCATAAAATTGGATAATATATCCTGACACCTTAATATAAGGGTTCTATAAAATATTAAAAAAAGAAATGCAAAATAAGTATGAAAGAATAAAAATACAAGTAAAAGGATTCAGCAAGGTGAGGGTACTAGCAGAGATTGTGCACAACGCTGTTTCGTAAACCCACTTAGGCTGACGGCCTAAGTATCCAAGGATATAAGTATAGGTTATAAAAAAATTAAATTATTATTAAATATTATATGAATTGTCCTTAATAAACCCTATGATGTGATTGCTGTGAAGGGGTTCCCTTCCTCAGCTGCCTGATGTCCAGGTAGAGGGTGGTCTCTGGAATGGCTCAGCCTGTTCGTGTGAGCAGCCTGGCAGATCAACCAGAAAAAGGCAAATAAAAATTCTCTTCTTCCCCAACTTAAAGTCCTATTTCTTTCCCGGATCCCAAGTACTTCCACCAAATTAAAATTCCTTCTTCCCCAAATCCAAAAAAAATAAAGGTATGTCCAAAAACTTCAGTCGTTGCCGGCAGGCTACAAAAACAGAAAGCCTTTTTATTCAATGTTCTTGTACTTCATAGTTTTTTTTTAGTAACAAAAACTGGGATATAGTTGTCATTAAGTGACCTTGACATAAATATTTAATATTTCCACAGCGGAATTTACTTATATATGTAAATATAAAAAGAAATAATAATGATTTTTGGATATGTCTAGCAAAGTGAGAAGATTTGAAAAAAAAAATGGGGACTGGAAAATTTAAATGAAAGATGTAGGTGTTTGAAAAAACTTACCAGAATCTTTCTAGGGATTTTCTTCCATAAAACAATAACTTCTTAAAAATTTCTCCAAACTAAATAACTTCTTAAAAATAACCGAACCAAAACTCCTTATATTTCCCAAAAAAAATAAAACTTAAACTTTCTTCTAGTTTCCCTAAGATTCTGCCTGCCGTGATAAAATTATCGACTTCTCTTGTTGAAGTTTGGTTCTAAAATGAATCAGGAGAATATGGCCGATGGCCAATATTCGTTTTTCCTATACAAGGTAATCGATTATCTTATCGATATCGATGTTCGATATATATTGATATATAGTTCGAAAGTCATAAAAATGAACTATTAGGGATCGTATTGTTGGTTGCATACTCCAACGGCGGCAAATTAGAGTAGATTAGATTACTAACGATTGTATCGTTACAGTACTCCATTATGTTGAATGCGAATAGATGGCAGCTTTTTTATTTAAAATAACTTTAAAGTCCTAGCCTTAAAAAAATTCTGCACAAGTTGTATATGTTTCCACCAAGTCCACATTGTTGAAGATTTTGGAGTATTACAGATTTTTGAACAGTGTCAAAGTTTCTTTCGACATTAAAATAGGCTGCTAATAAATCATTTTTACTGCCATAGAGTCGGAAATATGTGATTGTAAAAATTACCAAATTATTTTATGTAAGAAATGATGAGATCTAAAACGGGATTGTGCCGGTAAAATAACTCTATTATATTTTTTCCAAAAACCAGACCAATCTTTTGTTTACCATTTTTTTCCATAATTTGCACATGGTACCGTCAGCGTGAATTAGATAAACTTTTGTTTGGTTATGATTTTAATTGGTATATATATAATGATTCTCGTCACCGCTTATAAAAATTATAGCTGTTCCAAATACTGTTGTAAAATTTTAACAAAAAAATAATGCAATAAGTCGACAATTTCTTTAAGAATATGAAAGGAATGTCATCTGGACCAGCATCTGTGTTTTTACACAAATCAAGTGCCGACAAAAGTTTCTCTAAAGGTAAATGGTGTGTTATTAAGGTCGATATTTTGTGCAGATTTTATTGAGGAGAACTTTCCAGTTAATGTCCACTGATGATATATTAGTGAGTATTGTCTTTTAGATTTTTGTTCAAACGTATCAGCTAGTAAATTCATTCTTCTTCTTCTAGTGCCTATCCGTTATCGGATGTTGCAATCATTCTGGCAATGATAATTTTATTTGTCGCTGCTCTGAATAGTTCCGTAGTGGATGTTGCAAACCAGGTTCTTAAGTTCTTCAGCCAGATATTCGTCTTCTGCCGACGTCTCTCTTACCCTGAACTTTCCCTTGCAGAATACATTTTAATAATTTATATTTGGTCTCGTTTCTCATTATGTGACCCAAATATCCAATTTTCTACGTTTCACTGTTACATTATTTCTCTTTCTTTATTAAGTTTTTTGGAGTACTCTTATGTTTGATATTTTGTCCATCCATGAAATTTTAAGAATTCTTCTGTAAGTCCACATCTCGAATGCTTCTAACCTCTTTATTGTTGCCTCAGTTAAGGTCCAAGATTCTACTCCGTATAACAAGATGGAGAATATGTAGCATCGTAGCATTCTGAGTTTCAATTTCAACTTCAAATTATGTGTTTTAAATAATTTGGACATTTGGATGAAAGCTGCTCTGGCTTTTTCAATCCTTGATCTTATCTCCTGGGAATGGTCCCACTGCTCATTTAATACTGTACCCAGATATGTGTATGTTGACACTCGTTCTACAATTTTCTCATTTATAGTAAATTGTACGCTCCGATTCGTGCTTGCTAATTATCATGGCTTTTGTTTTTTGGTGTTAACTTCTAGGTCATATTTCTTACTTATTTCAGCTACTTTGTTCATTAAAAGTTGCAATCCTTCAGCAGTGTCGGCAAAAATGACTGTGTCATCGGCATATCTGAAATTGTTCACTCGTTCACCATTTAATAATATTCCTGCTTCCGTGTGTTCTAAGGCTTCTTGGAAAATTGCCTCTGAGTACATGTTGAATATGAGAGGTGATAATATGCATCCCTGTCGAACACCACGCAGAATTTCAACTTCCTCTGTTTTTTTGGTTGTTGACTTTAATAGAAGCTGATTGATTCCAGTATAAATTTCTGATTATCCGCAGATCCTTGCCATCAATTCCACTATCTTGTAGGACTTCCATCATTTTGTTGTGTTGAACTTTGTCAAATGCCTTTTGATAATCAATGAAACATGCATATACATTACAGTTCATATCTCTACATCTTTGGAATAGTACTTGTACGCTGAATAGGCATCTCTAGTTCCCAGACCTTTCATAAAACCAAATTGTGTTGGTGATATTTGTTCTTCGCACGTTTTATATAATCTTCGATGTATGATTTTTAAAAAAAGTTTCAATAAGTGACTCATAAGACTTATTGTTCTGTAATCACTGCATTTTTCGGCCCCTTGCTTTTTTGGTAGTACTATAAATTCTGATCTTAGCCATTCTCTGGGTATTTTTCCGGTGTTATATATTTCATTAAAATGATAGTTAATTCTTTTCGGAAATTATCATCAAAAAGTTTGATGATCTCTGACTGAACTTCATCTGGACCACAAGCTTTCCCATCTTAAGAGATGTTATTGCTGCGGTCCACTTCCTCTACAAGGATGTCCGGACCTGTTATGGTGTTCGTTATTTGTTGTTCCGCTCTAAGATCTGAGAACAATTCTTTAATGTAATTTTTTCCATGTTAATTTGATTTCTTCGATATCTACAATTAATTCTCCTTGATCATTTTTTTAATTTTTCCTATTGATTTCCTTTTGAATTTTCCTGTTAATTCCTTAAACCTTCTTTGTAAACACCCAAATGAGTCGTGTTTTGTTTGTGATATTTCGATCTCTTTGCATTTATCATTGAGTTCTTGTTCTTGAGCTAGTAAATTGACAATTCGTTATTTGTCATTGATAACGTTGTTTTGGTAACTTGTACATTGAATACCGAAACGTGTCTTACGACCCTGCATTTGTCCTATTTTCGTGTATATTTGGGTGTTGGTATAGAAGGAGTGTTGGATTTTAGTTACGAAATATATTCTCTCCATGAAATTTTCTTGCTTTCTTTTAGAACTTATTTTGCTTTGGCCTTTAGTTTATTGCTTTTATTGAGGAACTGCGTGTTCACAATCCTTATTCCATCATGGTACTTTCTTCCATGTGTAGGTTATAAAAATTTTGCCAATATGTAGTTCAGCTGCAGAAATTATGCAGTAGATAAGCAGGTTCAGATATTCGTCTACATCATAAGAAAGAGACAGAAGTGGAAGTTTTTTTTTCGAGATACGAGCAGAAGCTAATCCAATCTGCATTGGTGAGTCGCCATTTGGGTACATGATAATTGCTAGATTTATTCTCTCTATTGGAAATCAGAATTGAAAAGTGCTTGCTATCAAAGAAACTGTCGAGGACATGCCAGCTTATTAGAGATGTTGCCTTTTTGTCAGAAAAGCTCAAATCAATTGCGGAAAATGTGTCAGAAGATATACTAAAGTATACTCTTGATCCGGTATTTAATAGGCAAGTGCTAGAACAATTTAATACTTTTTCAATGACTTTTTCCCCTCCAAATATTTTATAAGTACTCCACATATTATTATGTCCATTGAAGTCACCTAAAAGAAGATAAGGAGTGAGGAATTAATGGATTAGATCATACAGTTCCTCTTTTAAAAGTTGTAAGTAATTCGGTGGTTAATTGCTGCATACTGTAAATCCTGTTCTCTTTAGTTTTTAGAGTCAATAAGTTCCAAGTATGGATTCTAAATATATTTCTCGCTTACCATAAGTTCCTTGGCCATTTTTCGCGTGAACGTCGTAATGAAATAATTCCTATTTAGAAGCATAATCCTGTTTCTATGAACTGAATGAGTTTATAGTCTCTAAACAATCTCATCACCAGTAATTCTTGATGAATCTGACAACTGAGACCTTCATAAAGATACATTGTAGTACACTGATAGTTGCGTGGATGACAGTTTGCTGTTCCTAACCGTTAATTTTTAAAAAATTCTAGACTTTGGAGTCTTCAGTGTAGATAGGCTTTCTGTGGTAATTAATATATTGATTCGGTTCGACGCATTTTCAAGAATTTTACATAACATATTGTAAAAATGTTTACTATTAGGACCAGTAGTTCTAATTCTAGGTAGTAGCTATTTCTACTCTACCCCGTTTGTTGACACTTTAAGTCTAAGTGAGGGTACCTCGTGCAAAGATAGAAAAAAAACATTAAGATTGTTAATGCAAATAATAATGAAGTGTTAAAGTAAATAAAATTATAAAATAAAATTAGTAACATAATCAAGGGAGAAAGTGATAAATATTAAGATCATTGAGAAATAAATTACTACAGTATATCGATCAAATAATCTGAAGCAATACAGGAAAAAACAAAAATATTAAATCTTATCAGGTGGCTATAAAAAGATTTCTCAAAGTCAAAAAGAAAACAGTGACAAGAAAAATAGCCATCTCACAACTGAAGAACCCTGAACAGAAAAAAGAAATAAGTATCAAGCTTGAGAAGAAGTAAAAAGCGATCAAATACTTGGTACAGACAGACATTGAAGTGACATGGCCTGCTCTAAAAACAAAAAATAACAAAGATGCAAGAAGAAGACATCGGGTTCACAAAATACAACAAACAACAATAATGGATTAACGCAAGAGATCATGGACCTCATGGACGTAAGACAAAAACATAAAACAAGCCAATAGAATACAAGCGAATCAATAAAATCATTAGAAAAAAGTGCAGAAAGGCGAAAGAAAAATGGATGTCAACAAAATGGCTAGAAATCGAACAATTTCAGGAAAAATACGACACCTTTAATATTCATAAAAAAGTAAAAGAAATGACAGGTAGACACAAAAAAGACATGTAACAATATTAAAAAATAATAATAACGAAATAATTGTGGAACAGAAAATAAAAATACCAACAGACTGGCTAAAATCAACATTCGTAACATTACCAAAATAATCGAATTCCTTACAATACGATGATTATCGAATATTAAGCTTGATGTCTCATGTCCTTAAAACTTTTCTCAGAATTATCCATACACGAATTTACAAGAAGTGCCACTTTCAGACGAGTGACACTCAATTTCGGATTTTGAAACGGATTGGGAACACGAGAGGCTCTTTTTACTTTAAATGTGTTAACGCGACGATGCAGAGACATGCATGTAGATGTATTTGCATGTTTTATTGACTATCGAATAAGCATTTGAATTGTGTTAACCCATCAAGAGATGATTGAAATTCTGAGAACAACTGGAGTTATCGAACAAGACTTGCGAATTATCTCAGAACTGTACTGGCACCAAACGGCAACAATTGAAATAGAGCACAACAACATCCGAAGATATACAAATCCTACGAGGAGTGAGACAGGGTTGCGTCTTATCAGCGCTACTGTTTAATTTGTATTCGGAGTCTATATTCAGAGAAGCATTAGTACCAGGTTCCAGGCGAAATTAATATTAACGGAATCAGCATAAACAACATCAGATATGCTGATGACACTGTCTTAATAGCAAGCAAAGACGAAGGTGCCATGAGAAGAAGAAGGTGGCTATAAGAATTTAAGCACCTACTGTGTATTCTTAATTTAAATCTTAATTAATATCCAAAACAAACTGAGATTAAGATTATCCTATTTACAATTTGGTTGTTTTAAAATAATTATTTTTAATCGAATAAATATTTGCTACAGAACTTAACTGATAGTTTTAGTAACACACCACAGGGTTAAACAGAATTATTAAACACTTTATCGAGAGAACACGGCCGCTTCGAAATCCCAAATTCCTTAAGGGGTTCGCAGATATTAATCGCTAATGCTTACAAGTTGACGACGAAGTAGGGCATATAGGATACACAAAATCTTAGATGTAATCTCGTATGTAAAACAGGATAAAATTATTATAAAATTTTACTTAAAAAAAAATTATTAAAGCTTTACGAACTTTAATAAATTCATTGTGGGGTTATTTGATTATTAAAAAAAGATATGAAATTCACTCGACAAAATTGAAAGTATATTTTCAATTTCATTTCTGTGTGTAGTAAGTAAATTAAGATTGGCATGCTTTTTTAATGATTTTTGACTTACTTATACTACTTAATAAAGTTAACCCTTTAAGGCGCAAGTTTATTATGATGAACTTTTTTCAAAGTTGTTTCAGATAATATTTTGGGATACTATAGTTAGTACATCAGTTAATAGATTTTGAATATATTTTTGTTTTTTTTCTATGAAAAAAAAGGTGGTCAACCGTTGTACCAGAGTTCAATTAAGGATTAATTTTGATGCTAGTTTCTCTGGTACATAGGGTGTACCAAATAATAAAAAGTGTATCAATAATAGGTATAGGACTTTAAATAATACAAAAATACTGCACAATATTGTAAGAAACAAATCAAAATTTAATAATAAAAATAATAGTTTAGTCACTTAAATGAATATTATTTGTGGGAACGTATTCTTGAGTTAAGTAGCTGACTGGTTGTCCCAATATAAACTCCATCACAATTCGAGCAGGAATTTCATATACAACATGCGATCTTTTTAATAGAGGGGTTTTGGTTTATAAATCTTATAAAATTCCTTTTCAAAAGATTGTGCCCTTTATGAGCAACCGTAATATTATGTTTAGACAGAAGATTTGCAATTTTTTCTGATCATCCTTTTATATAGGGGAGTAGTTACCCTTTACATATAGTTTTTCTGTACCGTGTTGGTTTCATTGTTATTATTGTTATTGTAAAATTTATGCAGTCGTGATTTGAAAGTGTTGTCGATAAGGTGGTGTGGGTAATGACTACTGGTAATTTCTTATTAATAATATTATTAACAGTATTAGTAAGTCACTACAATATAGAGGATACATCATTTATGTTTTTTAAATAACGTAACATATAAAATCAGAATTTTGATGTTTGTTGAAGGTAAACTAAATTCACGAACAAATACTTACAATGTCGGAATAGTATTATGAGGTTTTTTTCCTGGTTTTTCCCTCATAATTTACTATGGAATCACTAACAGGAGAATTTTACTGTCATCATGTCATGTGTTTGTCTTTTTAAAGACGAATTACATGCTATGATTTTTTCTGACGGATATTCTCAAGTTAAAGTTGATTTCATGTAATCGAATGAACTATCTTATAAGTAAAGTCGTCCCAGGAGCGCAACTCAACAATATTGGCAATAACATTTTAAAGTCGTCTACTTTAAAATGCATAATGTATGTCTGAATTGTCAATATAAATGAGTCAGATAAAATTAAATTATTAGAAGAATTTTTTCACTATGTAACAAAAAACAAAATTTGTTTAATTTACTGTTTGTATTTTGAGAACGATTTCCGAATTGGAAATTGAAACGTCAATAAACGTATTTTTATCTTTAATTGTGGCTTATTCCCAGTTATAAATAGAAATTAATTTACAATGCCACAAGAAAATAGCTTCAGAACGACTTTAATGTTGTTTCGACTGCTAGCAGAAAATCTTCCAGAGAGATGTCTGTGAACGCTTTGATTTCATTCCACTTTTTTTTTAATAATGTCTTTCGCTAAAGCTATTCGAATATTGGTGTATAAAGATACCACATCGAGAGAAACTAAATTATAATTGGAGGTACATGTATATTTTGAGTTTTTAATTTCAGATCATCAGCGTCTTTTAAATAGTGTGGATTTTATTTATTACGTTGGAAATAATGTTCTTCAAATATTTTGAAACATTTTCAAAAGGAGACTTTTTAACTTGTACAAAATAATTGCACACCCACACAATTTGTACATCTAAACTTATTCATTGTCATAAAACTGTCACCTTCATAAAACAATTACAACACAATTCATAAATATATCTCTTGAATAATATAAATAACTTTTAATAATACAATAGTATATTACATCACTTTCATTTAACAAACATTTATACACATATCTCTGCTTCATTGGATCAAATTTATCTCCTCAAGAACTTCCCGTTTACTGTAATACAACTGCAATAGCAGAATTGAGTTCTCCATTCAACAATACATAGTAGTTTTCAAACATGTTTCTACCATCCATCAATTAATAGAGTACCGGCATGTAAGTAATGTTTATTTATTTGCTCATTTATTAATTTATTACAATCTAATAGACTATTTTATAACAATTTGTGGCCTTACCTTATCTGTTTAAACTTTTAAAACTGTTATACCTTTTTATTCAACTTACTCTTTTTGAAATAAAACACAGACATGTAATATTGGCTTAATTATTGTAATTTCCAACATCTACTTTGTTTATCTTATTAGAACAACACCCTAATATGGGTTTTTATCATTTCAGGATTTATTTGCCTTTGTATCGAGACCTGAAGATGCTTTGCATATTGTAGAAAGCGAAACCGGTCGTCTGATAGTTAAATTAAATTGATTGTGAGTAAGTCTTATTTATTGTTTCTTTATCTATTTGAAATGGACTCACACAAGCAACACATTCATGATTTTCACATAGGAAATTGAAAAAAAATTATCAAATTAATTTTCTTGACCTAACCTTACATAGAAAAAACAGCACTATAACTACTTCATGGTACACCAAAAAAACCTGGTCGTCGAGATATCTGAATTTCAACTCTCATCATCCCCTGTCTCAAAAGAAATCAGTAGTTATCGGACTCACTGACAGAGCTATTAGATTATCCGATCCTATCAATAGACCTCAGGCCATTAAAAAAGCAAAAACAGCACTAACACTTAATTCATACCCACACCACCTTATCGACAACACTTTCAAATCGCGAACTGCATAAATTTTAACAATAACAATGAAACCAACACGGTTAAGAAAAACTATGTCTCTTCCCTATATAAAAGGATTATCAGAATAAATTGCAAATCTTCTTCTTAACATAATATTACGGTTGCTCATAAAGGGCACAATCTTTTGAAAAGGAATTTTACAAGATTGAAAACAAAAAACCCCTCTATTAAAAAGATCGCATGTTGTATATGAAATTCCCTGCTCGAATTGTGATGGAGTTTATATTGGACAAACTAGTCAGCTACTTAACTCAAGAATACGTTTCCACAAATATGACAAAAAAAAACTCAACCGCCCTCACAAAACATGAAAACGAAAAAAAAAAACATAAATTTGATTTTGAGAAAACCAAGATCCTAAAAAGTGAACCCAACAGGAAGAAGAGAGAGCTTCTAGAGTCTAAAACGATAAACTAACGTCAATAAACAACACATTAGATTTAAAAAACATTTTACTATGTTTTAATATTATTTTAATTGTGACGTCTACTTGTTAATACCGAACTTTTACATGCTTGGTAAGTCAAAAGTTTAACTTTTGAACCGTATTATGTCTGTCATAGAATGTTTTTTTTTTATTCAATATTACTTCTTGAAAAAATCATGGATTTCCTGCCAAAACGTCGGAAAAAAAAATATATAAAAATGTCTTAGTATCAAACTAATTTTTTTTTATGAACCTAAGCCCAAGAGAATCCACTAATATATATATATATATATATATATATATATATATATATATATATATATTGTTATGATATTTATGTAAAATCGAGAAAAATATTGGTGTGTTTAAAATATTTCAAAGTTAAAAAAAAAAACATTAAAATAATTCAGAAAATATAACCAACAAACATTTCGAAGAAGGAAAGTATTTCAAATTTTTGGATTGCCTGTATTAAACAAAATGTAAGCTAAGCATAAAATTATTTCCTTTGTTATACTATACTTGAGTGACCCGCATAATTTTGAGTGAAATCCCAAAGACAATTGAACCGGGTTTTTCCAAATACATTAACGCAGCGATTATAGACAATAGAAGAGATTTGGAAAGATGTTTTTGTTAGTTTTTAAGAATTATAGAAAAATATTATTTGTAAATAAGTTTTAGGAAATTTTATAATTATAGGTAAAAATTTGTTTGTTATCGGAATGAAAGAATGGGGAATTGTGACGAGTTTTGATTGGCGGAGATTAAAAAAGGTGGGAGGTATGTAGGAATGAAAATTTAGCTAGATTTCGGAGTGAAAAAAGATAGTTAGTTGGTTTCCAAGGGTGCAAGGCGAACGGCCGTTGTTCTCGGGTTAGTTTCCCAGAGGTAGGAAGCAGTAGCAGTGAAAGTTTGTGAGTTTTCGTGTAGTTAGTGTATCTGACAGAAGCTGATCCAGTAAAATATTGTAAGTCATATTTTTCTACTTATATTCCAAGAGTCACTGTTCAGGCCAACGAGAGATTCAGTTTATCGTAAAGAAAAGATATTCCAGAGTCATTTTTCACTCAGGCCAACGAGAGATTCAGTTTATTGAGAGAAGAAGAAGCTAGCATAATTTGAACGATTCGTGCATTTGAAGGAGATCATTAAGGACGAGATACTTGCAATAATTTATTGTAAGATTGCTGATTACTTAGGGAGCGGCCACGAGTAAATAGTATAGTCTACAAATAACAAGGATTTGGACCACTCATCATCAGAGAGAGATAGTTTTGTTTTCTGCAGTTTTTCTTTCATTGATAACACAATTTTTTACACTTAATTTAGAAAGGATATAAATATTTTGATTAGGAGATTTAGAGTAATACTTGGATTTTGAGATTTCAACTAATATTGTTTGTACCATTAATTTTGATTGTTCACGTACGTAGAACAAAATGTTGAGAATTATTATATGAGATTTTGTTTATTGAAAACTTTTGAGTGTGAATTATTTCATTATTTTTATTTCAATATATAGTGTTAGATCATATGTTTTTTGTTATTCCGGTATTCTTTGGACCTTACCTTTCACATGTAATAGCATAGATATTGAAGCACGAATTTAACCCTGAGATAAAAGAATTAAAAATTGTGATAGAGTCATAATCATATCATTTAAATAATTTTTCTTTAATCAAAAAATTAATTAGCTAATTATTGCTTGGCGCACCAAGACTTAAAAATATCACAATAATATATATATATATATAATATATATATATATATATATATATATATATATAAATTTCGTAAAAGATACAACCTGTATTTAACACGGCCTTAATCGATTGATCCGTGTTTTTCTCCAATTTAGCTTTCGGCGTAAATCAGCCAATGCCCAGTTGCATTCGCAAGCTCGATTATCAGAAAATCTGGAACACTTTTGTGGACAGAATTACACGAGTAGCATTAAATTTTTGCGACTTGGCTGTGCGAATTAGACATATTTATCGTGACTACCAGGATTTATAGTGTTTTTGTACCTTCGAGCTAACTAAGATTTGTTCACCTCTTTATCTGTTGATTGCATCGCTTCATCGGTATTATACCTGCAGCTGCTACTGGACACGAAACAAATTGAAAACTAATGTCGTTTACTAGCAAATGTTATGCTAAGTATATATTCGTAAGCGGCAGTTTTAGGTGTCTAAGTTATTCTAGTCTATGTTATTATTGATTTACACTGATATTAATAAATCAATTATTGGATTATATGAATTATATTGAAATTTAAACCGCCAAATTCAAAAATGCAAAAGTTAAATTTTGATCATTGGCAAACCTCTTAAATGCGTCGACTAATTCATAATTAATTTTGAAAATTTTAACTCCCGTTAATTGTCATATTGCATAAACTGCTACAGAGAATGAGTGTATAATTTTTGAAACCATAAATATTTTATATTTGAAATAGTTTATATATTAAAAATGATTATACCATCACGTTCTAGATTTTAATTTATATTTTCCAATATTTTACTCTTTAGAGGCTAACTCTTCGGTTTTATCCCAAAAATTGTATAAAACATTAAATTAAAATAAGCTCCATCAAAGAAGAAAAGGATCAACATAGCTGTATAAAGCAAAAAACGAAACATAAAATAATAATTATCGCACAAAGTATTAACAACTAAAACAATAAACAGAAATATGAAGCTCAAATCAAATACAAATTTGTTGACCAAAAATTTTAAAGAAAAATGTCATATATTTAAATATCTGTATGTCGGACTGCCTAAGTTCAATTTTTACGTATTGGACAATCTATTTGGTGGTATATAATACTAAGTCCATTTTAAATATAAAAAGAAAATAGTTAAAATAACATCGTCTCAAGTCCGTACCTCCTTAGAGGTCCGTAAGTTGGACTTAGGACAGTATTCCTCTATCTATGTAAACCGATAATAGTAGTTTAAGGCCGTGTAAAACGAACAGCCCCGAACATTAACGTCGCTCTCATAATCAAACATTAAATTCCGTTCATTGTTTCGTTGTGCTTTGAGTGAAAAACACGTGGTTATTGTTTTTGGTTATATCTTAAAAACTCTGAAAATTTGTAGTTATTGACGAGAATAGTTTTTAGAATTTCGTGAATAGTTTTTATAATTTGTAAATATGAGTGGCCGAGGACATCGTTTATTATCTTTAGCGCTTGACTCCATAATGGATGGTAAGTAATTCGTTTACTAATATTAGTTCTTAGGATAAAATAAGCAGATACATCAAAAGAAAACCAACCTAGTACCTCGCAAGTAACTGAGATCGGTCAAGATGTAGATACTGTGTCGTCCAAAATGAAGACGTATAAAAAACAGTTTTCTCTCTTAGAAAATGACCTTTTGTTGAGCGACTCTGATGATTCTATAGCAGATAAAGATTATAATCCTATTATTGATGTTGATTATGATTCAGAAGATAACGTTGAACAACCAGACGTTCTTGTAGAAAATAAGCAAGTTAAAAGTTGGAAAGAAACGTGTAAGGCATGTTTCCGAGTGAATTGTAAATAAGCGAAAACGGGAGTATGCTGCCGGTAGATCATATCTCAGTAAACGCGGAAAAGAGATGCCTGAAAGAAAGAAAAATGCTGCTTGTTCGTGTCGTATCACATGTTATTCCAAAATAACTGAAGAAAAGAGAGATGAGATTTTTAATTATTATTGCAATGACGAAAAAGATTATAATGTACAAAGGCAGTTTCATTTTATTCTGTATAGAAACAAAGCCTATATCCAGACAAAGATTGCTATTAGGAGACGAATCAAAAGCAAGAAAAAATACCTTGGTATATACATTAACAGTAGATGGTGTAAAAATTGTAGTATGTAAATGCATGTTTTGTGAATACATTGGGCATATCGCAGTCAGTACTAAAGACCGCTTTAGCAAAGCGCCAAGAAGGAGGCATATTTATGGCTGACAAGAGAGGTAAGCATACACCTAGTAATACAACTCAGCAGCATGTAATCGTTTCCGTTGTATCACATATTTCCTCATTTCCTAAATATTAAAGCTACTACAATCGAGAAAGACAGTATATTTAGGTCCTCAGTTGTTAGTGCAGCAAATGTATATGCTCTATAAAGAATATTGCTTTGAACAACACGTTTATTTAGATTTAGGCGATGTAGCAAAACTATGGTTGTATAGGGATATTTTTAATAAAAAATTTAATCTCATTTTTAAACCACCAGAAGTGGACACTTGTGATACGTGTGATTTATTTTTAGTACCGTTAAAGACAGCAGTACACAACACTGATACAGAACGTAGGTATAATCTCAAAGCCTCAGACACAAATGAAACTAAAGAAAATTGCAAATATAAGGTACTCACAGCAGATCTTCAAAAATGTTTACTTACCCCGTTGTTGACCAATTCGCTTACTTTTTATAAAAGAAAGCTTTGTACTTTAAATTATACAATTTGGAGCAAATGTGGGACGAATCAAAAGGTAAGAGAGGTGGGAATCAGTTGGCATCAGCTTTGGTATAATGTGTAAATGTAAACTTACCTGGATCTAGTATAAAGCACACAAACGCTTTAAATAAATATCCACAGCTTTAGGACCATTGATCAAACATTTTTTTAAAAGGACATAGTCACATGGAAGATAACACTGTTTATGCACAAATAGAAAAACAGCGGAAAAAAAACCCTACAATGACAGTTGTAACTCCGTGGGATTGGCAGCAACTTATCCGTCACTGTTCCTCAAAATTTTAAAGTAATAAACTTAGAATTGGCCGACTTTAAATCTTTTGATCCAACGTATACCGTTGCAAGGGGTTCTTCAAATGCTGCACCTTTCGTTGCTCGAAAAATTAATCGTAATAAACAGCCGTTCCTATTGTCTAAAGTAGTTTACTAGCAGTATAGAAAAGACCAGTTAGGAATACTGTACTACAAAACATCATTTCAAGCAACGAATTTCGAGGAAGTAGATTTGAGAAGAAACACAAGAACCGAACCTACCTTACCGATGGATCTGGACCAAATAAAGCCAAGGCTTGTGCCTATTTCAAGAGCAAAATCTAATGTTCTTATGGATTTATTGCCTTTTGTACTATCAGAGTTTCACGAATACTATCGAAGCTTACCACATGCTCTAAATCGGAATGATTATCCAGAAGGAGATGCAGATCAATAAACTTTATTTAAGCTAATACGTACTTTAAAATTTTTAGTTCATGTTTATTTTACTTTCTGTTTTAACTTTGTTTAATTTAATAAATTGAAATTAGTATATCTATATTCGTTTTACTTATTGTCAATAAGGACAGGTGACTTAATATAAAAATGTTTTCGGAAAAAAATACAACTTAGAAGCATACTGTTCTAAGTCCTTTATTTATAAAATTAGAATATTGCAAAAATTTGAAATTAGTGGATTATAATACTCTACCTTTACTATTAATTGCTTAGAAAAAACTGGTTATTCATTATTTATTTATATCCAAATATTTACCGAAAACCGTTAATTCGTTCTTCTGTAAAATCGATAAATTGGACTTAGATATAGTTTAGTTTGCTTCAGATATACAGATATTATGTTTTGTCATTGCATCCAAATTGTCCTGCCATAACTTTACAGTTTACAACCTAAATCTCGCGATTTTATGTGCTATTGGTTTTTAGAAAACGAAAATAACCAGCTCAAAGCATCCACATTTGTTTCCTGTATCATACATTATGTAGAGGAGAACTGTGTTACCGATTCCAAAACACCAGTAGTTATTTATTCTCATGGATGAGTTTATCAAAATCGTAATAATGTCCTGGCCAACGCTTTAAACTGTGTTAGTGTTTTAAAGATATCTTGAGCCGGGTCACTTTCAAATGAAGTGTGACTCGGTACAGAGTATGATAAAAAGAAGTCTTAAAAATAAGGAAATTCATTTACCCAGTGACTATAATTTCATTACAGCTCAAGAAAGGAAGGGAACTAAGCCATATAGAGTCAAAATATTGGACCATACGTTTTTTAAAGACTATTTATCCTCCAACCACATGCGATATTTCTTAATCCGACCAGGAAGAAAAGCGTATGACCCAACCATTTTTAATATAAAATGGATCAAATACGATCCACTTGGAGAAGAGAAATAAAAACTGACCATAAAGGAAAATACTCATAAGTCTCTATCACACCAAAGACTATGCCAACAATTCTGGACTATCCACCTTTATTTCTATCGCCTCATAAAACAAAGAAAAAGAAATGGCAACATTTACAAGATCTAAAATCTACCCTAACCGAAATATTTGCATTTATTTTATAAACGGCCTTTACACGGATATATCTTTTTATTTTGTTCATTTAGACATAATGTACCTACTTATGAAATAATTTTTGTTCGTTGTTTTTCGAAGTTTTAATATTATTATATTTTATTTTAGAAAATATTGACCTAAATCTCACCACCCCCAATAATCAGCCCAATACTCCACCTTGGCTAAAAATATTACCTGACTTTAACGTAAAATTGAGCAGATATAAGAAAATGGAAACCTCCATGATACTCATAAAATAAACTTTTAACGACATAATTAATAGTAGCAATGTTGATAACATAATATTCACAGTTTCATCTAAAGAGGAAGAAAGTGTCGGATGTTCTGTTACTTACCACAAATAACATACTAGCAATGTATAGACTACCCAAGATGACCAGTAATATTCACAGCAGAACTCTACGCTATACTTAAAGCTCTAGAGGTTCCAATGCAGAGTACCAAAAACTTGGCAATCTGCACAGAATCATTATCATCCCATAAATTCTATTAGAAAAATCTACACATCAAATCCTTTAGTTAATAAGATCCACGAAATATGTACAGCACTTGCTAAATCAAACACTTCGGTTTCGATGATATGGATTCCCTTCACATGTGGTATTAAAGGAAATAAGAATGTTTGACCACGCAGCAAATGAAGCACGTCGCTCTGACCTAACAGATGAAAAATCCAAATTTTTCAAGACATAATAATTGAAATTAAAAAGTTATCTACCTCAATGTGGCAAAATCAATGGAACAGGTGCACTACCCAACTAAAGTCCATCCAACCAAACATTTTAGGACCTAGAATTGTTACAATGGAAAAAAAATCGAAGACCATCATTAGAAGGCTCAGAATTGGGCACACCCCGGCTATCTCAAGAACCTCATAGTTCCTGTTGTATCATCTATCTATATTTAAATTTTGTAATCATCCGCTAGTTTTTTATTTTTATTTTTGATATCATCTGTATTGAAATTTATTGAATCAATGTAACCTAATTTATGGTTATGATTTATATGCATTTATGAATAATGTTAGTAAGCAACAACTCCTAAGTTTACATTAAATAAAAATCAGTATCTCCTATGAGTAAAATTACTTAAAAGCAATACCTCCTATCTAGCTTAACAAAACTAAATTCAATTAAATATTAACTTTTTTCATAAGAAGTAAAAATGTCGCTTTCACACAGATCATAAAACACAAACAAGTTTAAGTGAAGGTGTATATATAAAAATACCTAGCATCACATGCTCAATATATTTATGAGAATAGTTAAAAACTAACTACAGAGCCCTGATGCAATCCTAATTTTTACGTGAAGTTTTTTTTATTTTTTTTACACCTAAATAACAAAATGGTATGAGGCAAAATTTAGAATTCGTCTAAAATTCATTTTAGTAAATAAAAGTCTTTAAAACTTTGAATGATTTTATTGTATTTTATTACACTTTTATCAACTTTCTTTTTTGAATAACATTTTAATTAAAAACTTTTGCTATTTTCTAATAATTTTAGTTTTCCTAGATCAACATAAAATTTAATGGTTATTTTCGACAGTGAAATAAGATCAATTTTCCTTACTTTTTTACCCTGTCATTCAGGAACTCATAAAAAATCCGCCGGCCTATAAAAGAAACGAACTATAAGTTGATGTGCCAACTGTCAAACGTGGCGTCAGCATTCGAAGTCCGTTCCACCCTCGGACCGCAAAATCAATTTGTTATATTTGGTGTGACTTACTATCTCATTTCGACCCCATCTTGCAATGCCGGGAGCCATCTTTTTATATATTTTCGATAGACTGCTTTTCAGGAAGTGGACGATTATTCAGCAGAAAACAGATAGAGGAAAACTCGACAAACACACATAATGTTTATTTGGCAATGGAGAAAAATATAAAAAAATAATAATAGGTGTGATCAATCTTCAGTCCCCGTCGCGAAATCAGTATACTCTGACTCCAAAACTATATTGATATAAGAAACAAAAATTGCTTCTATTCACTAAAAGATATTTATAGATTGACACATATGTACATAAAAGAATATATCTAACATAATTGAAATTTTGCAAGGTATGAATAGTATCTATAACTCAATAAAATTGAAAGAAAAATCAAAGTATTAATAAAAGATTTAATAGAATTAAGTGAATATAAACTGATTGGTTCAGAAATGATAACTTCAGAAACGAATCTATATCTGTAACATCTAAAGGTATCGTTTTTATTTGTGTACTTTTTTTTTTTTTTTTTTATTTAAACATACAAAACCCACATCAACCACCAAGGGTTATTAGTGGGGGGACATACACAGTAGTACATTTTGTTAAATTAAAGTTTATTATAAATGTTTATGTCTTTTAGAAACTGCAATAAATCCGAGATATTTGTCGTAAGCGCACTTCTCAGGTTTCCACTAATTCCTCGGCATGTTCTCTGAGGTTGGAACTGCGGACAGTCGACTATCAGATGCTTCACCGTGAGTTGAGTAGAGCAGTAGGTACAAATTGGAGCTGGTTCTTTATTTAGAAGGTGTTGGTGTGTTAGTATTGTGTGGCCGATTCGAAGACGATTTACGATTACTTGATCTCTTCTTTTTCCTTGTTGTGGTAGGCTAGAGTCTACTCGAGGCTTTATTGTTTTCAACTTAGAGTCTGTTGCATCCCAGGTTGCTTGCCATAAATTTATTATATGATTCATGGACTGTCGTTTATGGTCGGTGTGGGGATATTTAGTAATTTCTGGAACATTTTTATTTTGATGGATTTTAATGCTAATTGATCAACTTCCTCGTTGCCTTTAATGCCAATGTGTGAAGGTATCCAGATAAATGTAACCTTTTTATTTATATGGTGTAGTGCATTAAGTTCATTTCTTATGTTTTGTGCAATAGGATGGCTAGGGTAAAGTTGATTAATTCCATGAATTGCGCTCAGTGAATCTGTGATGATTAAAATATTATTTTCAGTCGTTGAAGAGGATTTCTTGATAGCTTCTAATATCGCTGTGGTTTCTCCGGTGTAAATGCTGCAATGCTGTGGAATTCTAATGGCATATTTGTAATTTTTATTTGTGAAGGCTGCAGCATGGCCACTTTCAGTTTTTGATGCATCTGTGTATATTATGTGGTGATTTGGATACTTCTCCATAATTTCTTTGAATGCGTTAATGATAAGGTTAGGATTTGTGGTATTTTTTGGGTACTGTGTTAAAGTTAAATCGGTGATAGGTAAGGGGGTAAGCCATGGAGGAAAGTCTAATTTTGTAGTTATGGATAATTTGAATTCATTGCAATTGAATCCTTTTTGATTGATTCTTTCCCTAAAGGGTTTGTCTTTATATTGTTTGTTTCTATACAAATTGGATGTAGGTGCGTTAATAATCTCAGAATATAATGGGTGCTTTTTATTGGAAGATATTCTTGCTGCATAATTTAAACTAAGTAGATGTCGTCTTAGATGTAGAGGGGGTTCTCTTGATATTACTTGTAAGCTGCTTACAGGACTGGTTCTGAAGGCACCGACGGCTAATCTTAGAGCTGTTGTTTGAATTGTGTTAAGGTTTTTTAGAAACGTTTTATTTGCTGTATCGTAGCATATTGCACCGTAGTCTAGTTTACTGCGAATAATTGATTTGTAGAGGTTAAGCAGAATACTAGAATCAGCTCCCCATATATTATTGGATAGAATTTTCAGCAAGTTTATTCTATTTTGACAAGTTAGTTGTAAAGTCGTAATGTGTGTTTTCCAGTTTAATTTGTAATCAAACGTTAGGCCCAAAAAATTCGATTCCTCTGAATGAGATATATTTTGACCGTTAAATATTAACGAAACAGGAATGGTATTCTTGCGTTTGCTGAAAACTGTGTAATGTGTCTTATTAGTTGAAAAGAGGAAGCCTGTTTTGGAAGACCATTCTTCGATTTTGTATAGAAGGTTCTGTAGTATTTTAGCCCCAGATGTAATATTTTTGCATTTAATATACACAACTAAATCATCAGCGTATAAGTTTGCTTTTATAGGAGGCTTAATTGTATTTATTACATCGTTAAATGCAATTAAAAATAAAGTTGGGCTTAAAATAGAACCTTGTGGAACACCGTTGTCGAGTATTCTAGTGGTAGAGGTGTATCCATTTACTCTTACTTGTATTTCCTCTTTTATTCAGAAAGTTTTTTATAAACGCAAGCATATGTCCTTGAATTCCCCATTTATCAAGTTTATTTAATATGAGGTATCTCCATGTTGTGTCGAAAGCTTTATTCACATCAAAAAAGACTGCTATAACTTTCTGATCTAGTAAGAATGCATCATGAATGGTTGACTCAAGTGCCACTAAGTTGTCGTTAGCAGATCTTCCTCGTCGAAAACCACTTTGAACTGTGGTCAGGAGATTTTCATTTTCTAGATACCATGTAAGCCTGTAATTTAAAATTTTCTCGAGAAGTTTACACATGCTACAGGTGAGGGAAATAGGACGGTAAGATGTGGGACAATCTTTTGGATTGTGTTGTTTATAAATTGGGATTATAATAGCTTTGGTCCAATTATCAGGAAAGTAATGATTTAAAAAGATGTGATTAAAGATGTCTAAAAGTATCTTTTTGCATTTTTGGGGTAGATTTTTAAAAATATCGATGGAATATCATCAGGACCTGGAGATGTGGTTTTTAAGTTTAAAAGAGAAAAAATCTAATTCTTGCAAAGTTATGGGTACATTTATGGGAGAGATCTGGTTGCGAATTTTGATGTCTACAAATTCTGTGGTAGTCTTATGTGTAGAAAAGATCGGATCTAGTACAGAATCGCTAGAGTTTTTTTTGAAATACGTCTACTAGAATTTCAGGAATTTCGTTTCTACAAGAGATGATTTGGTTGTTATATGAAAGTGCATTTATTGAGTAAGGTAAACTTGATCCTTTTATTTTCTTTATTTTGTTCCAGATTATATTTGCTGGTGTGGATGTGTTAATGCTTCTAACATATTCAATCCAGGTCTCCTTCTTACTCTTTTTTATTAAGAATCGTGTACTAGCTCTCAATCTCTTAAATTTTATTAGGTTTTCCTCTGTTTTGTGTCTCTTAAAAACATTAAAGGCGTGCTTGCTAGCAGCCAAGGCCCGAGAGATTTCTTGATTCCACCAGGGTACCGGTTGCCTTTTACACGGTTTAGTTTTTCCTACAGATGTAGATGCACAATTTAAGATAATGTTGTTAAAGTCCGTGACGGTTTTGTGAATGTCATTTGATATCTCATAATTTTCCATCTCGTCTTCCAAGTCTTTTTGAAAAAGTTCCCAGTTTGCTGATTTTATTTTCCATCTTTGATATACATTCGGATTAAGAGGTTGGTTTGTCTCGATTGAAATAAGTAAGGGGAAGTGGTCACTGTCGTGCAGAGTTTTTGCTGTGTTCCATTGAAACATGTGTGCTAGTGATGGGCTACACAGAGTCAGGTCAATTGCAGAGAATGATCCGTTATATGAATTGAATCTTGTTGGCTTTCCAGTGTTTAATAAGATTAAATTTGATTTATTTATCAGACTGTGTAGAAAGTTGCCACATTTATCGATTTTTTGGCTACCCCACGCTGGGTGATGGCAGTTAAAATCGCCTAGAATTACTTTGGGATGGGGTAATTTTTCTATGAGTGCTGTTAGTTCATTTATGTCGTCTTGGTTAGGATGCGGTAAGTATATATTACAAACATTGATGTTTTTACTGTAGGTAATTGACACAGCCACAGCTTCCAGGTTTGTAATAAGTGGAATGATTTTTGCTTCAGTGTCATTTCGAATGAAAGTAGCTACTCCACCACTAGCATGCATTCCATTTCTGTTTTTCAGAAATGGCACATAATTTCTAAGTGTTACAGAATTTTTTTAAAGTGAGATTCTTCCAGACAAATTACAATGGGGGAGAAATCGTTTATAAGAAGTTTTAATTGCTCAAGGTGGGTGTAGAATCCGTTTAGGTTCCATTGAATTAAAAATGTATCAGACATTATTTATCCTGACTAATTGTGTCGTTGTCAGATTCTTCTGTAGATGAATAATAATTTGAGGATAATTTTTTCTTAATAGTTGTAATTGTTCTTTTTAAAGAGGATTTTGAATATTTGCGTGGATAAAAGTGAGAATGTCAATAATTTCGGATATTTCATTGGTGTATTCTTTTGCTATAAGTTCAGGGTTTTTAGAGTTAGTGGCATTTTCTAAAAATAGGCATATTTCTGAATAACCTATAGGAAAGGGCGGATTTTTTTGTTCTATTAAGTTTTTAATAGGATCGAGGACAGCAAATGTATTTTCAGTCGACTTGGCCCTTTTTTTGGTTTAGATGTTTTGGGAACAGAGAAGACGTCTTGTGATGTGGGAATATCAGAAACATCTGGAGAATTTGATAATTGTCTTTTGGCCTTATCTTTATTTAAAGATGGGTTATCGTTGCTAGTTATAGATAGGGTAGGAGCTGGAGGGTTATAGGGAATGTTGACTTCAGATGGAGTTTTATTGGTGGTTTCAGTTAGCTCTATATTGGTTTGGTTATTTGAATTAGGAATTTTCAGGTACTTCTGTTTCCATTTGTTCACTGGGCGAATCCGTTGTTTGAATGCAGTCAACTTCTCGGTGTCCTATTGTTCGACATTTAGAACAATTAAATTCGTCTATAGAAAGGTATATTCGATATGTTGTGGAATCAAAAGAAATGTTGAAAGAGTCTGTTATGGATAAGTTTTCTAATGGATTGATGTAGATTTGCCGCCGAAAACTTAGAACATGGTTATATTCTGTCTCAGACATACCCACTCGAAGAAATGTCATTTTTGATATGGCTATAATTCCCATTTTCTTGAGTTCTTCTTCTATAACTTCGTTTGGAATGGTTGGACAAACATTCGAGATGACTAATCTTAATGCTGGAGTTATTAATCTGCGGACTTCTACTTGCACGTTGCTGATTTTGACGTATTTGTGTGAATCAATGAGTTGGTCTACTATTCTTTTAGAAGATAAATAATGCAAATGCGGTTGTTTGCAATTTTCGAGGCAAAAACTATGTTCTTTGGAAGGACAAGTGATCCAATGGCAACTATATAATCATGAATTTTAATTCCTTCTATGGCAGATAGTACAATAGCTTGGTCTTTTGCCGGATATTTGAATGAAGTTAGTATGTTTGAGTATGTAGATGGTGTGGTGTTTTTTGAAGGATTATTCTCTTTTGGATTCATTTTTGGTTAATAATTTTTGTCTTTAAATTTATTTATCATAGTCAATTTTTTACCCGTGCCAATCCGGCTCTGTATTATCAGCAGAGTTTTAAATAAAACCCGCTCTGAAACCGGTTTGAAACGGCCTTTGTGATAATTTTGTTGACTATCAGAATATGTTGTAATTATGTATTATTGAGAATATTAATTTTACTCACTGCGATTGTAGACCAATCGATGAAAAGCACTTTAGATTTTTGTAGTAAACACTTTTAACTAATTTTTGATCACTTTAATCTATTAGATTTAAACGATATTATCGGAGCTAACCTAAATGTAGTTTGCTAAACCAAGGTCAGAGCCGTCTCCCGTACTTTTATTTATCTGTTTACTTCTATGTATTGGGCAATCCAATTTTCTTATGATGTTGTTTATTATTATTCCAGATTTAGCAATACGGCTGACACTTCTACTAAGGGAAAATTCACGCATCCCATATACCTACGGTATCAAAAGGAGTTAAAAAGTGACTTGGTATACTGGAATATCTTCCAAAAATTTTCGAACACATCTAGGCGTTGAGAACAGTACAGCTTTCTGCATGGTCTGGTAGAGATGTTCATTCAGACCTAGCTTTTTGATGTTTTTTAGAAGGTTCTTTGGAATGACTCCAGTAGTAGAGAGAATAATAGGTATTGTCTGAGTAATTTCCATTCTCCACTGTCTTCGTATTTGAATTTCGAGATCCCTGTATTTAGAGATCTTTTCGTTCTGTTTAACACAAAGATTATTTTTCTTGTGTATCACCACATCAATTAGTGTTGTTTGTCTCTTTAGTCTATTAACTCGTATGAGATGTGGTCTATTATGTGCCACTGTTTGATCTGTGAGCACAGTTCGGTCCCAGTATAGCTTGTAGTTATCATTCTCAAGTATACTTTCAGGAATGTATTGGTAATATGGGAGATGGTTTGTTTGGAGAAGTCCCAGTTTCATGGCTATCCCTTGATGAAGGATCTTTCCTACTGAGTCGTGCCGTTCCTTATATTCAGTTTGCAACAAATGCCTGGCAGCCCCCGGTGAGGTGTTGGATCGTTTCTTGAGCTTAACATCCATATCGGCATTTGTCATTTTTGGACCTCTAATAGACTGGACATCTAATGCCATCAGCAAAACTCTGTGCTAGTATAATTGTAAGGTCTTATCTAGATAGTCCCGTGGGACCAGTGTATAATGTCTTATACAATGAGGGCTGGATTGCACGTAAGTATGTATTTAGGGAGCTCCAGTAGGTTTACCATAATCTCCTGGTGAATCTGTTTACTTCTTTATTTAAATTTTTGAAAATAAAGTTGTAAGTTGTTGGTGTTAACGCCGTTTTAATGCATGATAATCTGCGAGTTCGTTGCCAGGTATATCAATGTAAGACGGAATCCATAAAACGGTAATCTTACTGTTTAATGTAGAAAGCTAGTGGTAATAGTAATGGATATTTTGTACAAGGGGATGATCTGCAAATAATTCCTGAATGCATAAAATTTAAGCTAAAGTGTCTGTGCAATGGCAACATTTTTGTTTCGGAGGTTAATATGCTTCATAGTCTGTAGGATACTATACATTTCCTTAGTATATACGCTGCACAAAAGAGGAATAAAAGAAGTACAAATGAGATTATTTTTAAAGGTGACTAAACAGCCAACTCTCAAATCACTTTTGGAAGCATCGGTGTATAATACTTGATCAAAGTGATTATTGTGTATAATTTTTAAAAATGCTTTTATCATGAGTTCTTTAGAAATTTCGTGTTTACTGAATTTTTTAAGATATGTTAGTCTTAAGTGGTACATAATCCAAGGAGGTATTGGAAGGAATTATATGGGATTATGAGTGTAAAGCTGATGTCGTTTTGTTATTATGGATAACATAGAGATTATTATGGAGGATGTTGTATAAGTTGTAAATAAACGTTAAACAGGATTAATGGGGTAAATAAATAACAGATGCAGCATAGGAAAGGAGAGGGTATTGCCTTATTATTCAAAGGGAGAGTCATCGGCTTCACAGTAGAGACTCTCAGATGAACTGAAACGAAATGCTCCAAGACAGAGTCAAATGGCTGTGTTATGGATAGAGCTAAAGGATTGCAGATCTCTCTTGGAAGCGGACATACAAGTAATGCTGTCATAATCTAATTTAAAGGGAATAAGTGCTTTATATACTTTAAAGAGCGACTTTTCATCTGCATCCCTGTGATAATAAGACAGTGTTGTAAAAATACTTAATCTTTTTCGGCAGGAACTTTTTAGTTTAAAAATATGCTGCTTCCAAGAGAGGCGAGAGTCAAATGTCAAACCCAGTATTTTACAATGATTAACTACAGAAAGAGGTGAATTCTTTATAAATATAAATATAGGAGGCATTGGAGGCGGTCTGCTAAATTTAATAATTTTGGATGTTGCTAGGGATAAAGTTAGAATGAATCCTGTTAATTATTATGTTTAGTGTCGCTTGGAAAATTTAAGAAAATTTCCTGAACGACCATGACAGTATAATATTAAATTATCTGCATAAGCTGCATATTTGGTAGGAAAAGGTAAATTAAAACTAAGATCACTTATGGCGAAGTTAAACAAGGTAGGACTTAATACTGAACTTTAAGGATTACCATCTGTTGGGTATAAACAAAAGAGTAGACACCATTTTCAGAAACTTTGAAGGTCCTTTGAGACAAAAAAATCTGTATGAAATGTTATATTTTCGGTGATATTAGGTTGCTTTAGCTTGGCGATTATAGCTTGCTGACTAGTCGTGTCCAATGCCCCTTTAATGTCAATGACGGCAGCAGTCACTTCATACTTTTTATTAAATGACAAGGCGATGTCACTCTGAAGAAGGACAAGATTGTCTCAAGTGGATCTCTGTCGTCAAAAAACATATCGAAGATTAGATTTGGACCGTTTTTGGCTGGTTTGTACGGCATCGAGAATATTAAAGAAAGAAAAGTAATTAATAGAGCAAGAATAACGGATGGGGAGAGAATGATATGAGTGTTAGGAGGATTATTAGTCCTCTTTTTTGTCTCGCTCTCAAAATGGGCTTTAAATTAGTATGGTGAGGATGAATAAACCCATAATGGTAGCCGGGGTGGATGTGTCGTTAACGGGGATGGGCTTAATTTCTGAAGATAAAAGTTCTTTTGATGAAGGTAAGGAGTCAGCTGAAAATGAAGAAGGAGGAGGAGCATTAGCTGCAATAAGTGTGTGGTCTGGCCCACTGGAGACTTTTTGACAAGACTCCGCGGTATGACTCGTAAGATTACAAAGAAGACACTTTAGTTTGTCAGTGGATCGAAATATTCTAAAGGTGTATTTTCATAGTTATTTAGCAGAGAGGATTGCACTTTGAAGTCCTCCTTATCAGGGATTACAAATATTACATCACAAAAACTCATTATATATACATAATGATCATCCAATGTTCCGCATTTTACAAATGTAGCATGTGCTAAGCTACAGGACTTTTAACCGATTCAGAGCCAATGGTGCGAAAACGCACCATTTTTTTGTAAAATTTTTTATTGGCAATACGTAATTTTTTTTTTAATATTCGCAGTTTTTGAGCAACCAAAGGTATAAGTGTAACTAAATTTAATTTTAGTTAATCTCCAAACTCATTTTTTCTTTACAAAAATATTTTCTAAATATCCGACATTTTCAATCCTTCGACACCACTTTATTTTTAGTGTAGTAATTTTATTGGTAAAACACTTTTCTGGTCAAATAAATTCACATTTGATTTTTTTAACCTATGTGTACGTCAATTGTTATAAAAATACAAAAAATAAATTTTTCTGTCATCAAATCTCGTGTTTGAAAATAATGGTTCGATAACGAACCATTGGCGGAAGTCGACTTCGAATCTTGTCTGGTCAGGAATTTCAAGGTGGCGCACACGCAGTTATTTCACTGCGCACACGTGCCTCTCGTTTGATGGGATATTTATTTATTATATGTTGTGTTAGAAAGAAGGATATTCCGGTATTCAGTTTTGTTATAATCTAGGGCTGGGAGGTTGTGTAGTGTTGTAGACAATATGTCGATTTGGAAAAATAACCCTAAAAGGGCTCTAAATTTATTGGAAGTAGAAGCCGAATTGGAGAATCTCAGTGATAATGATGATGGGGTCGCAGAAATAGCTATAATACCTCCAGACTGTGACGAATTAACAGATGAAGAAATGATTGATGATGATGTTGTAACAGGTAACCTATTCACAATTTTTTAATTTTATATCATCTATTACGTGACGTTGTAGGTGACAATGAGATTCGAGAGATTGCCGGTACATTTGAGATTTCTGCTAAAGATACCGTGCTTCTGGAACCTTCCACAAGTAATTCTGAAGTTGCCGGCTTTGTAGAGATTCCTACTAAGGATTCATTCGATGTCGAACAAACAACAAGCAAATCAAATAAAAAACGTAAAGTACGTAGTGTGACAACTCCAAAATGGTCTACAAAAACTGATCCTACATTTGCATCAGCACCGCAATCACATGAAATTGAAAAAGGGATAGAAATTGAGAACCGTGTCGCCAGAAAAACCCCTGACGAATGTTTCTAGCTCTTCTTCGATGATGAAGTTTACAACCTTATGATTAATTTTACCATAAAATATGCCCACGATAATAATTGTCATGATTTTCATTTGACAAATGCATCACTGAAAAGGTTTTTGGGAATACTCATTCTTACAGGATATCACACCTTGCCACAAATAGATATGTACTGGAGCAAGGACCAGGATGAGAACGTGACATTCATTAGGAACTGCATGAGTAAAAATAAATTTCGGCGTATCAAAAAGTATATTCACTTAAGTGATAATATTGTATTACACAAAAATGATAAATTTGCAAAACTTCGCCCCTTTATCGACATAATGAATCGAAAATTGCTGCAATTTGGTATTTTCGCATATAATTTATCTATAGACGAAGAAATGGTACTCTATTTTGGAAGGCACTCTGCAAAAATGTTTATAAAGGGAAAACCTGTGCGTTTTGGGTATAAGTTATGGTGCCTCTGTTCATCTGATGGATACCTATTCCAGTTTATCCCCTACGGTGGTGCTAGCACAACAAAATCATATTTAGGCTTGAGTGCTGATGTAGTATTAAAATTACTAAGTGTTGTAGAAACTCCCTCTAACCACAGGATATCTTTTGACAACTTTTTTTCATCTTATAAGCTGTTCACAATATTGAAAGAAAAGGGAATTTATGCAACTGGCACAGTGCGAGAAAACAGGATTGAAAAGTGTCCACTGGAAACATCTAAAATTATTTCTAAAAAAGATAGATGGTCGTTCGACTTCCTTTTGACAAAGAAGCTGAAGTGTCTGTAGTTAGATGGAATGACAACTCAGTCGTAACAGTAATCTCCAATAACTGTCCGGTCCGTCCCATAGGCTTTGCAAAGAGGTACGATCGCAAGCAGCGTAATGAAGTAAATATACTTATTCCAAATGTTATCCAAGAATACAATAGATGTATGGGCGGCGTTGACTTACATGACAACGGCACAGCGAATTACAGGATTGCTGTACGAGGAAAGAAATGGTGGTGGCCACTTTTTAAAAACGTAATTGATAGTTCCATTGTAAATGCCTGGAAACTTTACATATTGGCAAATAAAAGCTCCATTTCCCAAATCGATTTTCGGTCATATATTGTTGTTTGTCTAATGAAATCGGAAGATGAAAAACAAGAAGAATGAGACCAGAATGAGAGTGAAGAAGATGAAAAGTCAACTGTACCGTTGACAGTAAACATGGGTAGATCGTCAAAAATAGCTTACCAGATGAAATCTGAAAAGATAAGATAGGTCATTTAGTAGTAAAGCATGCAGAAAATGCAAGAAGAAGGTGCAGGGAGTGTTCTAACCATACTGTTTTTGTTTGTCAAAAATGCCAGGTCCATTTACACTCTAAATGTTTTGAGACTTTTCACAAAAAATAAAAATGTGTATTTCAATTTTTATATCTCACTTCCGCCAAAGGTTCGAAAAACGAACCATTTTTTTGTTGTGACACCTGTCATTATCAAAGTGTAAAACAATTTTTTTTACGAATGTTTAAGTTTATTCCACCCTAGTTAATAAAATATATTATATGTTATTGCAGTATTTCTGTGCTTGGCCGTTAATGGGTTAAGGACTGTTCCATCGGTGCCACCAAAACTATTAAACCAAATTTGATACTCGGTTCCTTATCACATTTTGATTAAAGTCTTCGCTTCGTATTTTTAACTCTTGGATGAATGTATTTATCTGTTTAACACTGTTTATTTTTCATCATCATCATCATATAACGGGGGTCCTACGGCGATTGCCGCTTCCCGCATTTCAGCCTCCATCTTTTCCTATCTCTCCAATCTCCCTCTACTAAGCCTCTAGATTGCATTGTTTTTGTAATTTCTCTTCCCCAGGAATTTGGTGGTCTTCCCCTTTTCCTTCTTTCTGGCGGAACATACATTAAGGCTTTCTTTGGCCACCGCTCCTCCTCCATTCTCATCACGTGACCATACCATTGTAATTGCCTCCTTGTATTCTATCTGAAAGAGTATCTCAATTCCTGTACGGTTTCGTATTTCCTCATTTATGATTCTTTCCATTCTCGATAACTCATTTCGATTCTTCTCACTGTTTATTTTTAAAATCCGTAAAGAACTCTAAAAATAAATTTATTTTAAACTTAAATTGTGGCTTATTCTAAATAAAAATGGTAACTGCATTATTAAAAGTTAGAATGTCATTTAAATAAATACAATTTTCCTTTTAATTATAAAACCAAATATTGCCCATAAGTAATACGTGCATTTAAAAACTTTTCAAAAAAAAATCCCCTTTTATTGCAGCAAATTACCTTATTTTATTATATTTTTTTGACAATCACTCTAATAATTTGTCAACTTTGATCATTTTATCCCTTAACAAACTTTGAAAAGACCGATAGACCCATTCGCGTAAAAAATATGATGTGTTGAGCCGGTAGTTACAAATGTTAGAGGGGCAATATAAAGTTGTAAGTACAGCAACTTCCGGTTTGGGCACGTTTCTCACCGGAAAAGACGACTTTCAGTTTATCCTCTCTGTCAACATACTTTAACCTTCTAAGAGAACAGTAGCGTCTAATCCATTACGGTAAAAGGTTAGATGCCTGGAAAACTCTGAGTTTGTTTTCCAGATTTAGTAATTTAGAAATATGGATTATAAAACGGGAATGTTATTTTAAGAGAATATTTTATTTACTTAGTTTTATTTAATGTTTGACGCGTTTATTATTTGCGATATTAATGTTAAATATTATAAAAACAATTGTAAACCGCAGTGCATTATAATTACGACGTTATAATTTTTTTCTCATATTTTTTTTATAAGTGAGTTCCTCTTATTGGTTATTCTTCTTATTCCTTCCTTGCCATATTAGATTCTACTAAAGTTAGCAAATAGGGTAAGTGTGGATAAGAACACGCATGTGTATGAGAGTACGCACCTATTATTTTTAATATAGATATAATATAATATAGATTTAATATAGATATAGAAGTTCAATATATAACATGGATGAATCCAGTTTATCAACCATGCCCAATAAGTTACCCAAGACATTAGCAAGCAAGGGAAAGAAACTTGTAGGAAAGGAGCTAGTGCAGATCGTGTACAACTTGTAACGGCTGTATGTTGCATAACTTCCACAGGTAACTATATTCCTCCGGCACTCATATTTCCCAAAAAAAGAATGAAGGAAGAGCTGTTTTTAAATGCACCATGTAAAACTCTGAAATTAATTTCTGAATCTGGATATATCAACACGGATCTTTTTTGTAAGTGGTTAATCCATTTTAATAAGTTTGCCAAACCCAGTGCTGAAAACAAATTTCTTTTAATTACTCGACAATCACAGCTCTTATCGTGACCTGCAAGCTATAAAATATTGCCGAGAGAATCACATTGATCTCTTATCTCTACCGCCTCATTCAAGCCACAAACTACAGCCACTGGATATTGGATTTTTGGTCATTTAAAAAAAACCTACAGTAGGGAATGTGACAAGTGGATGGTAAGCAATTCAGGTAAAGTAATTAAACAATTTCAAGTTTCTGGATTATTTAGTTGTGCTTATGGTTCTGTAGCAAATATTCAGAAGACGAAAATTCTTTAAAGCATCGGGAATATATCCGTTTAACCATGATCATTTTCATGACATGGATTTTGCCCCCTCCTATGTTACCGACGTACCTTTGGACAATCAGCAAGTGCGGTAGTAGATATCACTTAAATGGGGTCCGTGTAGAAGAAGAAAATAATGGACTCATCTTCCAATAGCATCTGAAGTAATACCTCCTTCAAAGCAGCCTGAGAATGAAGATGATCTAATCTCTTTTCACGTTTACAACCACCTCTCGGTGTGGTTAATCTTGATATCGAATGCGAAGATGGTGTATTAATACTATCACAAGCTAGCACTAATAGCTTAAATATTTTTAAGAGATTTTACCATTACACAAAATTAAAGAAAAGCCTAATCGACGCAAAACAAAACCTCAAAAGTCCGAAATACTTTCCAGTAGCCCATATGCAAAAATACTTGAGAATTTGAAATAAACCAAAGAAGTAGAACAAAACAAGAAGACGGAACGAATAAAAAGAAAATGGTTCACAAAGGGAATAAAGAAAATGATCCTAATGTAACGTGCCAAAGATGGCTCAGGAATTAATTATATTCAAATTCTGTTGAAGATTGGAACATGTGCTTTCAATGCAAGAATTGCTGGCACGAATCTTGTACAACTTACGTAACAGGAGACTTTAATGTCTTTTAACTGTGAGAAGTAGCAATGGATTTAAAGGTGAAAGAAAAAATGAGTTCTAAAACATACGTTTCATATTTTTTTGTTATATATTTGTGTTGCGTTTATTTTAGAAATAAAGTTTGATTTTTGGAATGTCTTAATAATAATTTTGTATACTTCAGTAATGTGTGTACTCTTAAACATATAGATGCCTACTCTTATGAAAATTTGTGTATAAGAGTACGCATTAGCAGCTTCGCAAACAAAATTAAATATTTCCTATTTGAATACAAACAGGATTTAAAACTATTTTAAAAACATCTTTTTAAATGGTCGATTAACAATGTGCACATTCGCAAGTTGTTCGCGGTTTTCAGCTGATAGGAATAGTTAATCGGCACTGCGTACTCCTTTCCAATTGCGAATGTTTTTTCGCCATGACATCTACTTCCTTAGAATTAATTTGCGATCCTCAATTTTACCTTTTATTATTTGCTCGATTTTGTATCGATCTCTTTAAAAACTTGGCGTAGGTGTATATCTTTTATGATACCTTTCTTATGGTAATAGTTTAATCAAAACCCAAGCAGGGTGTAGTTGAACCCATAGCCGGACTGGCCCACCGATCAGTAGCCGAAGGCAAAAAGACACACCGGCCCGCATAAGGATGCGCTTTTTGCTTTTGTTTGCATATATCCATAAAAAAGTTTAATGCTGAAAATTTTTTTAAACTTCACACAAAGATGATGTAGCTATTACCATTACCCTGAAAAAATGTTTTTAGGGGAATGCGTTAAATGCGACGTGCACCGCTCTCGAAAACCCTTTCAACGATTTGGATGGCTTTAGTAGGTATCAATATCCGCTGTTTTTTTATGTAATATAAGAGTACTTCACCATTAAGAGTACCACTATAAGTGGTAAATTCTAAAATTGGCCTAAAATATATAGGTGCAGTAGTCTGCGCTCCTTAACTACATTATACAGATACAGTTGTTGCGCGGCAGAATCCTACAACGAACCCAGTGGGTAATGTTGAGCTATAGGTAAAGATTTGCTTCGAAACTGTAAATAAAATAACTATGTGTGGATTGTAACTAATGAAGAAGTACTAAGGAGCGTCAACAAAGTCAGAGAACTGCTAAAGACTGTTAAACATCGAAAAATGTCTTATCTGGGACACATATAAGCGGAAGTTGATATAAAATTTTACAAAGGCAAAATAAAGGGCCGTGAGAGGGTTTAGGAAGAAAATAAATTTCTTGGTTAAAAAACATTCGTGAATGGACTCAGATGAATGACTCGTAGAATCCGGAATAGGAATAGACATAGGCGGTGGTAAATGTCTAACACATTTTTATTTTTTGCAGATGATCAGGTAGTCGTTGGAAAACGTACATGTTGGGAAAACTAAAGAAAGAATATGAAAAATGGGCCCTCGATTTTTAATATGTTAAAGACAGAGTATCATAAAATAGGAGATGATAAAGAAGATTTAGAGTTAGAAATTGGAAACACAAAAATATGTTATAAAATATAAATATCTAGGATATATAATATCCAAAGAGGGCACTATCAAAAGAAACATCGAAAACAGAACACAGCAGGAAAAAAGCGGTAAACATTCTAAACTCTCTACTATGTAAAGAGAAATATCTAAGAGTGCGCTAAAAGCAAGAAAAAACAAGGGGGATGACAGAACAAATACTGAGACTTATGGATCAAAGAGAAAAATCAGAAATAAAGATAAAAACGAATACAAGAAGATCCACGCAATAATCAAGCAGAAGATAAGATTTCATAGTAACGAATGTAATAAAATTGAACAATATGAAAAGAAACACGATACATTTCATCTGCACAAGAAATTAAAAGAGGTCGCTGGAAACAAACGAAAACTAGTATCCCAAAGTTTAGAATACAGAAATAGATACAGAATATTAGACATCAATGAACAGTTAAAAGAATGGGAAAACTACATTTCTGAATTATTTGAAGATGAGAGAGTAGAACACTATACACCGATTGCTATATCAGGTCCATCTGTAACAGAGGTGAAAGGAGGTTACACCTTCAATACACACGGCAAAAAATGAAAAAGACCTTGGCCCCGATGAAGTAAGTGCTGAAATACTAAAGTTTTTGGGAGAAAATGGAATTAAAGCTCTGTGGAATCTCTTTACCAGAATTTATGAGACTGGGATATTACCAACTGATTGGTTAACGTCGACATTTGCCACAATACCTAAGAAACATCGTCCAAAGGCATGCGATGATTATTGGACAATAAGTCTGATGAGTCACGTTTTGAAGATCTTTCTGCGAGTAATACAGAGCAGAATTTACAAGCTGTTAGAGAGCAGAATTAGCAATACTCAATTTGGGTTTATGAGTGGCTTGGGTACAAGAGAAGCCTTGTTTAGTATACAGGTGCTAGTACAGAGATGTAGAGATATTAATTAAAATGTGTACATTTGTGCAATTGATTTGAATGGCTTTTGACAAAGTCTGACATAACAAAATGCTAGAAATATTGGAAACAGCTGGATTGGACGATAAACGATAATACGAATATGGGCTTACCACTAATGGACTTAACTTTGTACACTCTATGGCTATGCAGATGACCAGGTCATCTTCGTACAGGATTCTGAAGACCTTAGTTACATGATAGTTAAGCGAAAACTATTAGAGAGTTTACAGAGTGGGGGTTGGAAGTAAATATGGAAAAAACTGAGTACATGAGTATCGAGGAGATCAACATAACCAACTCGTACAGAAAAATCAAGAGATTAAACTATGTGACGACTACAAATACCTAGGAGTAAAGATTTACTCTCATGACGGAAAATTAGATGCATACCATTAAGGAACGAAGTACACAGGAAAGAAAAGGTATAGCCTTACTAAACAGCATACTGTGGGATAAAACATCTCTAAGGAAAATAAAAAAGAATATATATCACCATAAAAAACAACTATGGCCCCTAAAAGGACAAAACACACAGATTGCAGTTCTTTTCCAGGCGAAAATAACTGCAATCCATCACTGTGTGGAAGGAAATAGAAAGGCAGAAAAGAACTTCTGTTCAGTTGCCATCTTCACAATAGTCAGGCAGCGCTTAAGGCACTCACAACTGTAGAGGTCAATTCTAGAGCTATTATGGGGATTGCGTGTGTGCCCTAAATAAACTAGGAGACCGTAGCAAAGGTTACGGAAGCCTTGGTCCCGGGGCACTGAGGTCAATAAAGGGCAAAATGAAAAAGCAGATGAAATTGGCCAAAACAAGGCTCATCAATGCCATTCAATAGACCGGAAACCCTTCTGCGGCGTTGCAAATTCAGTAACAAGAACGGCTACAAAGGAGTTGGTAGCTCACAAATCTCTGGAATGGTGGAGGAATTACACCAGGACAAAAGACAGGCTGAAACAGTTCATTAAAGACATATCGCCAAAATTTACGGCAGACCTAATTAGCAAAGAGAGGAAAACATTCAAAAGCCAGAGTAGGTACCTTCTATCATGCACTGTAAGGCATGAATAGGCCCTTGAAGCTAAGGGATTATCAAATGGATGACCTGTGTAGATTCTGTTCACCCCTCGAAGAAGAAACAACAGAGCACATTTTATGTCATGTGACAGTCCGGCAAATGGGCGGTTTTTTGCATTAGGAGAAGAAATTCCACCGTCAAAACAGCTCATGGAAGGTACAGTCCGAAGCCTACCAACTATATAAAGTAGGTCTCAGCTAAAGAATGTTTTAGTCTAGGACAAGAGGGCCCACAATAACTCTGAAAAGGTCGAAAGGCACCTCTCTAATCTAATCTAAATCCTAAGACAAAACAGAGAAAATGCCTTAGAGCAAACAGAAACGATGGACCTTCTGGCGAAGCTAGGCGGGAAATCTCTAGATGCAACAGAATAACAAACGAGAGAGGTCCGAAAAGATAAAGAAAAGATAACTTATAGAGTTACACGTAATATTGTTGATGACATCAAACGACACAACTCAGATGGTACGGACACGTAAGAAGAATAACCGGAGAATAGAATACCAAGACACATTCTTGAATGGCAACCAAGAGGTAGGCGGAGACCAGGAATGCTTAGAAGAAGTTGAAGAGTTTAAGGAGTTGATAAAGAAATCAGGAAAAGAGAACTGGACGACGATCTATGTAACGGTAGAATGAGATGAAGATTGGAAATCGGAAGACGTCGATGAACGTTGTAAGCCGACATTATGATGTATGGAAATTCTATTTTAGAAATCCTAAACTCATAAAACTTTAGAGTAAACTATACAGTGATTGGATGGTTCATGAAAGTGGGTGCGTTTAATTTTTTTAAATAAAATTTTACTTTTAGACACCTTAATAATTATTTTTTGGTTTCTTTCGAATTATTACTAAAGGATTTTAAAAAATATTTTTGTCACTTAAATCAATGTTTATTTGTATTTTTTTTTAAGATTTTGTTTAGCAACATATCTTACAATAAAAAAAGTTGTCCTCATCCACAGATGGATTAATTTTTATAATTGACAAAGTATGAATTCATGATATGGTTTTGGCTAAATACGTAACATAAAATATCTTTACTTGGATTTATAATATACAGGGAAAGTCATTGATTGGAATTCATCATCACTTTCAGAACTGCTGAAAAACTTTTCCTACGTGAATGTTAAAGTATTTTTGTATTATTTGTTAATCTCCTTTTCCCTGCTACGTTATCGTGTTTATTTCGACAGTCAGTGCTCATACGAAGTCTTCTAAATTAAGTTTAATTTTTATTTTCTTTCACTATATTGTTTGCTTACTTTTTTATTTTGACAGTTTTTCTCCCCATTTTTTTGTAGTTCTTTCTTGTTGCTTGAATAATCTTTCTATTTTACATGCTTCTTTTCTTTCCTGTCCCAATTTTTTATCCGTCAATTTCTCCATCTAAATTTTTTTCCATCCTGAACTAGTTAAAACAAATAGTAATCTTTGGTTACCATCTTTTCCTTTTCTTTCTGGTGTTTTAGGCCAAATCACGAAATCTCGAGTGCTTCTATTAATTTGGGTATTTTCTTTATTGTCCCCTTTAAGTGGCACCTTCTTCTATAGGCAACTTTTGGGTTACAATTTCTTTACCTGCACAGTTTCTTCGTTAAATAATGAATTTTATTTTTATTCTTCTTTATTTTATAAGTAATCTTTCTAGATCCTTACTGTATTACATTTACTTGAAATATATTATTTGGCTTTATCCTTTCTTGTAAAGGCTGAGTTTCCTTTTTATTTTCCTGTATAAGTAATTCTTCTACATGCTCATTCTGTGTTACATATTCTTGTAGTTTTTCACCTGTCTCCATAGTTTCTTCGAAAGGCATGTCCCTTGATAAATACTTCACCATTTTTAATTAAATAATCCTTTGTAATAGGTTATATATTTATGGCCCAAACGGGCTAAGTTTAAAAAGACAAAAACGTTTTCGGAAACCATGTTCCATCATCAGTGTCCTAGAAAATAGTTAACCACTTAATTAAAAATAACATAGGTTAAAATTTTGACTAAGGTTAATGAAAAATGTGGTTTAATACATACTAGGAGTACATGAATGTAGCCACCAAGATTAAAATATGGGTTAAAAAACCGTTACCTGATGTTTAATTACATTTAGTTTTAAAAAATATGTTTATAAATGATTTAAGATTATAGGAGTTACCGATGGATTAGGTAACATGGCGACATATGACTCCACGTTGAAGTTGGAGTCCTGAGACGGTATGTCTTCGAGGACTGTATGAGTGCAACTGATTGGCAATGACATTTGATGACAATATTGTTAAGTTATGACGGAAATTATTATCACAGAGCAGTCAACATGTAAGCGGTATGTTTCTACTTAAGACAAAAGCCAACGTTATTTAAAATTGTGAAAATTAAGTAAACTAATATAACAGTATCAACCATCAATGTTGTAGTTTTTTAATTTATTGTAAATAAGATGATATAAGGAAGCAAAAATTGTATGGTTGTAGTTAGGCAACCAACTTACATGTATGTAGCAATGTAATATAGAAAAAAATTTATTATATGGCCTTTATGTTTCTTAAACAATTTGGTACCCAGAAAATTATAACTAGACAATGTTGGAAGGTTGAATTTAGAAATTTTGATGTTAATAGTTTGGATCTAAATGTATTTATTTATATTTGGAAGTGTTTCTTGTATGGATAAAATAAAACTCGTTTTTTAGTAAATGTTCACGTGTTATTTTAAAACTTTTAACTCAAATAAAGAGGCCCTGTATGTCAGAAGCAACATTTGGTACCTGGCAATGGTGAAATTTTTTTTGAGTTATAATAAGTTCATGAACTCTAAAAGTGTTTGACAAGTGGGGTAAACAGACTAAAAGGTGTGGAAGTTTTATTGTATTAGCTATTATTGATTGAACGAAAGATTTTTTGATGGTTGGGACATGATTATGTATTATGTTGATAGTGTGATTATTTATTATCTTGAGTATCGTTTAAGGCACACTAGCTGGTAGTTATTTTGTTAATAAGGCAAACTAAGGACAAAACAGAAAATAAAAGAATAAAGAAATATAATAAAATGTATAGAAGATATTTGAATATGTAAGGAATATAAGTTGTGTGTGAAAATTGAAATGATGATGGTATGGTTGGCTTTGTTGATATTAAGTGAAACAAAAAAGTTTTTGTAGTGTCATCTTTGCAGATGAATAAGTTACGTAATTTGATATTATGACAACAATCTCAAAGAACACAACCAATACCCTCAATATCCCAGAAATGACGTTTCACTTATCCACAACATTCCCCCAAAAAAACTTCCTTAAATTAGATTTTTATATGAAGATCTTGAAATTTTAAAAGAAAAACAAAAAAGCCCAAATTGTGTCAATCGTCATGTATCCTTCAATCGAGACTTCCTTCCTCTTCATCGCCAACTATTCTCATAATTTTCACCACTAATTTACCTCTCAACTAAAATCCACATTTATCGTCAAACATCAGTCCATTCCAAAACTTTTACTTCAACATAACATACTCTCCATCTCTCTCCTCTTCTCTTCATTAAACCAAACTTCAAGTCTAACCCTCTATATCTATTACTGTCCATGCTTCTTGTTAGCCCCCCAAAAATCCTAAACTATTCAGCAACCCTTTCTAACAAACATTTCAGTCCTCTTTTTACATTTTCACACAATTCCCTTAGGGTTTGGTAGCGGACCTCTGGTGATCTCAGCTTTCTGTAGTGGTTCAGTATCCCACCATTCATTCAAAACAACCATAAATTTCTCTCTTACTCAATTTGAACATAGCCATCTATTAATCTTTCAATTTCAAGTTAAGTCCAGTACACAACGCAGACACATTCAACTTATAACTTATTCATCAAATTTTTTCATGTACCTAGTGTTGTCTATGACAGATAGGGCTTTTTTAAGTTATAATTTGAGTTCTATATGATAAACATAATACATAACCATATCCCAACCATCAAATTTTGTTTATTTCACACAATAGTTGAACGAACACCTTAAGATCCTCATATCCATTATGAATAATATCAAATTACATAACTTATTCATCTGCAAAGATGACACTACAAAAACTTTTTCGTTTCACTTAATATCAACAAAGCCAACCATACCATCATCACAATTTAAGACAACTTATACCTACAACAAACCTAACTTATAACTTATCCTTTTTATTTCTCTTGTGCCTAGTGTTGCCTTATGACAGATAGGACCTTTCTTAAGTTATAAGTAGATTATCACACTTTCAACATACTACATAATCATGTCCCAACCATCAAAAAATCTTTCGTTCATTACATATAATAGCTAATACAATAAAACTTCCACACCTTTTAGTCTGTTACTACCTTGTCAGACATTTATGTTCATGAACTTATAACTCAAAAAATTTTCACATTTGCCAGGTACCAAATGTTGCTTCTGACATACAGGGCCTCTATATTTGAGTTAAAAGTTAAATAACACGTGAACATTTACTAAAACAGTTTTATTTTATTCATACAAGAACACTTCCAATTATAAATAAATACATTTAGATCCAACCATTAACATCAATATTTTCTAAAATTCAACCTTCCACATGTGTCTAGTTTATATTTTCTGGGTACCAAATGTTTAAGAAACATAAAGGGCCATATAATAAAAATTTTTCTATATTACATTGCTACATACATGTATAGTTGGTTGCCTAACTACAACCATACAATTTTTGCTCCCTTATATCATCTTATTTTCATAAATTAAAAACTACAACTTTGATGGTTGATACTGTTATATTAGTTTACTTAATTTTCACAATTTTAAATAACGTTGGCTTTTGTCTTAAGTAGAAACATACAGCTACATTGACTGCTCTGTGATAATTTCCGTCATAACTTAACAATATTGTCATCAAATGTCATTGCCAATCAGTTGCACTCATACAGTCCTCGAAGACATACCGTCTCAGGACTAGCAACTTCAACGTGGAGTCATATGTCGCCATGTTACCTAATCCATCGGTAACTCTATAATCTTAAATCATTATAACATAATTTTAAAACTAAATGTAATTAAACATCTGTTATCGGGTTTTTACCCATATATTTAATCTTGGTGGCTACATTCATGTACTCCTAGTAAGTATTAACCACATTTTTCATTAACCTTAGTCAAAATTTTAACCTATGTTCTTTTTAATTAAGTGGTTAACTATTTTCTAGGACACTGATGATGGAACATGGTTTCCGAAAACGTTTTGTCTTTTTAACTTAGCCCGTTTGGGCCATAAATATATACCTATTACAAAGGATTTTTAATTAAAAATGGTGAAGTATTTATCAGGGACATGCCTTTCGAAGAAACTATGGAGACAGGTGAAAAAACTACAAGAATATGTAACAACAGAATGAGCATGTAGAAGAATTACTTATACAGGAAAATAAAAAGGAAACTCAGCCTTTACATAAAAGGATTAAAGCCAAATAATATATTTCAAGTAATGTAATACAGTAAGGATCTAGAAAGATATACTTATAAAATAAAGAAGAATAAAAATAAAATTCATTATTTACAAGAAACTTAGCAGGTAAAGAAAATTGTAACCCAAAAAAAGTTGCCTATAGAAGAAAGTGCCACTTAAAGGGGACAATAAAGAAAATACCCAAATTAATAGAAGCACTCGAGATTTCGTGATTTGGCCAAAACACCAGAAGAAAAGGAAAAAAGATGGTAACCAAAGATTACTATTTGTTTAACTAGTTCAGATGGAAAAAAAATTTAGATGGAGAAATTGACGGATAAAAAATTGGGACAGAAAGAAAAGAACATGTAAAATAGAAAGATTATTCAGCACAAAAAGAACTACAAAAAAAATGGGAGAAAAACTGTCAAAAATAAAAAAGTAAAAAACAATAAATGAAAAGAAAATAAAAATAAACTAATTTAGAAGACTTCGTAAGACACTGACTGTCGAAATAAACACGAAAAAAGTAGCAGGAAAAGGAGATTAAAACAATAATAAAAAAATAACATAAAAAAAAAGAAAACATTAAAGGGCCATTAATAAAAAATTTTTCTATATTACATTGCTACATACATGTATAGTTGGTTGCCTAACTACAACCATACAATTTTGCTCCTTATATTATCTTATTTACATAAATTTAAAACTACAACATTGATGGTTTGATTACTGTTATATTAGTTTACTTAATTTTCACAATTTTAAATAAATAACGTTGGCTTTTGTCTTAAGTAGAAACATACAGCTACATTGACTGCTCTGTGATAATTTCCGTCATAACTTAACAATATTGTCATCAAATGTCATTGCCAATCAGTTGCACTCATACAGTCCTCGAAAGACATACCGTCTCAGGACTAGCAACTTCAACGTGGAGACATATGTCGCCATGTTACCTAATCCATCGGTAACTCTATAATCTTAAATTCATTATCACATAATTTTTAAAACTAAATGTAATTAAACATCTGTTAACGGGTTTGTTACCCATATATTTAATCTTGGTGGCTACATTCATGTACTCCTAGTAAGTATTAACCACATTTTTCATTAACCTTAGTCAAAATTTTAACCTATGTTCTTTTTATTAAGTGGTAAACTATTTTCTAGGACACTGATGATGGAACATGGTTTCCGAAAACGTTTGTATTTTTAACTTAGCCCGTTGGGCCTAATATATATCTATTACAAAGGATTTTTAATTAAATTTTTTAATACATGGTATACAGCCAACTACAGGAACGTTAGATTACCTCTGTGAACTTCACCATTCATAATACACTGTATTTCATCGTTTATTTTATTTGCCATTAAAGGTTTTCTTAAAGACATATTGATACGTGCCCTCAAAAATCTAATACACAATTACAGTAGTAATGAAACACACCCACCACAAGACTAAAAAATAGTACTAAGAAGTGTATGGGTATAGGTTATGCGATTATGAGTATAGGTCAGCAGAAGTGCGACGAAAACCGATGCGACGAGTGTCGCGTCGTCAAATTTACGATATTTTACTTTCTAGGTTTAAAATTATCTGTATTTCGGTTCACAGTTAACTTAATTTAGTGTTTGATGTGTAGAATGGCCATCTACAAGTAGGATTATTAAAAAGGGAGAGCCAATGTTTTTTTAATATGATACAAAACATTACCAATATAGTTGTAAAATAACTTACCTTTCATGCAACCGATATCGCTAGGTCCGATTTCCTATGAAGGAGGCTCTAAAATCTGTATGTAGGTATGATGCCAATTACTAAATATACAATATTCTCAATAAAATTAATTTTTATAGTTAATGGCCAGGTTCCAATAACTGTCTATTATAAAAAATACATTATGTGATTGGCGTAGATGATTTAGTGAAAAGGAAGCAAATTTATGCAGTTATTGTCCCAAATTTACTCTTTTTATATACAATATTAATCCCAAGATGACAAATTTTATGTAACAAAACATAGGTACCCCGTTTATTTTAAAAACAGGGGTGTGTCCAACTTGGCAATGCCCTCAAGGGCCAAAACTAAAACCTTGCATGTTGTCGCGGGCCATATAAATAATTTTGTTACAAGTAATAACAAAATAAAGTGAGGTATAAAAATAATTAAAACAAAAAAGAGTATTATTTCTTTTATTGCTCAACAACTATATTTTTTTATAAACGGAAAATTTATTGATAACACTTTTCAATAATCAAGACAAACATTGCAAAAGCAACGAAAAAGATGTATCCAATTAGTGTGAGGACTGTGGTCGATCGGCTTCATCCACCAATGAAGAAATGTCCACCTCCAGTTCAGTTGTAGATACTCTCATAAGATGACTTAAGGAAGAATCGGTAAGGTTGCTTCTGTTTTTATTTTTTATGTATTTCATGGAGGAAAAGGCACTTTCACATGTATAAGTGCTTCCAAACATTGACGTCATTTTCAGTCCAAAATCTCGCAGGTTTGGGAATTTCTCCTTTGACAATAATTTGAAAAATTCAGGTCCCTTTTCTTGTCTGGTGATTAGGAACATGTCTGCTTGAAGATCACATAACTCAAGCTGTAAGTTGGGTGGTTGATCATCAATGGTTGCTCCAAGAGGGTTATTATAAAGTAGTACACTACTTTTGAGACTTTCAATTTCTTCAAATCTTGTATTGAATTCATCAATAACTTGTTCAATTTGTGAAATGCAGGATGAAAACTCAATATTTTCCTCACCGTTGAATTCTTCTGCTATTTGCAGACAGCTAGGGAAGTGTGTCAGGTTGTTATTTTCCAAAGCACGTTTAAACACGTTCAGCTTATTCCGGAATCCGTTTATCATTCCGATCAAATCTGAAACCGTCTGGTTTCTTCCTTGAAGACTCAAGTTTAACATGTTAAGATGATTAGTCAGATCTGTTATAAAAGCTAACTGTCTTAAGAATTCTAGATCCTTAAACTTCTCTTCCAGTTCAGTTGTGTCAGATGAAACGTATTTGTTGAGGAATGCAGGGATTTCCTTTCTTATGGCAAAAAATCGTTCCATGCACTTTCCTGCACTCAGCCACCTTACATGGTTGTACATTAGCAAGTCTCCATACTCAGCCTCTGTTTCCACTAAAAACTGCTTAAGTTGCCTGTGTAAAAGAGATCGATTTCCACCTCTAATCATATTTATAATCTTAATCACGGTTTGGAAAACTTGATCTTCCTTGACTGATTTTCCACATAAAGCTCCCTGGTAATAATACAATGAATTGTTGGGCAAGTGACACCATTCTCTCGAAGCAGACCCACTAATCCAATTTTTTTACCTGTCATTGATGGGGCCCCGTCTGTTGCTATGGCTGAACATTTATCAAAGCCTCCAATTCTGTCAACTGTTTTCTTCACAGCCTCATAGATGTCTTTTCCTTTTGTTGTTCCATAAAGAGGACAAATATCAAATAACTCCTCTTTACTGGTAAAATCATCAAAAGTAGTGCGCACAAATATTAACAGCTGACTAACATCGGTTTGATCAGTGCTTTCATCCAAACAAAGTGAGAAATATGAACTTTTCTTAACCAGGCTAAGCATAGATTTTTCTACTTGCTCACCCATAGCAACAATCCTTCTTTGTATGGTTTGATGTGAAAGTGGCACTGATTCAAATTTCTCCGCCATTTTAGAATCACCGAAAGCTTTGGCCATTTCAACAGCACATTTTTTTATCAAATTGCCATCAGTGAAAGGTTTTCTTGCCTTTGCCAGCTCAAGCGACACGGCATAAGATGCATGCAAAGAATGCGTTTGAGAGTGTAATATTTTACTGAACATACCAGTTTGCTGTTTAAGCTTTTTCTTCAAATCTGCAACTAGCGCACGCCGACTTTCATTTGTGTACGTAGCATACTTATTTTTCATGCACTGTTGTGTAATGTCTTCTCACATTATATTCTTTAGACACTGAAACGACATTCATGCACACTAAGCACTGCAACTTTCCATTATTGAGACATTCCTAATTCCACATCTCCACAATCCACAGTTTCCCACAATTGTGACTTTCCATATATGTGGAACACTGCGTTCGTAGTTCTCTGGACGATAGCGGCTGCCGACGGATGTAAGCAGTGGGAGGTGTGGCCTGCGTGAACTGTGATGCACAGTAATCAGTGCAGTTCTCATAGTGGTGGAGGACGATTGTGTTCGTTACACGTCCGCGAAGCGGCACGCTGTACAGTACTTGTGATGTAAAAACACAGCTAAACCATAAAATATAAAATAAATTAAAAAATCTTTTTTACAGTGGCATTTAAGAAAAAAATATGCTTTTCGAAAATCTTACGTGGGCCACAACAAATAGCCTCGCGGGCCGGATGCGGCCCGCGGGCCGCCAGTTGGACAACCCTGCCGTAAAATATACTTATATTCAATAGTGGCGGTCTACACGACTTTTAAGTAATTTTGCTAAAAATGTTGATACCTACGGCATAGCCATCTGATAGATCTGTCGCTAAGTGTTTTAAGCCTAGCCTAGTACAAATAAAACTGAAGTTAAATACTATTTGTACAGGGGCTGTCATTGCCCTAAAATATTACCAGATGGTCAATGCATTAAGCTAATGTTCTTAAAGGTAATGTAAAAAAACCTACAAAGTGCCAATAGCTGATGGTAGCCAATCACTATATATGTTACCCTATTTCAACAATCTCAAACCTACACATCCTAAACCCAACCAATCCCTCAAAACCAACCACAAGCAGGCAAACCCACCTAACGTTGGAATCCCTAAGATTATCTGCTTACTGTCCAGTTAATCCAGTCCAGTTAATCTTAATGTGGTACAAACATATCCCCAACAAGCGAAGCTCACGATGAAGAAATCGAAACATTTATAGTACGTTGGAGCAGACGCTTAGGAAGCTTCCAAATAGAGAAATCACAGCATCGTAGGCGATTTCAACGCTAAAATTGGTGTAACTAACAGAAGATCATTACTTGCGAGAGACCGTCGGATTATATGGACTTGGCCAAAGAAATGACAGAGGAGAACGCTTGCTACACTTTTGTATAGACAACAACCTGTTTGTTACTAATACAGGCTTTCAACATCACCCAAGACGACTATACACTTGGATATCACCAGGAAATAGATACAGAAATCAGATAGATTTTATACTGGTAAAAACCCGTTGGAGGAGCGCTGTTAAGGATGTTAAGACCTATCCAGGAAAAGATTGTAATAGCGACCATCAATTTTTATCAGCTGAATTCCGCATGAAGTTAAGAAACAGTCCAAAAACAGGAAATACAACAACTAAATGGCATCTAAGATATAACGATCCGTACAAAAAAGCCGCAATGCAAAAGCTATGTGACCTCAAACAATCATTAAATCCAGACGAGTCCTCAAACAGCATATGGACAAAAACACAAAATCGATATTGCATAATGCTGCGAAAAATATTAAGAGTGATAGAGAAGAAAGAAGGAAACAATGGATAACGGACTCCACGTGGACTAAAATACAGGAGAGGAAGTGCTTAAAAGCCACAGGACTGAACAGTGAAAGTGATAAAAGAGGCCTATAAAGCGCTGAATCGGTCAAATAAAACGACTCTGCAAAAAGGACAAGAACACACACTTGAACAAAATCTGCATGGAAATAGAAGGGATATAAAACCAAAACTGAGACCAGAGACATGTTTAAAAAAAATAAAGCAGATAACACGTTCCTTTACACCAAACTTACCCTGCTATCAAAGATGATAACGGAACTCTACTCACTTCTAAAAAAGATATTTTACACAGATGGAAGAATACTGTGGACGACTGATGATGGAGGAAAGCACAGACGCCCATCACAACAAGAAGATGCCAGTTTTGCGACGGAACCTGACGTACTCAAAAGTGAAGTTGAAGCAGCAATTATGAGGCAAAAAAGTCAAAAAGCTGCCGGTCCAGATAACATACCTATTGAAATGATTTGGGCCCTAGATGACGTTGGAGTGGATATAATACATCAAATTTGTCAAAGAGTGTGGGAGACAGGTAAATGGCCTGAGGACTGGACACAATCACTATATATTCCCATACATAAAAAGGGAGCGAAAGATTTATGTAGCAACTATCGCACAATTGCTCTAATTGCGCATTGCAGTAAGATACTCTTACACATAATTCTCGAGAGGATAAAGCCCTTTTTTACTACCTAACATTGCGGAGGAACAAGCAGGTTTCGTCCCAGGACGTGGTACTAGAGAACAAATTTTAAACGTACGGCAGATTGTAGAAAAATCCAGAGAATTCAACATCACAACATATTTGTGCTTCATAGATTATAGTAAAGCTTTCGATTTGGTCAACTGGAGTAAAATGTGGCAGGTTTTGTCTGAAATGGGAGTCCCTAATCATCTGATACTGCTAATTAAAAGCCTGTACAATAACAATTATGCCAGAGTTAGAATAAATGGGGAACTAACTGACAGTTTCAGGGTCACAAAGGGCGTGAGACAAGGCTGCATACTAAGCCCAATTTTATTTAACATCTATGGTGAATGGATAATGCGGAAAGCTACTGAGGACTGGAACGGTGGCATCACCATTGGCGGGAAGAAGATTTGCAACTTGAGATATGCAGATGATACTACTATCCTCGCTAGTTCTGAAACTGAATTGATTCACCTGCTACAACGGATAGAAGACGTAACCTTATACGATGGGCCTTAAAATAAACAGGGATAAAACGAGAATCATGATAATTGACAGAGCTAACAACAATCAAAATCATCTGGTTAGGATAAACAATATCGCTGTTGTAGATAAATTTGTGTATCTGGGCTCATTAATAACCAACAAAGGAGGCTGTACTGAAGAAATAAAGCGGCGGTCAGCAATCGCAAAAAGCGCTATGGCAAAATTAACAAAAATTTGGAAAAGCCATGAAATTACTACCGATACAAAAATGAGACTAGTAAGAAGTCTAGTTTTTCCAGTTTTTACTTATGCATCGGAATGCTGGACCCTTACTGAGAAAGACAAAAAGAACATAGATGTATTTGAGATGTACTGCTGGAGACGAATGCTGAGAATACCATGGGTGGCCCGAAGAACAAATGAATCCATACTGGTCCAGCTAAACATAAAGAAAAGACTAAGAACACAAATAACAGAACAGATAATAAGCTATTTTGGACATGTGCTTCGAAGAAATGGTCTTGAAAAACTTACCATCCAGGGAAAAGTAGAAGGCAAAAGAAGTAGAGGTAGATCTCCTACACGATACACGGACCATATTGTTGCTACCATTGGCGCTCCATTGTCAGAATGTGCTAGATTGGCAGAAGATAGAAAAACGTGGAGGAACATTGGAAAAATTACCTAACAGCTTCATGATATCACGATACCTGCATCAGGTTAACGACTAAGAAGAATCTGCTTACTGTATCATATCAAAATAAAATCACAAGCAGTAATTGTGCTTACTGATTAAAACAAATCACCTTTAACCCTGTTAATACTTATAAAACATTCCCACTGTTTCAATAGGCCTTAGCATTAGGAAGCTAATAAAAGATGACAATTTTGAGGAAACTATAACACTTATCGAAAAAGAAGCATGAGTTAGTTTTAAACAAGTTGTCCATAATTTTCTAAGCAATCATCGAGATTCAATAGTACCAACAATGCTAAAATTTTTTAAAACACTAGGCTTTAAATTACTCGTTTTGTCATATTAAAGTAATATTTAGGAAATGTAGGTTGTACACGAGTTAAGACCTTAAAATTAGGTTTTCAAAACACCATACACGGCCACCTTCTACTGGCCAAAAACATTTAAACTAATACTAAAGGCACGCAAATTAAACAAGTGTTTACACCTATAAGTATCTAGCTACCAGATATTATAATATTATGATATTAGAATATTATAAAGAGATAATCAAACAACAGAGTTAAACAAGGAGATAGGACTAACATGGACAGCTTTCGGAAAATTGACGATAGTTTTGAGATCAGATATTCCATGTGCTTGAAAAGAAAGGTCTTTAATCAACGTGTACTTCCAGTTATAAACTATATAGTAAGAATATTGACCCCTATGCAAAAAGGATTCAATTGGATACAAACTGCACAGAAATCAATGGAGAGGTCAATCTTGAATATAACCCTCAGAGAAAGAGTTTCAGACCAAAAGTTAAAAGAAAAACTAGTATTATGAACGAAGTTAAAAGAATTATATTGCTAAAATGGAACTAGACTAGATATGTTGCCAGAGTCAGACATGGAAGATAGACCAAGAAAATTTTAAAATGGAGACCTAGACAATATGCTTATTGTTATACGATATTATTATAGACGAGGACGTCTTTCAACAAGATGATCGTAAGACATCAAGAGCATTGATCACAACTGGATTCAATGATCTGGATTTCTTTAACTAAAAGTGATGGGAGAGACAATTTATACATTTTAGAATTATGCGTAATATTTAATAAAGAAATAATAAACAAAATATAAATAATTCATGTATTAGGTGATATGAATTTAAGAATAGGATAAGAGAGAATTTTCATGCCCACGATAGGAAAGCATAGCCACACATACTTCACGGCAACCACAAGTCAAGGCAGAAGTAGTTAAAATACCGACCTATTAAAAACAAGGAAAGACGTATTGAACAGATGGGTGAAATACCCTAACTAAGCACTTAATCTAGAGGAAAAAGAAGAAAACCTGTAGCACGAAAGAGATAAGGTAAGGGAAATAGACGAGAAGGAAAGGACAACGATTTTTAAAGTTAAAGATGCAGTTAAAAAAACTACTCAATAAAAAAATCACCCGAATAAATAACCTACCAGCTGAACTATATAAAAAGAAGGCCACGATGTCATAATGCCATTATAGCAACTTATAAAAAAAATATGGACACAGAAATTCCTCCCCATTAATTGGAATATTGGAATAACTTGCACCATACACAAAAAAGGAGATATCTTTATGGAGCAGATTCTAACGTAGTTATGAGGTGAGTTTCGCAATTTGTCCACTTTTTTGGCCTGTGTAATTTATTTTACAATAACTAATTTCGATGTTATTTATATGAATACGATTAGCTTAATATAATATAAGAAAAAACAAGTTAATAATTGATCTTTTATAATGTTTATGTTCTTTTGCTAAGATTATGATATTTTTGCTACATAAGCCATTGACATACAATTCTAGTATAATATGTCCTTCTGGTCTTTCGTTGTCTTCCAGTAATTCATATTTAATCTGATTGAGATCTTTTAAATTTCACATTTTGATATGTTAAGGATTTTCCCTGGAGTTCCATTTCTGAGACTTTCAGTGGTTAGTAGGGAAAAGGAGGTTCTTCACCTTTATGTAATTAATTTGTGTTATAAATCTTAAGCAATTTTCAAAAGACGATTACTGTATATTTCGACTTTTTTGTATTAGTATTAAACTTATAAATAGTTCTGGTCTTCTTTATATGTATTCTGTAATATCTCTTGACGTTTTATAACTACTGTCGAATTATCTTAGTTTTATAGGTACTTTCAAATATTATTGTGTATTTAATTTAATTGTTTGTATATCATTTCAATATTTCTTGGCATTTGGATACTGAATTAATCAATATTTTTTGTTTCTTACTTTTATTATTTAAAATAGACATTAAACATACTATTTTCTTTTGTTTGGTGTTTACCGCTGTTAATTTATATTAAGAAATATTTGTATAAAAGCTTATTATTTCCACGTCAAAGATAGAACTCCTGGCACTTCTACTACCTTTTCAAATTATTTGGAAAACTAACAATAGCTTATAAATGTCCTGTAAATATCCTGTAATTATGAAACATTTTTAGAATATGTAGTGCAGCTTTCTAGTTTTAGTTCAGCTTATTTTATTTTGTGGTGTTTAGCGGTTTTATTTTCACGCTCTTTAAACCGAATATGTGTCGTAGCTTATGGAAGTATTTAACTAAAACCGCTGCTATTGTTTAATTATTTTTATGCTATTATAATAGTTACATTTATTAATTTAAGTTACATATTATAATAGTTACATTTTAACATCACAGTAAAATGCTCAGAATATCCTACATGAGCCATACGACAAATGCGGAAGTCTTGCGGAGAATGAATAAGGAAAGAAAGCTTATGCTTATAATAAAAGAACGGAAAACACAATATTTGGCCACATCATAAGAAATCAAAAGTATGAACTGCTCCAACTTATAATAGAAGGCAAAGTCAATAGCAAAAGAGGACCAGGAAGAAGTCGCAACTCTGGCTTAAAAACCTACGGCAATGAACAAACATGACCTCGATAAAACTATTCAGGGCTGCTACAAATAAGATTAAATGTAATGATGGTCAATTGGGACCACAGAGGATTAACAATAAGCGGCGAAAAACTTAACCATCTCTGTTTGCAGATGACATTGTCCTTATCACAGATAATTTAGGAGAAGCCACAGATATGTTAAATAAATTAAGCTTTGCATGTTCGAAGGTGGGCCTTAGAATAATCTAGTCCAAAACTAAGTTTATGACAAATATGGCCCTTCTTCTTCTTAACGTGCCCTATCAAGTCTCCCTTGACGTTAGCGATTAACGTAGCGAAAATGTCTCTGTCTCAAGCTATTCTAAATAGTTGCTCAGCTTTCTTTATTCCTGTCCTACCTGATATTCTTCAACCAAGCGGCCTGCTTTGTACCAATTCCTCTGCGTCCTTCGATTTTACCCATCATAATAAGTTAAAGAATATTATATCACTTACTACGTGTCCAAAATAGGCCATCTTTCTACATTTGATGTTATCAAGCAGCTCGAGAGCAGCATTTGCTCTCTCAAGGACTGCCACATTTGTCAGCATAGCCGTCCATGGAATTTTTAGTATACGTCTGTGCAGCCACATTTCAAAGGCCTCCAGACGATTAATGGTGGATATTTTTAATGTCCATGCTTCGACACCATATAAGAGGACTGACCAAATGTAGCATTTAACCATGCGCTTTCAAAGTTGAAGTTGCAAGTTATCATTACAGAAGAATGACCTCATTTTTAAAAATGTCGTGCGGGCTATCTCGATTCTACATATTTATCTCTTGATCTGGATCTAGTGTTTAGTAATATGGCAACCAAGATATTTAAAACTGGACACTCTTTGAATTATATGACCATCAACATATAATCGTGCATCTTGATGTGCTAAACGGCTAAACACCATGTGTTTTGAATTTTGCACAGTTTATGTTTAGGCCAAACTCTCTTCCCACTTTATCAATGGCATTTAAAAGGCATTGTAATCCATGCATGTCATCACTTAAAATAACTGTATCGTCTGCATATCTGATTGTATTTATCAGAATTCCTTTATCTTTCACGCTCCATTCCAAATTATGCAGCGCTTTTTAAATATTTTATCTGAATATAAATTAAATAACAGTGGGGATAGTATACAACCTTGTCTGACACCTCTTAGTATTTTACATAATTATGTTGATTTTCTGTTTATGCAAGCTGTCGCTGTTTGACGCCAGTATAACTTTTCTATGAATCGTATGTCTCGACTATTAACTCCTGTATCTATTAATATTGTAATTAATTTGTGATGCTGTACTCGATCAAAGGCCCTTTCGTAGCCAATAAATACAGCAAAGACGTCTTTCCTTTGATCTCAACATTTCTGCAGTAATACATTTAGTGCAAAGAGACCGTCCCCGAGTTCCCAGTCCATTTCTGAAGCCAAATTGTGTTTCATCCTGATTCTTCTTCACATTTATCTCTTATTCTACTGTGGATGATGCGTAGAAATATTTCAAAGTGTGGCTCATAAGGCTTATTATTCTATAATCGCTACAGTTTTTCAGACGTTGTTTTTTTGGTAGTGTTATGAATTCGAACTTTAACCAATCTTCATTGGAATACTTTCAGTATTCCAATGTTCTCCTCATTTATAAGCTATGGTCCCCAATAACCATTAACTATTTAAAACAAAGTGGTATAACTTGTGGAAAAATAAATGTATTCGGGACAAGAAACATGAATCAGCAGGGATAAATAAACATGCGAAATCCAAAGGGTACATCCGAAGGAACTAAACATGAAACACTTAGGCCAATATACAAATTGGCATCAATAAAAAAAAGTATTTGACCAATGCGTATTACCGGTCATGACCTATGGGGCGGAAACTATGACTCTAACCAAGAGTACAGGTTCGAAACTAGGAGTGGCACAGAGACGAGTGGAACGATTCATGCTGTGAGTGACGTTGCGGGACCGAATAAGAAACGAAGATCTGAGAAGAAGGATGAGTATTGCTGATGTTGTGAAACGCATAGCGGAATTAAAATGAAATTTTACGTATGACATGTATGAACAGGGCATGTAGCGAGAATGCATACTCACAATGTACGAGCAAAATTACTCATTTGAGGTCAAGAGCAGACAACCGTAGTAGAGGAAGACCACCTACATGTTGTTGGTCTTTCACCAACCTTCCATGTAAATATGTGTTTGTAAACTACCTAATTATCTGATATAGAACGATGAGATCTAAGACCAGATTACGTCGGTGAAATAACAATTTTTTGTCCAAAACCAGATCAATCTGATGTTTACCATTTTTTCCACTAATTTGTATATAGTGCACTTCAGCGATGTAGGCCTATATAAGTTAGAAAGACTTTGTGTTTGCTTATAAATTTTTTAATTGGTATAATGTATGATTCTCGCTATTGCGCAATCTCGCCATTATAGCTGTTCAAATACCGTTGTAAAATTTTAATAAAATATTAATGCAAGAGGTTGATAATTTTTTTATAGAATATGAAAGGAATTTAATAGGAGCAGAAACTGCGTTTTTACGCAAATCGAATGCCATTAGTAGTTCCTCTAAAGTAAATGTTGTGCCCGATAAAATCGATTTCTTTTGCGGTTTTTATTAAGGAAAACTGTCCAGTTAATGTATTTGATGATATATTTATTAGGTGAGTATGGCCTTTTGGATTTTTGTTCAAACGTATCAGCTAGTAAATTGGCAATTCGTTTGTGTCATTGCTAAAGCTGTTTTAACATATATTTTAAATACATAAACTTGACTTACAAATCTACAGGTAGTCCTTTATTGGCAATAATCTTCTTACGGTGCCTCATCCTTAAAGACGTTGGCCATTACATTTGCCTATTTAGTCTTATTTGTAGCAGCCCTGAATAGTTCTATGAAGGTCATGTTCGTCCATGCCGTAGGTTTTTAAGCCAAGAGTTGCGTCTTCTCCTGTCCTCTTTTGCTATTGACATTGCCTTCGATTATAAGTTGAGCAGTTCATACTTTTGATTTCTTAAGATGTGACCAAAATATTGTGTTTTCCGTTCTTTTATTATAAGCTTTCTTCTTTATTCATCCTCCGCAAGACTTCCGCATTTGTAGTATGGCTCATGTAGGATATTCTGAGCATTTTACGGTAACAGCAAGTTCGAATGCTTGGATTCTTTTTGTGTTGCTTCTGTCATTGTCCAGGCTTCAGCACCATAGAGCAAGGTGAAGAAAACATAGCACTAAAGTATTCTATTTCTCAATGAGATGCCCAGCTGGGGTTGCATAGAACAAACAATAACCTTCGTAATTTTTAAGTTGTCCAATTTTGGTAGCTCTAAAGTTTGTCTCTTGTAAACATATAAAAGTGGCTTCTGTTTCTGCTATCAATTCTGGGATTCTTTTATATCACGAATAGAATCCGACATAATCCCATTGAATTAGTGTAACCATAATTAAGTAATCACAAGGTAGAATTTTGAAACTTTTTGTGTATATCTGGAAGACAAAGGTTCTGAGTGGTGATTGTGGTACCTCAGCGTTGATATTCTTCTCCGTCATGGATCATATTAGAGTTATCCGACGTTGGCAATCACCATCGCCAAGACTTCTCGATCGTCTGCCACATTATTACTTAATAGTTTTGGTGTTCACAATTCTGCTCCATACAAAAGTATAGGCAAATATAGCACTTAACCGTTCTTTGTCTTTTTCCTATTTTAATACTTATCTTTATTTTCATAAAAATAGTTTTAGTAAGTGCTATTCTTCATTTTATTTCTATGTCTGGATCTAGTTGGTCCGTTAAAACACTTTCCAAATATTTAATCTTATAAGTTTTTTAACTTGGACTCCATTTACTTAAAGCTATGCATCTGTATGTGGGTTACGACTAAAGACTTAAAATTTGGTTTCGTTTAAGTTTATTTTAATGACAATTTTCTCTTCAACTTCGTGAATACGATCGAGCAGAATTTGGAGATCTTCCATATTTTTATATATAGCTGATCCGAGTAAACATTGAACAATGTTAGGGACAAAACGCAACTATGTCTGACTCCTCGTTGTATGAAACTTTTGTCGGTGTAATTGTCTCCATTTTTTTACGATAGCTTGATTCCAGTACAGAGTTTTAATGACACGAATATGAGTTGTCATCTGTTACTATATTTTCTAGCATCTGTATTAATTGTAAATGCTATACTTACTCAAATGCCTTTTCTAAGCCAACAACGAAGCATGAAACCATAATTTTTGCTTTTACCACGGCATTTTTGTAGTGAGATATTTAGCGCACAAAGTACCTTCCTACTTCACATAGCATTTCTAAAACCAAATTGGGTATCTTATATGTATCTTACATATATTCTACAAAAATTTTTCAAAAATAGTAAAAAAAATAATAACTTAAGAAGGATACGGAATAAATGTAAAAACAACTTAAAATAATCTGCTATGCAGTCGACGCAATACTACTCTCCAAAGTGAAGATGATTTACAACGTATACCAATTTAATATAACCGCCAAACATTTAACATGGTTAATTTCTCCAAAAAAAAAAGACAAAATACATGGTTTCAATAGCAATTAAAAAACAGAAAAAGTCATATCTTCATAAAACGAAGAAAAAGAAGAAGCTTATTTTTTTACTTTTTTGTGCACATTAAAAAAGTCTGCCTAAATATCATATTATAAATTTCCTTTTTATAAGTCGACGTTTGTTCTAATAATTGCAAACTGTCTTTTATCCATTGATTTTTATTTTTTAGTTACTTCTATATTATTGGTTGTGGCGATTTAGTTTTTAAATTTATTCCATAATTCCTCTGAATTTTGTAGTTTGTTACTGTTGTTACTAGTTGTTGATACCATGTCGGTATCTTACAATATTTATGCAATCTCTGTTCTCGATCATCAGTTAGTCCAAGATCTTAAGGACCTACAGTTTGTTTGACCTCATCAACCTTTCCCAATTTTGGCATTGAGGACGCATATAGGTAATATATAGAATTTTATGTTTAACAAGCTTCTAAATAACCTACACGATTTCGGTGATGCGGTCCTACTCTGCTATTACCGGAATAACATAATACACTACCGTCATTTTCTAGCCATCTTAATTTGCTGTTTCCCAGTAGATCTATTTTTCATTTCTTGAATTGCAGTGTCTATTTGCGGCTTTACCAGCCGCAAATAGACTCATGATACTCCATGTGCATGTTCTTAAATTAGATTGTCTTATTTCTTCATAAGGTTTTCGTATGTTTACAACCTGAGAGGCCTTGTGGTATAAATATATATTTTCCGTCTTCTGCCGAATCTTGCCCCTCCCCGCTCTCGATGAATAATAACGTTTTGCAATTGGTATATTACTACCAATTGCAAATAAAAATAGAAAATACTCCCAATATTTAAAAACAAGAGTCTTTACCAATGTATACTTCTTATTCTCACCTACGGTTCTCAAACTTAGACGTTTACAAAGGACATCATGGAAAAAATGCAAAAACCCAAAGAGCATTGAACATAAGGCTATCAGACAAGAAAAGAAATACCTGATCCGCAACAAAACAAAATTGACCCTTGTATCAACGCAGATAGCAAAACTTAAGTGGAAGTTCGCTGGAAATGCCATAAGACATAAAGACGATAGATGGAATAAGATGATTATACCCTGGAGACCATATAGTTACAAACGAAAAAGAGGAAGACCACAAATGAGATGGTCAGATGACTTAAAGAAACACGTAGGCCCGAAGTGGATACAAACTGTTTACAATAGAGAGACGTGGAAGAAGGAAGAGGAGGCCTATGTCCAAAATTGGACAGCAAGAGCTGTATATATACATAGATAGATAGATGTCAATTCCATGGTGATTTTCCTGTGCGTACTCTATTAGTTTTTAATACAGTGATTCCCTTGTGCGTTTTTTTTTTTCAACCCCAGGACAAAAGAGTGCCCTTCCACTTACCAACTCATCCGTCAGAAGCCGTTGGTCAGTAAGTGGGGGATTGCTTATACCGGGAGTCACTCGGCGTTGCTATTATCTGTGGTTAAAAATTTCTTTAATTTTTTGTTGTTTAAGTTACTTTGTTCTAGTAGTCTGTTAAAGACTAGTAGAGTTTTTACTATTGGATTGCCGCTGCCAATTGCGTTCTTAAGGAATCGATACTTTGATTAGCTGTATTTGGAAAAGTATGTATTTTTACATTTAATATTTTTCTGTTACGGTACTGTAATGTGATCTAATTTAGTGCTGTATTCTAACGACCTTTTTAAAATATATTATTCCTGTTATTTCGTAAAACTTAAACTGGCTATCTCACTTATCATGTTGAAGTGCGCAGAATTTGGCTTTTTTTCCTTTGTATTCTGTGTCACAAAGATTGAAACAAGTGTAAGGTTTCGTATTACTGTAGCAATTAACTTTAAACTATCGCCATTCAAAATTGTCCAACAATAGAATGATTTATTGGTATAACCCTCTCGGACCACCACTTAGAGGGTTCCTTAGCTCTGACCATCTCAACGCACTTACTTCTTCGTAAGACAGCGATCGACACGGACCTAGTTTGGACCGGTCTCGTGCCATAGCCTCGGTGAAGCTAGCGTCAGTACCACGACCAACTCTTCATTCCTGTTAAAAATGCGTCAATAGAACCAAAGGGTAAGTCTATATTCTTTGTACAACCAACGATAATGAGTAAAACCAGTTAATTTCATAATTTATTCACAATTGATAGTTGTTATTTTCGCTAATTTTATGTACAAATAAATATTGAATTTTTTCTTTATAATTATTTATCCAATATCATTTAACCAGCGACCTCTTAAGTTGAATCCTAAACAAGCTGTTAGAATATATTTTGAATTACTTAAAATGTTAGTTTTGTATATTTTAATAATAGATTTGCATTTTTTTTAAATTTTGTATACGACTCTTTACAATATTTGATAATATTAAAAATTAGAATTGCTAACGATGATCGTTAAATTATGAAAAGCTCTACATGACTATACTGAATTTAAGATATAACAGAAGCTTGAAGATGGCAAAATGTAGGAAACATATATTGAATTATACACAAAATAAAATAAAATGTAAAGCGTAACGAAGAGAAAAATATTATCTATTGGATTCGATATCCTCGATCAAGGTCAGCACTACCTGGTGTCGTGTCGTTACGGGATTTGACAAGCCAAGACCATATATCAACGTCTGTAAGTCTGTACTAGGAACATTGTTCAGAAGCTTGGTACATATGTGTAGAAAGAATAATATTATGAAGGTAGTAATTAGGAAAAATAGGAAAAAATGTGCAAATATTATTGAATCACGTAAGGATTTTAATGAAGAATATAAGAAAATTAGGCAGAGGCACTATAGTTGAGGATATTGAGAGAAAAACAGCTCATATGGTAAGGACATGTGAGCCGAATGGGGGACGAAAGATTGCCTAAAAAAACGATGATGTGGGCAACCCCCAGAGAAGAGGAAACGAGGAAGACCACCACAGAGCTGGAACCTGGGAGTTAGGAAAGCGATTAGCGCTCGAAATCTAGACGAAGACCTAACTCAAGACCGAATACAGTGGCGGTTGTATATATATATATATATAAATATATATATATATAATATATATATATATATATATATATATATAAGAAAATTAACAAACTGAGAAACAGAACTGGAAGAGAAACAACGAACAGAGATAAAATATTAAGAATAGCCGAAGAGTTCTACACAGAGTTATATAGATCAAGAAAAAAAGATAACAATACGGAACCTCCAATTTCACTAAAAACTGGGGTATTAAACCAAGGATCAGATTTAATGCCCAATATAACAAAATCAGAACTCAAAGAAGCCCTGAAGAAAATGAAAAATAATCGAACCCCGGGTGAGGATGGAATAGTATCAGAAGCACTAAAAATTAGAGGGGATGTATTACTTGAAAAAATTAAACAACTTTTCAATATCTGCCTTCACAGCGCCAATATTCCAACAGACTGGAACAACGCTACTATGATTCTATTACACAAAGCAGGAGACAAAGCAAATTTAGAGAATTACAGACCGATTAGCCTCCTCAGCCATATATATTTACGCGAATTGTTTACGCGAATACTAGTTAAGAGAATGGAAAGAAAATTAGAGACTTATCAACCAAGGGAACAGGCAGGATTCCGAAAAAGTTACGGAACAAATGACCATCTACAAAGTATAAAAACCCTAATAGAGAAAGCAGTGGAATACAATAAATCTCTAGTTCTAATATTTATCGATTTTCACAAAGCCTTTGATACAGTTGAGCTAAGCAAAATATTACAGGCGCTTAAAGAATGCAGGCTAGATTATAGATATACTAAATTATTATACAAAATATACCTGCAGGCAACAACCACTGTCAAATTACATACTAACAGTAATCACATAAAAATAGAACGGGGGGTTAGACAATGAGACCCAATGTCACCTAAACTTTTTAGTACGGTGCTAGAACATGCTTTTAAGAATTTGGATTGCATGACAAAGGGAATAAAAATAGATGGAGAATATCTAAACAACTTACGTTTCGCCGATGATATACTTATAATAGCTAAAGATCTAGGTATGGCAAGAGAGATGGTACAGGAACTCGTTGTGGCTACAGACAAATGTAGGTTTAAAATATAAATATCTCGTAAAACAAAAATCATGACCAATTTGGTGCCCAACCAGAACATCAGTATTGGTGGGAAAGAAAATAGAACTCGTAGATAGATATAAATACCTGGGACATGAAATTATGATTGGCAGAGATAACCAGACTCATGAACTGAAGAAAAGAGTCGGCCTTGGGTGGGCAGCATTTGGAAAACTGAGAGAAACTTTTAAAAGTGAGCTGCCCACATGCCTAAAGAGAAAGGTATTTGATCAGTGCGTCCTCCCAGTCTTGACGTACGGAGCAGAAACACTTACCTTATCAAAAGCAGCAGCTACCAAACTGAGAGTCACGCAGAGAAGAATGGAGCGGTCCATGTTAGGAATAACTCTCCGAGACAGAATAACAAACGAAGACATCAGGAGAAGAACCGGAGTGACTGACATCATCGAGAAGATAGCCAGACTAAAATGGAGATGGGCAGGACACATAGCCAGAATGACAGATGGGCGATGGACAAAGAGGTTATTGGAATGGAGGCCAAGGGAAGACAAGAGAAGCGTCGGTCGACCACCTACAAGATGGACTGACGATTTAAGAAGACTCAATAAAAACTGGATAATAGCGGCGCAAGATAGACGGGGTTGGAAACATTAGGAAGAGGCCTATGTTCAGCAGTGGACTCTTGAGGCTGGATGATGATGATAAAAAAACTTGTTAAAATTGTGAAGCCTTGATTAACGCTCAACCGGGGAGTATCGTTAAGAGAGATGAGTAAGACTTTGTGCACGAAGTAACTTTTACATACATAAAGTCGTAAAAGAATAAGACTTCTCAGAATTCTCACCAGAGATTTGTTATTTAAAATGGTAAAACGGTCTATTCTAATATGCTATTTCTAAAAAGAGAAATGTAGAAACATAAGAAATGTGCACACAAACAAAAATTATGGATTTAATTATATAGGAAGAACAATAAGATAGAATAAAATAGAATAGAATTTATTTAGTCAATATACAAAAATAATTTTGTTTTTAACAAGTCAAAGGAATAGTGGACAATTTTTACATACATATATTTAAAATTTTGCGAATTTAAACATTAGAAACAGATATTTCATATTAACAATTAAAGCAACGACAAACACACTAAATTAAAAATATAAAAATGAAATATCGTCCTAATAAGCAAATACCCTGGTCAAAGTAGTACTATTGTGTAAACGCCGTACTGTACCCGCCATAAAAAACTGTACAACTCTCATAACCGAAAGTTGTGTTTTTCAAGTTGTCTAAGTAGAGCTTGTCACATGTGTCATTCTAATTTTGAAGGCAACGTTGCCATGTTCAACAAAAATATATCAAACCAGCTAAAAGCAGGGCTGTGCGACAGGTCGCAAGTTTTTAGTACACTAAAAACTAAAACAATATCATTCCAATTCAGTTACATTTATTTAAACGTACATCTTAAAAATTTTATTAATTTTGAAATTTTTCCATTATCTCAGAACCCATACATTGATTCGTGTTTTATTATAATTTACGAAAATATTTCAATTTCAAAAATAATGGTAGATAACAAATTCAGACATGACTTTAAATTTATGTTTAATTTCAAATTGAAGAGGTGTGATTGGTTTTCTCATAAATGTGTAGCCACAAAAACATGTATTGATGTTGTGGAAATAATACAGTAAATAAAACCCACAGGAAAAAATTAAAATTTAATTTGAAATTATAAAAAATGAATAATTTTTAACAGTGAACAAGTGTGCAAACATAGCTTAATTATTATTAATCACTTCTTGTAATCTTCTGGAACTGAGTTAATTAAATTTAGTGACACATTTTCATCTTCTGCCAAGCTATCCCAGGTTTCTTCAATGATGGTCCATAAATGATCTCTGTTTTGAGGAACTACTATTTTATTTTGTATTTATATTTTTTATTAATATCTGGTCTTTTAGAGGGCCATGAAAGAGCTTCAATGATATTTTTCATAAGGTATCCGGTACACGGTGGACTGTGTGGATTGAACAGTTTATCATTGCTGGTAAAATAAATTTATTGTTGGGGAAAATTTCCCTAACCGATGGTAAACATCACTTTAATCTTATATATGTAAATAGGTTATCAGTATTGAATCGTCCTTCAATTCTCCAACACATTCCTAAACCTCTTCTATACATCCAAGCCCAAACATTTATAGAGAACCGTCCGGACTTATCACTTGATCAAATATAGTTTTTCATAGGGAATGGATTGAATTCATTTTTCCTTTCTATAGGAATACTTTTTCATCAATAAAAATTACACGGTCCCAAAAATTGATTGGATCATTTAAAGCGTAATTTAAAGCAAATTGGAGATCTAACCTCTTTTTTGAGTCTACTTTGTTTATGTTCCTTACTAAATTTGTATTTTCGGGCGGCTGAACAATTTTTAAATCTGTTCTTCTAATTCTCCTTAATACTGTAGTTATAGAAGAATTAAAGTTTGTATTAACTTTTGCTTGCTTTGCCGTATGAAAGGGATACGCTCTTAAATAATTAGTTAATGTTTCATCTTGTTGGGCTGTAGTAATAACTGGTCTCCCTCTCCTTCTATCCAAAATGTGCTCGTTTTTTCATCTTTTTTTAATGTTGTTGATTGTGGTTTTGGTTCTATTTAACTCTTGAGCCAGTTGTCGAATAGACCAACCATCCTTTGTTTTTGAAATTATTCTCGTTTTATCAAACTGACCTAACTGACGTGGCATCTTTAAAAATTCAGTTTGACAAACTTGTCAAATCTGACTGATGTCAAGCAATATTTTTCATGTTTAATTTTTATGTTTAATTGTTCGGATATGTTCGAGAAGTTTTCACGCACTGATAACATCTCTAGATACTAAACCAACATTTTTCAGTTGTAAGAGGATTTTTTACAGTTATTATAAGAGGATAATGTAATACTTTCAGGTTTTGAAAAGCATTTTTCGCCCCGGATATTTTATAGTTTATAATTTACGTAGGATAAAGTACAATTTTAGTTTTTTTTACACTTATCTTTCATGTAATAAATAATAAATTAATTTGGGTAGTTTGCCTGTTATTAAACTTATTGACATAACATACAGTTAACAGTTTGTGTTCCGTAAGTAATTAAAGAGATGCATTCCAATGTTCCCTGTGCCAATATCCTAAGTTTAAATATTATTCAACATTTTGGACGTTAACTCAATCCTCTTTTGGTTATTAAATTTATTAGATATGGTTTTTTTCTTGTTAATAATAAAAATAATACCTATCCAAAAACTTTATACATTTTTGAACGTTATTTTTTACGTTTTACGTTTTATTTAAATTTACTGAAATTCCGTTATTTGTGATGGCAACAACGAATTGATTCATGAACCATTGTGTCCAGTCTGAACACAGGTTTACATTAGGAAAAAAAAGTGTACCAGTTTTATATGACGGGAAGTGTACAACGCTGAAAGCTGAAACAATGTTTCAAAAAGTGTGATTTGATTTTAAGCTTAAACAATGATAAGTGAAGATTTTTTACTTTATCTGGCAAAAAGGTATACAAATCAACATCAGTCGAATTTTTTATGCTCTTTGTCAACCTAAAACGTTGAGCTCTAATAGCATTTTTAGATCTTGTATCGTGATCGTGGAAGTTGGAGTTTATGTTAAACTTCACTCTGTTGGCATGAATTTTAGTCAGCGTCTCTTAGCGTCAGCGTCTTTTAGTCAGAAATACAGGAATTAAGATTTATAGTTTCCACCGGATATCCGATATGCACTTGGATATCCGATACCAATTTTTAAAAACGTTTATTTATTCCATACTGCTATAGGGAGTGGAAACATGGACTCTCGGAATTACAAGTATGAGGCGTATAGAAGCCTTTGAGATGTGGGTTTTTCGAAAGATGCTGAAGATTTCTTGGACAGAGCACATGACCAACAACGAGGTTCTAAGAAGAATGGGTACTGAAAGAGAATTCCAAAATATTGTAAAAGACAGAAAAACAAGTTATCTAGGACCTGTTTACAGAGGAGAAAAATACAACTTCCTACGACTTATAATGGAAGGGAAAGTGGAAGGAAAAAAGAGGTCCAGGAAGAAGAAAATGCTCCTGGTTAAAGAATGTAAGAGACTGAATAGATATGGACACACATTTGATATTAAGAACACCTCAAGATAGAGAGCAATTTGCTGTAATTTTAGCCAACCTTCAGTAATGGAGAAGGCATCTTAAGAAGAAGAAGAAGTTTCCACTATGCCCTGCTCTTGCAAGTATTCTCACTACTCTTTTTTGTAGTTTTAGTTTTTGATCTGAGTAATAAGGACTACAGCAGACAGTTATTCCGTACTTTCGATGGCCATAGAAAAGTGCAAACTAGCACATTATAAGGGTACTTTTAGGAATTACAAACTACGTTACATATTAAAAATATACGGGTAGCAAGTCTAGAACTTAAGTAATCTGTATGAGCACTTTAATCTAAATTATCATCATATTAAATTCTAATGTTCTCTTCATTTCGCTTCAGTACATTATGTAAAAATCAGTTTTTTGCTTTCTGGGTATCAATATTTATTTAAATTTTTAAATTAAGCTGATTAATATCAGTATTAATGAGAGTTGTATCATCTGCGTAGCAAACACATTTTATAGGAAAAAAATAGTGAAATAAATCGTTCAGATAAATAAGAAACAAAGGGGCTTCTAATATCAAACCTTGAGGAACCCCATACGCGAAAGTGTTAAACTCAGAATAGTTGTTATTCAGAAAAACTGCCTGGTTTCTATTTTTTAAGAATGATCTAAATATATTAAGAGTGTTTCCCCTAATACAGTTCATAAAAAACACAGTCAAAAGCTTTGGATCAGTCACACAATGTGAAAGACACAAAATGACCTTCCTAAAAGTCATCAACTATATATCTTATAATTTTCTGTATTGCTAGTGTAGTGCTACACTATTTTCCAACTAGTGGTTGGATTCCTGCTAATGCTACAAAAGCCATATTGATTACAGTGAAGTATTTTATGTTTTTCTAGAAATTTTAACAAAAGAACATTATACTAAAATAGATATTAATAGAAAGTAATATTTCTTAAACAATAATATATTCAAAAATAATTACATTGTATTGTCTATAATAAAAAAAAAGTTAGAGAAAATATAATCGAAGCTAATCTAAGAGAAATACTACACTTTTACCTTATTAAGCGCAGCAGCGTAGCTGAAGGAATTGTGATGAATATGACGAAATATTATTGTGTTATTTAAACAATCTTAAATATCCCACCCCCGAAAATATGTTAGTCGCTGCACTGCCTCGTAAGCAACCAACTTCATGCGGAAAACGTGATCAGTCAACATAAGTGAATTTTATCTGGTACGGTGTCAACCATCTCTATAATAAACTCACGGCACTCCTTAAATTGCCTGCTTGTAACTCAATCTCTTGTTGACAATGGAAATACTGAACTCAATTAGCGGATTCCTTCAAAGACTACGCTCTGCCAGCTTTGATCTTGGAAAAATATTGAGTGGAAAGTGCTAGAAGGAATCACGGAAAGGGTTTTTAAAGTGCCGGAAGTAGGGTAGTAAAATATTTGATGTTCAAGTTTTTTTTTATTAAAAAAAGTCAAGACTTGCTTTAGCAGCTTTTTTACTAAAGTAATTAACTGGTATGCAAACGTTTACAAACTTTTATTATTTATTATCTTATGTTTTAAACAGAATACTACCATCAAATTTTCCATGTCTTGAATGCAAATTATTCAGCATTATATTTGTATTAAGTTAACCAGCGCTTGGAATAGAAAGAGTGCCGTAACAGTAAACCGTATTTGTTGAATATCTAAAGACCTACTTCTTCGTTTGTTTTTACTGTACATATTGAGTACATACCTTGATATACATTCAAAGATTTGCACGATTGTGACGCAGTTTTTACAATAAATTTATGGGTCCGTTGAATCTTTATTGCTTGTAGTAATATTATAAATAGTTCAATATTGGTAAAATATTGTTTTTTATGTTTTATGATCCTGACAAACACGCATCTACAGGGCTACGCAATTGAACGGTTACCTATTCAAACGACCATAATTTTTTTGTGAGAATTTATTTTTTATTGATTCACATGACCAAAATGTGTGAAAATAATCAAAATTTCAGAATCCACTCACTTTAGCTTGATGTGGCCACCTTTTGCCTTGACTATGGCCTTCGAACGATCAAAAAACCAGTTGCATGCTGCACGAATGTGATTTTCCGGTATTTTGGCCCATTTACTTATAATTGTTTTCTTCAGCGTATCCATACTGGCATATTTTTTAGTCCTCATCTTGCTCTCCAAAATAGACCAGCTGAAATAGTCCGTCGGATTTGCATCTGACGAATTCGAAAGCCATTGTGTGGATGAAATGAAGTGTAGAACATAGGTTTTGAACCATTCTTGGTTCATACTAGCTTTATAAGATGATGCCGAGTCTTGTTGGAACGTCCATGGTCTACAACCGAAATGCTTGCGTACCCACGGCTCGTAAGTAGCTTCTAAAACATTTTCCCGATAAGTTTTATTGACCTTGACACCAGTTTAAAAAAACGATTGGAGAGCGTCCATCCGCGGTTACGAATGGGTGGCCGTTCGTAAGCTCAAACTTTCGTAGGTGCATTCGGTCAAGTAAACACGATCATTTTAATAGTTTATCAACTGCTTAATAGGGAAATTTTTTTCATCAGAGGACACTATGTTCGGAAATTCGCCACATTCGTGCAGGCATAACAACCCCTTTGCTTTGGTGTAAGAACTTTTTTTGCTGTGGTGTAAGATTGTGTGCTTTTTGAAACTTGTAAGGCTTGACCTTGAGCTCCTTTTTCAATATTCGTTATATGCATCGCTGGGATATTTTCAGTTCTTTGGCCATTTGATTACCATTACGACGTGGATTTCGCTCAAGTCGAGTCTTCACTTTTCGTACCATTTCAGGTAATTTTGCTGGTTTTTTTTTCGTCCACCACCATAGCCTTTGGTAATGCTACCAGTATCATTATAACGAGTTATGGTGTAATACATAAACATTTTATTTATTTTGAGGTGTTTGAGCTCACGAACAATAGCTGGTTGTGATTTTTCAACCAAATATATTGCAATCACACTATTACGTTTAAATTCTATTGCGAAACTTTTGTTGTATATATAAAATTTAAATGCAAATTTTTGACGGCTTATAAACAATATACTGAAGTGTTATCAGGCCAACTTTGACGTAGCTGTCGTTATCGATTTGTCAGATATATCGATGTTAAGTTGGTAACAGTTCAATTGCGTAACCCTGTATATGATACTAAGCAATAATGTTTTTATATTTAAAACGCTTATACCACATCAACCACGCAGGTTTATTAGTGGTATGACAAACATAATAGTTTTAATACGATTATGTACATTAAATAGTATAACACATTTTATATCTCTTAAATAATTCAATACATTTGAATTTTTATCTGCCAGAATGGATTTGAGGTCGTCTAAAATTCCATGCATTCTTCTTTGATTTTGGAAACACGAGCAGTCAAGCACGTAGTGTTTCACTCTCAATTAAGTGGAGCACTTATTGCAAATTGGTGGTAGATCTTTACTGATTAAAAATTTGTGTGTGACACCAGTATGACCAATTATATTAAACGGTTTATAACTACTTGATCTCGTCTACTTGTGGCGTTTTTTAAAGAGCTGTTCAGTTTTGGGCATATTGGGTTTAATTTGATTACTGAATTTTTCCAGTAATGTTGCCAAATGTTATTACAATGATCTTTAATCAGCTGTTTCATGTCACTATGAGGATATTTTGTAATTTTTGTAGTATCTTCTAGGTTGATACGGCTTGTAGTTACTAGTTGATCTGCTTTTTTATTTAACCAGATTCCAGTATGAGATAGTACCCAAATGAAAGCTGTATCCCTTCCTATGGAATGAAGTATTTCTAATTAATCTTTTATTTCTTGTATAATGGGATTTATTGTATAAATTTGCTTTAATTTCAATAACGCATTAAGTTTATCTGTAATGATGACGCACTTTATTGTGTTATTAGTTTCGAAAAAAGTTAAGGTTTTTAATATAGCTGTAGTCTCGTCTGTGAATATACTACAATTTATAGGTAAGTGTATGCTGTAGTAGTTTTCTTTATTAGAATAGTAAGTAGCAGCATGTCCATCTGTGGGTTTTGGAGTCGTCAGTAAAAATTTTTAAGTATTTGGGGTAACGGAATCTGATTTCTGTAAAAAGATGTTTAATTATAGAGAAGTTTGTATAGATTGGGATACTTTTTTAGTGTTAGGTCAATGGTCAGTGGACGGGTTGTCCAAGGAGAAGAGATTGCATTTGTATATCTCAATAGACTAAGTTGAACCATGTTAAAATTTGTGACTTTTGTTCTTTCTATTAGAGGAATACAGTTCGTTGTCATTTTAAAAGAGAGGATGCCAGGATGAAAAATTTGGGGGAAAAGAGGATGTTTTTTTAATTGAAATTCTGGCAATTTAGTTTATTGATAATTGTTAACGCCCTTTATTTAGAGGTAGCTCTTTAGCTAGAACCTGTAAACTACTAGTGGGACTAGTTCTAAATGCACCAAGTGCAAATCTCAAGTCTGTAGATTAACTACTGTTAAGCTTTTTAGTTGCGAAGTTATAACAAATGCAACCTTAATCTAGTTTACTCCTAATGAGTGATTTATATAAGTTTATTAATATCACAGGCCGACGAAAAATTTTTTTGTGAAAACTTTTTTTACTTTAATAGCTAATTTTTATTGATTTTTATGTGCTGAATCCAAATCTGGCCTTAGTTTTTTTGTATCACCCATAGTTTTTCTGCAATTTGGGTTTTTATGTAGTATACATTTTTATGTAGTTTCTTATGTAGTATAAATACGGTATATGGTGAAATTAATGAAACACTATGTTACATCATAATCATGAATATATTATTACAATAGGTTACTTGAAACAGTTATACATATGATATAATACAGGTTCCATTAGTCATCTGGGATTGGTTTGTATTTTCTTTCCCTCTTTTCTTTGAAACTTCTTGTGTAGCTTTTTCTACGATGAGTCGCCTGCTGAACTTCTCTGTGAAGTGACCAACAGTAGTCCCCCATCATGTTAGTGTTCCAGCGGCCCTGATAGCGTTTTTCCATCAGTTTAATGTCCTGGTGAAAACGCTCTCCTTGCTCCTCACTTACATCGCCCAAGTTTTCCGGGAAGTAATCAAGATGGCTGTTCAGGAAGTGAACTTTCAGGCTCATCAAACATCCTAACTTTTTAAAGTTCTTTAACATGTTAGCAACAATAGCAACATAGTCTGGATCTTTTTTATTCCCCAAGAACTTGGTAACCACTTGCTTGAATGACACCCATGCTTCTTTCTCATTTGAGGTCATTGTCGATTCAAAGTTAAGGTCTAACATCATTTTTCTAATGTCTGGTCCGACAAAGACGCCTTCTTTCAGTTTAGCTTCTGAGAGGTGTGGAAACTTTAGGCAGAGATACATAAAACATGGCCCATCTTTAGGCAAAGCCTTCACAAACTGTTTCATGAGGCCTAACTTTATGTGAAGAGGTGGTAGGAGCACTTTTTTTGGATCTACGAGGTTTTTGCGAAGAATGTTCTTTTCACCTGGTTTTAAAGATTCCCTAGCAGGCCAGTTCTTTTTGCACCAATGTTGATCTCTAGCACTACTGTCCCATTCACACAAGAAACATGGAAACTTGGTAAAACCACCTTGTTGACCAAGTAGCATACATGTTACTTTTAAATCACCACATATCATCCAACCATGATCACAATAGCCTATTTTATTCAGCAGTATTTCTAGGTTTTCATAGCTTTCTTTCATGTGTACAGAATGACCAATAGGTATAGATGCGTACTGGTTTCCATTGTGTAATAAAACAGCCTTTAAACTTCTTTTGGATGAGTCAATGAACAGCCTCCAGTCTTCCTTTTTGTACTCAACACCAAGTTCATTCATCAGACCTGGAATGTCTGTACAGTACACCAAATCACCATCTTGTTCAAAAAATTTTGAAAATTGTTGCTCTCTCTTTCTATACACATAAATGCTGGTTCCAGCACCCAACAAGTTCTTTTCTTTTAGTCTAGAGCCAAGCAATTCAGCTTTTTCTTTAGTTAAGCCTAGATCCCTAACCAAGTCATCAAGTTCAATCTGAGTAAACAATTTAGGCTCTACATTTTCTGTAATACATCGAAATTCTTCATCATCTTGTTCACCTAACTCAGATTCTACATCATAAGATGGTTCAGTTTGAATGGAATCCAAATCATCTGGAGGTTCAGGGACCGGCATATCTTGACCGTGTTTCACTGGTCGGATGGCAGACATAAGGTTAGGGTAGCTTATTACCTTCTTATTTTTTGAGTTGTGACCAGTTACATCAACACTACTAAAGTAACAATCATCAGAATGATTTCTTTGCTCTCTCCATATCATAGGAACTGCAAATTTGAAGGATTTTTTCTCCTTTTTTGACCATTTTCTTAGATCTTCAACACATACATAACATACCTTATGCGGCGCCCAAGATTTATCCTGATCGCCAAGTAAAGTTCCAAAGTATGATCGATAAACCTTTTTCACAAAGTCCGTAATGTTTCTTTGGTGTTTTTTAATCACAAACTCACCACAAATATAACAAAAACTGTCAACAGAGTTTTTACAACCGTGGTTAGACATTGTGTTGAGCACGTGTACAAAAACCGTGAAAGTGAGGTTAGATTGACAGTAAACAAACATCAGCTGTTAACGTTTAAATGGAATCTACCTTTTTTGATCTTTTAGTATGTTTCAGCAGTGCTACCAACACAATTTAAGTCCATTACCTCTACTTTTTTGATTATATTTAAACTATTATAGTATATGTTAAATTCTGTAGAAATCGCTTAATTAAAAAAATGTTACTACAAAATGTGAAGAAATTGTGGGTGATACAGCTTTGTAAGCATCATATTTGGATTCAGCGACCTGAAAGACATTAGAATAGGGTATTTTTAGTGAAAAAGTTTTTTCATCGTTGGCCTGTGTATTTTAGTGTCTGCGCCCCAAACTTTATTAGACATAATTTTGAGTATATTTAAGCTAGATTGACAGAAATATTGGAGATTATTGATATGCAAGTTAATTAAATTATTTAAATGCTAAATTATAAGTTAGGTAAGTTGAATACCAAACAAAAAACGAAGGTACCAAGACAAGGCTGCTGTCTGTCACCCACCTTATTTAAAATCTATTTGGACAGATCCTTAGTGAAATAGGTAAAACAATGTAAAAATATGGGAATAACGGTGGAAGAAAACACACTATATACACTTTTGTTTGCGGATGACCAGGTAGTAATTGCCGAAGACAGCTAAGATCTTATCTATATGGTAAGAAAATTGCAAGAAGCATACGAGGTTGCAGGTCTAAACATGAATATGACAAAATGTAAATATTTCTTAGTGAGAACAGATGAAATATGTGACCTTGTCACAAGAGCAGAGCAGCGACCCGTGCCTTAAACTCTGTTCTCTGGCAAAAACAATTTTACGAGAAACCAAAAAACATATTTACGGTAGTATAGTCCAAAGTGTTACACTTTACGGTTTGGAAGTATGGGACATCACCAAATCTAATAGAAACCAACTTATGGTTACACAAATGGATTATCTGAAATGAAGCTGCGGTAGATCGAAACTGGAGAAAATATAAAAAACAAATAAGAAATGAAATGAAAATGGAGCGAATATCAATGATGACATAGAAAGAAAACAATTAATCTGGTTCGGACATGTTAAAAGAATGCCAGAGTACAGCTGTAAAAGAGTACTGGAATGGATTCCTCCTGAAAGAAGAAAGAGAGGACGATCATGGAGAAGTTGGCGCAACGATATTGATGAAGCAATGGCGCCAAGAGACTTAGAAGTGGCAACTGTATACTACAGAAAAAGATAGAAATTGGGGGCGCAGAAGCGGCGACGGCCGTGATCAATCCGTGATTATTATTATATATATATATATATATATATATATATATATATATATATATATATATATATATATATTATATATTATATATATATATATATATATATATATATATATATATATATATATATATATATATATATAAGTTGAATACCGAGATCTGCTTTGATTAAAAAATATGTAGTGTGTTTTTTCTGTAGAGAAGTTAAGCTCAGTTTTTAACGTCTAATTTTCGATTCGAGTTAAAAAAAATTGTAAAATTGTACTTAGTTGCCGATTCTATATTGTTTGATTTAGTACAAAAGACGATGTCGTCTGCATAAAGACTGGCTTTAATTGGTTCTTTAATTTTATGATTAACACTATTGATAGCAATTAAGAATAATATTGGACTCATTATGAAACCTTGAAGGATTCCATTATCTAATATTCTTGTTGAGCTTTTAAGGCCATTTATCCTAATTTCTATTGATCGATTATTTAAAGAATTGTTTACAAAAGGTTGTAGGGGAGAGTGTCAATGAAACGGACAGTTCACTTTAATGACCGAGTACATTATTATGTTGATTTGAAATACCACAAACAATTTATTAAACACAAACTTAATACTTGTGCTTCATTTGTATAACACGCATACCTCAATAGAAGAATTTTTTTTTTTTGAATACTTTGATGTAAAGAATAAAATGAATTTTGTCCGTTTCGGCCCGCCGATGCCTTGAAAAGGACATACGGTGCTTTGAACCGGACAGGGAAGCTAATATGCGTCTAATTTGCTTTCGAATATTGTACATGCTTTGGGAACACCACAAAATAATTAAAGACACGTTTTAAGTAACTTTTTATTTACTATGTTGCAAGTATAGGTGAAACGAAATGCTCTTAAATAAAAAAAACAGACTTGCACAAATCGAAAAAATTTGTGTGATCAAAATAACAAAAATTTGCCTTTTTTTAATTCAATAAAATTTTAACTTGGTAACTACTTAACACGGGATAGAGTCATGAATAATATGGGATAGTCATGAATATTCAGTTACAATTATTGCAAAAGAAATTAAGAACTCCTTTAAGACCACAAGTTTCATGAGCCAATAGTGACAAATGAAACACTGCAGCCAATCGATTTTGCTTGAGGCATAATCACCTTTACAAACCGTACACAGTTCTTGTTTATTGTCATTATTTGTCATATTCTTCTTAGTATACAGAGATAAAGAAGCTTCATCATCACTTGAATCGTGTAACGATATGTTTGTATCCGATTCTTCTGTTGTGAATTCATGGTCTTTAGCACTGTTTAACTTTCTTTTTCTTTCATTTGATACTTTCCTTTTTTTGTATGAGCTTGACTCCCCAGACGTAGACTCCTTGCATATAATACTGTTCACTCTTTTCTTTGTTTCAAGTGATACCTTTCCTTTTTTTCTCCAGGCTGCCTCCTTTTCCTCCAGCAATTTGTCCTTTTTTGGTGTATCAGTAATTATTGCTGTTTTCCCTTTACGAGGTCGTTGACTATCTGTTTTTCTAGGTGGAGCTTTTGGGTAGGGTGTGATTTGTTCCGGAGTCAAAGATGATCCACATAATGTCTCTGGATCTTGAACTGGTAGATCAGCATGTAGTGTAGAGTTAGATGAATATGGTTCGATATTACTTGAACTATTGGTAATCGGTGGAATAGAATCATACGGACGGTCTGTCACAGAGCATGACAAGAAGTCATCGACAGAAAATATATTACGGTTGAATGGATATATTCCAGTTTTTGAAAATCCTTTTAATATATTTTGCATCGAAAATCCATGAACGAAAGCTTCATTGGCGAATTGAGCTACTTCATAAATAGTAACAGTTTTGCCTGGGTGGGTTAACATCCATGCATTCATTGCGGATCGATATCGTGTCTTAAAAGGACCAAAAACAGACACATCAGCTGGTTGCAATCGGTGACTACAGTGTGGAGGAAATGTAAGCATCACGATACTATTTTGTCTTGCAAGAATCACTGTATCCAACGTAATATGAGTTTTGTGATTATCCATTAATATTAAACAAGGAATGTCTTTCGAAGGTTTAACAAATTTAATAAAATGTTTAATGGCATTTAAAAAGGCATCTTCCGTAATCCATCCACTGGGGTTTGCTAAGCCAAGAGCACCTTGTGGTCCATCTTTCAACATTATGTCCTTGTAATGGACACGTGGGAAAACAAATACCGGGGGTATCGTGCCACCTGACGCATTAAGAAAACCGAGCATTGTTACTAAATTCCCTCTTTCGGCGGACGTCACTTCTCCTACTTGCTTTGAGCCCTTAACAGCTATTACCTTTGCAGGATTTGTCACCGTACTACAACCAGTTTCATCTAGGTTCCAAATCATACGTGGCAGAAAGTTGTATTTTTTTAAAACAAGCTCTAAATTGTCAAAAAATTTATTGACATTCTCGGGATTAAACGAAGTGGCTCTCGATAACAACGTATTTTCTGGTTTTCGGACAGAAAGTGTGACATTTCTTTGTAAAAAACCACGAAGCCACTCCTTTGTTGCTTTTTCCTGTTTTGTCCATGCATCAGGTGCAATAGTATTAGATTTGGCGTATTGAAATGAAAGTTCTCGTACCTGTACAGTTGTTAATCCGTAACACATTTTAGAGCACGTCTTAAGGTAATCTGCAAGCATCTTTTCTTGTTCACAGGTAAAAATGCGCCTATTGCCAATGTTGGGTAGATGGTCGTACGGTGTATCTTGAGCTTTGGCTGATTTACATAAATCAGCTAAATAAGATTTGGAAATGCCGTAAGCCTTAGCTACTGATCTAACTGATTGACCTTTATTCAACACTTCTTTAACAGCTAAATTGATTTAAGCTTGTAGGGCGAACCCGCTTTTTTTTGTTAATGTCCATACTCTAAAAGAGAATAAGTAGATTTGATTTTCCTAACTTATTTGAGATTTCAATGAATACCTATTAATTTGTATGTTTTGTGACTGTTGGCTTGTGGCATGTTTACATTAGAAGTTGTGTTTATGGGAATAAGCCACAATAATTGTAATCAAAATTCCATTTTTTACAATGACGTTTCGCCTTCCAAACCGGAAATAGAGCGTTTCATTTTCCGCTAAACTAGGCTAAATAGATGCTTTTTTCTATTTTTTTTTTTTTGTTTTTTAGGTAAATTCTAACATTTTGAGAATAATTTCCGGTTTGGAAGTCGAAACGTCAATGTAAAAAATGTAATTTTAATTACACTTATTGTGGCTTATTCCCATAAACACAACTTCTAACCTATTAATTTGATAATAGACTATTCGATGTTATGAAAAGGACACATCGATGCATTGAAACGGACGTCCATTTCAATAAATTATTGTCTGTCCGTTTCAAGACAATTGTCGTGTTTGTTTATTAACCTCAAAAAACCAAATAATTCTAATAGATTTTTCAAATATCTCTATACCTTTACGTACTTAATGCATACACAAACCATATTGTCTAATTATGATAAAGACATTAAACATAGTTTACCTGTGAAAGAGTTCACTTTTGACACAAAATATTTACTTTTTTATCTACAGAAACGATATTGAAGGTCACGCACTTGTTTACGGCGGGATCAAGATGTTGGCTTTGTGGCGCAAGGAAGTGGAAGTATTTGTAACCATGGTATAATAAACGACAAAGGTAACATATTGCGCACACCGCATGACCGTCGGCCAGGGAGTGACGTCACCCGCAGCGTAGTAAGTTAGAAACATCGAGCAATAAGACAAAAGAGCGAATCTAATCCTTATGAAAAGGAGACCAAAAAAGTGGCCTCTGATGGCGGACATATCCGGATATGCAAATGCGGCAAATTTAAATTTTCCGACACTTATCAACAGTAGCTATATAATATTTTTCAAAAGTCTGTGTCTTAGTCGAGAAATTTTAAATTAATTATTAATGATAAGAGTCTAAAATGCGACACAATTTTTAAAAATCTTCAATATAAATAAGATTTCATGTGACATTTGGGACAAACAATAACATAACCCAACTAAATTTGATGTCAAACAAGGAGAGAGACTCTCTTTCCTTGTTTAATGTGGCCTCTAAAGATCGCACTTCCTGTCTAACAATATGTTTACCCCCACTACCTTTACATTCCCTCTTTTGTCTTTTTGCTCGATGGTTAGAAACTAGCATCCATAGAGTGCAATTATCAGTTTTGGAGTTTTGTGACAGTTATATTTATAACTTTTACGATATGCGTTGTGCGGTATTTGGCTGTCCCTCTGATAAACAGAGCAAGCGAAATCCTTGCCCTGACACGAGGTTTTTTCGTTTCCCTGAAGAGGAAAATCTAATTAAACAATGGGTGCACGCCACCGGTAGGAAAGATAAATTTAAGTCAAAGACGATATGTGTTCAAAGCATTTTACAGTGACTGACTTTTATGTAAATCTTAAGCATCAACTGCTGAATTATTGGCCAAAAAATTATCGGGGTTTGAAAAAACAGGTTTTCCTCAAAAAGAATTTGCTTATAATGAAACCTGAGGTCTGGTGGAGTAGAAGCGCGAAATAATATTTTGCAAAGAATGTCTGACCTGATTTCAACAATGCGAATTAAAGGCAAGAAATCATTGCTTCCCTTTCAAAAAGGTAACACAATATATCAAAATAAAAACGCATTGTAAGTATTCTTATATTAAATAAGGCTCTGCAGTTGATGCTTGAAGATGTAGGCAAACGATATAATATAAACTAACTTTTGACGGGGAACTTAAACCAAGACCCCTTGGAGAATTTTTTTGGGGTCATAAGACCGAAAGGTGGTTTAAACGATCATCCAACTTCTTTAGATTTCAAATACCGACTGCGTTCTTATTTCATGGGAACAACGAAGGTCCTTTTATAGCACCATTACTGTAATGTAGAAGACTATGGTACTCCTACTATGAGCGGTAGTATGACAGAAAAACTTGTTTAAAAAAAAACAATCATTGATAACAATCCTACGAAAGGAGGTGACATAGTCCTCTGTAAAGAACTCGATAGGATTTAATGGACTAAAACGTTAGAGGATTTATTTGTAGCAAGTTTAAACGCAAGTTACCAAATTTAACTAACCAAAGTTCGACGACTTACACCTGGATCAATCATTTGACAGAAGGTGGACTATGTAAACTTTCTAACGAATTTATGGCTCATTTGGAAAAACTAGAGCAAATTTTTTAAAACTTTATTGGAGATACCATATTTACTGGCAAGCAATATATTTCAAATCTGCTTTCCGCAAGTATTAATATTGATTGTCCTCAAATTGCTAAGAAAATATTTTTTTGGTCGCGTATGTACTTCCGTATAAAAAATTTTAATAAAAATAATATTTTAGCACGTACTAATAAAAGAAAAATATAACAAACTATCGTATAATATGTTAGTTTATGTATTTAAATTTAAGTATATATTCACTAATTAGGTATAATATAAAAGTTTTATTCCTTCTTAAAAGTTTATAAAAAGTGCAAGTATCTAGGTACCTAAATAAGTAGATATTTTTTGTACTAATAACTTATTAACTGTAATTCGCATAAAAATTAACCATATTTGACTAAGAAAATATGATCAACATTTGATTTATTTGAAATGAACGAAGAAAGTAAAATAATATGCAAAATATCCATATTTAGGGTGACTAAGACAATACCTTTAAAACACTAATAGCATGCTTTGAAAAAGGTGAAATTATATATTTATGTATTTGATATTTATGGAGGCAGTATTTCAGATAAAAAAAATTTAAAGTAGTATGTATATTTAAATATACCTTCATTTCAAAAAGGAGCTCAGTTAACAGAAGAAGATAATAAAAACAAGTGACATTGCCAATCGTGGAATAATTGTCGAAAATATTATAGCATTGGGAAAAAACATAAAATACTGAAGGATAGAATTTCTTCTAAATTATTCCCGTATATAAATAAAATAATTTATAACTGTTTTATAATTTGTAATTTAAAAATCGAATAAGTAGCACTTCAAAATTATTTTCCTGTCTATAGATCTACCTATATTGATCATTTGAATTCCTGGTGGGACATCATTTATTTTTTATTAGTTTTACATAATATAATATTTGTGACTTGTTACTATGTATCAACCATAATTTGTTTTAAACTTGAAAAATATAAGACCTAAACAAGATTTTATTTGCGTTATTTCATTGATTGCCTATCAGACTGAAAATCCGCAAAAATCTATTAAAATATATATCTGAATCTGAGGAACAATATGAGGTTAGGATTAATACAAATTATGGCATATGATCTATTGGGTTAAAATATGTTAAAACTATCTGAAAAATCTTCAGTCTTCATTTGTCAAGAGAGTTTCTGGACACCCTGTGTATATACGGACAAATTTTGCTATAACCATAATTTAAAGAAACATTGGTTACGTTTGTAATTATTATTAATCCTGTAAGCTTATTCTACTGTACCGACACTGCCTTCTCAAGTTTATATATGAACCTCTCATTTGTTAACAAATTATTCTAGAAACAGAATGAGCTACCTCCTCCACCTGGTCGACCTGTGTCAACCCTCTACACGTTTATTTATACGTATATCAGTAAAGTAAAAGAGTGTCGTTTCTATAAGACATCCTGTTCCGTTTCTTTTTCCAATTCTATCAGATGCCTTCCATTTATCTGTCTGTAGAAGAACGCTTTGCTTCGACGGGGAATAATTGACAGGATTCGAGGTATAAAGTGAATTCCTAACATGAATGATATTCTGAAAGATAGTATCTTAGCATAGCGGCTCGTCCTTTTTAGCTGCACGACATAATCTTTTCATGAATTTCCGCATGTGCTGGGATATGGATTCTGAAGGATTCGTCAGGACGTCTTTGTTAAATTTTTGTAGAATAAGTTATTTTGGAAAATAACAATTAAATAAATAAATGATACATAATTGATTTTAGAGTGTCTTTTTTTTTTAAATTATAATTTGAAATAAATTCTATCTAGTGGAATAGTCTACTGGAACAGCCTTCTAGTTTTCAATTATCCCAGAAAATTGAGGAGGCCAGAACAACTGTATTGATTAATAGTTTTCCTCTCATATTAGCAACTTTATTCTCTAGACTATTCATCCTTAAATATGGAGTAAAATATTCCAAACATCACAAAGGTATTAATTTTTGTGACTTGATTGACAATTTAAAAATGTTACTTTACTTAAATAAAGGTACCTAGTCATTAGTAAAGTGTCGATAAATTTCAGCTCCGAATAAAACGGGTTTTTTGTTGGTTTATACAAAAATTTAAATACAAGTTTGTACTTAGAGTGAAATTAAAGTGTAATTTAATTACAGAAGACAAAAATTGTAAGTACAATTTTTATTTAATCCACATAAAACTATTTGAAGGATTTTATTGAAAATTAAACAATAGAAGATCTATTTTTATTTAAAATAAAAACGCCGATAAGCCGGCTTAATTACCTTAAGTCAGTAGCGGCTGTAATATTATTACTATTAAGTAAAGAAAATAAAAATTAAAAATGGATAAAAATTTAAAAACTGACACAATAATCACCAAACCATTATTAACATCTTGAGCACCAACTTCTTCTTCAACAGTAACCTACTCTTATGCCGTAAGCAACTTTAACTTTCCACCAAAAGAACAAGCAATTGTTTTGTCATCGGTACCGAATATAAAAATACATGAATACATAACAACAATCGGAACTTTAATACAACCAAAGAATATCATCTTCGCGTCCAGAATCTCAAATAACCGAGTATGCATTTATCTCAGTAACACTACAATCTTAGAAAAATTACTACATAATCACAAATCCGTTTCGAATTAGAAGATTAATTACTCCTGTGACTTGACTAGTGACATCAATTGCATGCCCCAGTATTCCAAACACTATTATCGAAGAAGAGATCAAAAAATTGGAGCTTATTGCAGTGTCCAAAATAACATTTGCAAAAGTTGGCATGCCTGAATCTGCGTACAATTATATATACAGCTTTAGGCGTCAAGTATGTGTTGCTTCAACAACTAATAATCATATCCCAAATTCACTTCTAATATCTCATGACAATACCCCCTACAGAATTTATCTTTCCTTTCCTTTCTTTAATGTGCGTTGTCCATATAGGTTTTTTATCCAGATGCAGTCCCAAGTATTTGACAACTGGTTTTATAGGAATGAAAGTACTACTTAATTAACATTAACACTGATCTTCCATCGCTTCAGTCAGTTTTTTAATTGATCTAAATGATTTTGTACTTTTTGTGATGCTCCATTAGGGTCGATATCCACTGCCAAAATTCCCATGTCATCTGTAAATGTAACCCTCATTTTCACAAATGCAAGCATTTGGGAAAATGAGGACAATGATTACCAACAGAGACCTTCAGTTGCATCTCAGATTGAGGGCTCTAAGATATAACATATTTTCTATCTTACTATACGGAATGGAAGCTTGGACATTGAAGAAACAACACATAAGAAAAATAGAAGCGTTCGAAATGTGGTGTTACCGAAGTATGTTAAAAATTCAGTGGGTTCAAAGAATTACCAATGCTGAGGTACTAAGACGTCTAAATAAGGAGTTAAAAATTATGAACAGCATAAAAAGAAGAAAACTAGAGTATTTGGGTCACATAACCAGAGGAGAAAAATATGAGCTGCTGAGAATTTTAATGCAAGGAAGAATCCAAGGAAGAAGAAGCATAGGAAAAAGACGCATCTCCTGGCTGAGGAACCTTAGAGAATGGTTTAACTGTAGTTCACTACAACTTTTCAGAGCAGCAGCCAACAAAGTGATCATAGCCGTTATGATATCCAACCTTCGATAGGAGATGTAACTTTAAGAAGAAGTTCTGCGAAACCCTAGGGTTCCGCGAAAATTTAGAAAAAAATTCAAAACACGTCTCTCTGGTCGACTGTTCTGATGCGGCGTAGCACGATTCACGAGGCGTAGTCGAACTTAGTTGCATCGTACAATTTTACTATGCCTGCCACTGCCCTATTTTTTATATATTTTGTCTTATCGCGGCACAGTATAAAGACGCTTTGCAGATTTTATATCGAGCATACATTTTGTTATGTCTAAACCTATTAGAAAATAGTTAACTACATAGGATGCAGAGAGGTGAGCCGTTCGAATCAACAAAAACCGAAATTGATATTATGATTCATTATACTTCCTTTTTTTCGCCTTTAAAACCGTAGAACTTCAACGTCGTTTCATAATCGTCTTGATCGGTAATTGCTGTATACTCTGCGCGTACGGCTTTCAAACATTCGCCTTCAGTAGAAGATGTTGTTGCATCACGTTTAACGACTTTAAGCCGACGTTCTATTTCTCTTTGTTAAAAACAACAAAATAACTCACGACCGTTACTGCAGAACAGTTTAGTCCAAAGAAGAAATGTACAAAACTAATACAATTAAAATACAGCAGTAGAATAAACACTTTTTTCTATAGAATATTCAAAACTGATATAATCAGAATACAGCAGTAGAACACTCTGTTTGTATAAATATTTTTATAGCAGGTAGGTACTTATCGCTCCGAACGTTAATCGCCGACTGACGCCGACTGACTAAAGGTCGATTCAGACACATCAGTCACGTCTCGTCACAGTCCTGGCGCCGAACCGAACAATCTGTCATACAAAATATTCTTTAATGGAAATATGGCGCCGGCATTCACATTCATCAGTTGACGAACAGTTTTCTAGCTGTCAAATAATTAATAGTTCTGTGACCAAACAGGACCGGTTCGGCGCCGAGACTGTGACGGGACTGATATGTCTGAATCGACCTTAAGTGTCAAAGTGTCAAGTGTAGAGGCACGGTCGTCGAGGACTGCGCGCTCCCAAGAGATATGGGCAGTGGCAGGCATAGTAAAATTATACGAGGCAATTTAGTTCGACTGCGCCTCGTGAATCATGCCACGCCACATCAGAACAGTCAACCAGAGTGACGTGTTTTGAATTTTTTTCTAAATTCTCGCAGAACCCTCTGTCTCTTAAAAATAAAAAGAGATATTGCGCATGGGACGCATACCAGTGGGCGGAGTCAACTACGTCGGCAACAGGGGCATTTCAAATGTTTAATGCATTGTTGCATTGCATTCTTTCGTGTCGACAACGTCAAACGTGGTTTGCTTTAAACATTTTAAAGTTTTTATGTAACGTTGTGAATAATTTCATTAAATATACGTTGAGCAGTTTTTGGATGTGGATCTGACAATCAATCTAAGAAAAATTCTTGCCCAAAAGTGAAATTCTTCAGTTTTCCAAAAAAACAAAGAATTCTGTTAAAAGTAGATCCATTTAACGGGTAGAAAAGACAAATTTACGGTGAAAAACTCAGTTGTGTGTTCTAGACATTTTGTGAAGAATGACTATAAAATTAATTTTCAGCATAAACTATTAAATTACACACCAAAACGTTATCGCGGATTAAAAGAATATGCTATTCCAAGTAAATATTTACCGCATCTTTCTGTAAAAGAAAAAGCTGTTTCTACAGAACGAAGTGAAAGAATCAACAAGAAAATTTACAAAGAATTGGTTAGCGAATTATTACAAACGTAAGTATTCAAACATTAGTTATTTATTGAAATTTATGGTATTTATGGTATAGTACGTTTGATGCGGGTGACAGGTTGTTGGCCGAAGAACTTGGTGGTGTAAATACAATCTTGCCTAATGTGTTTGTTGATCAATCAGGTTGTGGTATGCATCAAATTAGTAAAAGGTCAGTAAATATACCTAATTTTTTGTTCAGTATATAAAAGATTGACTGTTTTAGTGTACAAACGGATTTAAGCGGTATGGAAATTTATGATTTTCAAAACAAACTGGATAGCCATACCAGAGAAATGAAAGTGACTTTAACTGCCTTTGAAAAACTGTACACAAAAAATCAGATCGCTAAGTTAAAAAGCACACAACAAAGAAAGTGGTCTGTCTCGGATATATCCAACGCTATATTCCTGTATGCTGCAGGTCCTCGAGCATACAGACTTTTGTTACAAAAAGGACACCCTTATCTGGCCGTCTCTACCTTAAGATGTTGGTTAAAAAAAATTAGTATTCAAACAGCCATTTTACGAAATATTTTTAAATTAGTCGAATCTTCCGACTTTAATAAGAAGGTCAGAGTGTGTACACTATTATTTGACGAGATGAAAATAAAAAGGGAATATATTTACGATTGTGCGGAAAAAGAAATTTTGAAACCATATTTATATGCACAAGTCGTAATGATGACAGAATTATTTAAATCATGAAAACAACCAATATTCTATGATTACGACAAAAAAATGTCAGCTGACACTCTGTTAGAGATAACAAAGTTTGTAGAAAGTGCAGGTAAATAATAATACATTTATAAATAATAGTACAGTTGTACGATAGTACGATAGTACAATATGGGAATTACGCGATCTAAACAACGTATGGGGACATTACATAGAAAAACTATTCTCGGACACACCACTAAACAACATAATATATAAAAACCATGAAACCAATCCTCCTATATTAAAACAAGAAGTAGAGAGAGCAATCAAAAACACAAAAAATGGGAAAGCCCCTGGCCCCGATGACATACATACGAAAGTCATAAAGCTACTGGAAGACAAACATTTAAATATAGTCGTCAAATTATTTAATCAAATATATACAAGCGGTGAAATTCCACAAGACTGGTTAAAATCAGTCTTTATTCCCCTTCCAAAAACTAAGGGAGCAAAGAAGTGTGGTGATTTCCGACTTATTAGTTTAATGTCGCATATGTTAAAGTTATTTTTGAAAGTTATTCACCAACGCATTTATAAGAAATGTGAACAGGATATCAGTGATGAACAATTTGGCTTCCGAAATGGATTTGGGACACGGGAAGCATTAACCAGTTTTATTATACTGCTGCAAAAATGTCGAGACCAAAAAAGGATCTCTTTTTATGTTTTATTGACTATCAAAAGGCCTTCGACAAAGTAAAACATGATAAGCTGATGGATTGCCTTCACAAAAAGGGACTAGACGAGAACGATTTTAAAATTATCCAAACGCTGTATTTTAACCAAACTGCAGCAGTTAGAACAGAAGCCGGTGACACAGAAATATTCAATATCAAGCGAGGTGTACGACAGGGGTGTGTATTGTCACCACTACTTTTCAATATATATTCGGAAGAAATCTTTGCACGAGCACTAGAGCAATCAAGAGGTGTTAAAATGAACGGCAGAGTTCTAAATAATGTACGATACGCCAACGACACGGTCCTAATTGCAGAGAGCTCACAGTATCTCCAGATACTTTTAGATCGCGTCAGATTGATCGGAGAACAATACGGCCTCAGCATTAACGTCAAGAAAACAAAAACAATGATTGTCTCCAAAACATCCATCCATCCACCCATGGCTTTAAACGTGAATGGTAACATTATCGAAAATGTCGAGAAATTTCGATATCTAGGGTGCTGGATAACGAAAGATATAGATCCAGACATAGAAATAAAATGGCGAATTGAACAAGCAAGAAATGTCTTTTTAAAAATGAAACAAATGTTTACGTCCCAAACACTCAATCTCAAAATCCGATAGCGAATGCTGAAATGTTACGTTTACAGCACCTTACTATATGAAATGAAGGCCTGGACCTTCAAAATCAACTCACTAAGGCGTTTGGAAAGTTTTGAAATGTGGTTATTTCGAAGGATGCTGAAAGTTCCCTGGACAGCGCATATGAGCAACGAGCAGGTCCTACACAAGATGGGTACCGACAGAGAACTCTTAAAAATAATGAAAACACGGAAAACCTCATATTTGGGACACATATACAGAAATGAGAAATACCAGCTACTGCAGCTTCTTATAGAGGGGAAGGTAGAAGGAAAACGTGGTCCTGGTAGACGGCAGGCGTCCTGGTTGAAGAACATTCGTGAGTGGACTGGTTTGGATTCTCAATCTTTAATAAGAAAAGCCAGGGACAGAAATGATTTTGCTGAGGTTATCGCCAACCTTCATTAAAGACGGCACCCAAAAAAGAAGAAGTACAGTTGTAAATAATAATAGATCTATCTAATGATACAAATGTATTTTCTAGGATTTCAAGTTGTTGCTATAACTAGTGATCTAGGTGGCGGAAACAGAGGTTTACACAATGAACTTGGGATTAACTTTACAACACCATTTTTTAACAATCCTGCAAATTGTGAGAAAGTGTATGTGTTTGCTGATATTCCTCATCTAATAAAACTGATTCGGAACAATTTTGTTGATCAAGGTTTTATTATCAACGGCAAGGAAATGAATAAACAAATAGTAGAACAGGTATTGGATGCTACAGCCACTTCAGATTTAAAAATAACCCACAAAATGACAAAAGAGCACCTTAATGTTACTGGAGCACAAAGACAGAGAGTGAAATTTGCTAGCAAACTATTCTCACATACCATGTCTAAAGCGATTAGTAGATGTGGAATTCTGGATCATATTTCCAACGATGTTAATTGGTTAGATTGTTCGGAATTTTTTAAACTTGTAAGTTACGAAAAAATAATAGCGTTCCTGTTCAGGATTCAAGGGTACGCAATACAGGATATGGTTTGGATATTTTGGAACAAAATAAAATTATAAACAAACTGTCCGAAACAATACTAAATCTTAGGGTCAAAGGCAGGAATCATTTACTTCCGTTTCAAAAAGGTAAATATTAAGAGTGTTAGGTACCTAATCAATTTTATTCTGAAATAATTTTAGGTATTTTAATGGCAAATAATTCCCTGAAACTTCTGTTACCTGATCTACAAAGAAGATTTGGTGCAGAATTTATATTAACAAGACGGCTCAACCAAGACGTTATAGAAAATTTCTTTGGTGTTATAAGAGCCAAAGGTGGTTTGCATGATCATCCCAATTCGTTGGAATTTAAGTATTGCCTGTGTTCATATATTATGGGAAAAAATTAAGGTGCATATTCCGAATTTTCAAACGTGGAAACAGACAACACTCCAGATTTACCAATTTCAGGACAATTGATCCAAAGACTGGATTCCAAGAACGAAGCAGTTGTGGATATTCAAGTTTGCAATGAGAGTCAGAATGAAAAAAACCTTAATGACCTCGAATATGATGGTTTGGAGGATTTGGCTGGTTATATCTGCCATAAATTGAAGGATTCCAGCATTCAATCCGAAGATAATATCACGTACACGTGGGTTGATCATTTGAGTGAGGCTGGTTTATGTAAACCTTCAGACAATTTTTTATTACAGGTTGAACAACTGGAGAAAATTTTTGTTGCCATGAATGGTGATTCCATTTTGAGAACTAAAAATTATTTAGAAAATCTTATGTCAAAAAGTGTTAATGTAGACTGTTCTAATAAGGAGAATAAATTGTTTTTTAGGTCTCGGATGTACTTTCGCATTAAAGAATTAAACATGTCACTTAACAACCTGACATTGCGTAAAAGGAAAATATTGAAAATTACTACATAGTTACTATAGGTACGTCTGATTCACAAGAACAAAGTTTGATTTAAAGTGCATGATATGAAAATTATACAAATTATTATTGTCTTTTCCAAACTTTGTTTTTCCAAAAATTTTGTTTTTTTTTAATAACCCATCAAATTATGGTTCCAATTTTTTTGGTTTCTCTTTCCCTTGGTAAATATTAAATATTTTCTAATGTGTAGGCAAAATAATCGATTTTTGGGAACTAACGAAATATAATACTTTTATTTATTATTGATTATATGAATATTTTTCACATTCATTAAAAATAAAAATTTTGATTTTTTAATAACCCATCAAATTATGCTTCCAATTTTTGGGGTTTTTCTTCCCTTTGGTAAATATTAAATATTTTCTAATGTGTAGGCCCCATAATCGATTTTTGGCAACTAACGAAATATAATAATTTTATTTATTATTGATTATATAAATACAAATACTAATAATATACTAATATACTAATAAATAAAAATATACTAATAAATAAAACTAACTTATTTTTATAGTTTAGTTTTCCTCTAAACTATAAAAATCACAAATATCATTCGCATTCGTATTACGGAGCCATATACGAGTTTAGAGCTACCACTACTGCATGCTAGCCACATGTAGCAAGACAAGACATCAACAGATGGTCACATAAAGTGACATTCTGGAGACCTCGAGAAACAAAAAGAAACGTGGGAAGACCTAAAAAGAGATGGATAGACGATATAACTGCTGTAGCTGGAAAGCAGTGAATGAGAATTGCAAAAGATAGGAGAGCGTGGAAGCAATTGGAGAATACCTATGTCCAACATTGGATAAATGAAGGCTGAAGAAGAAGATACGAGTTTATGCTCGACTCTATTGCGTACGTCATGCTTCAATCGGACGAGTTTCGGCAACCGGATTATCAGGCCCTGAACTGCTTCTGTACAAAGCTATGCTTATACCAATTTGGGCATATAGAATATAACTATGGTGCTGTAGTAAACCTTCAAATACGAAGATACTTCAAACATTCCAATCCAAAATACTCCAATGATAAGTAAAGCTCCATGGTATGTATCCACTCAAACACTTCATAATGATCTGGACATCCCATTTCTTGAGGACATAATAAAGAATCACTCAATAAAATATAAAAATCGCACCACTGATCACAACAACGAACTGATAAAGAATTTATGCACCCAACCACTTGCCGAAAGAAGATTGAAGAGGGTATGAAGACCTACCAAAACAATACTTAGAGAACCGTCACTGGACTCACGTTAATTTAGTTACAGACAATTTACTTACTGCTCTGAATATAGAGTAGTTTATAAACATGCAAAAAATGCATCTAGACTTTTGGCGATGGGACAATTGGATAAAAAGATATATAATTTTTACCGTCGAGCTGATACAACTTTTATTAAACATTAATTTCGCTCATGTAACTGACATTCAAAACTGACGGTCACTTCAAGCGCTGTTTCTAAGAGAACGATTTATTCTACACAAAAGGGGCTTATTAATATTTTTGTTTAAAACTGGGGTTTAAGGGCCCGGGAGTACCTAAACGTAATAAAATTATTTTCATCTTTTTTAGGGTCCCAAAATTAATATTCTCGGCAAAATTCAGCTTGTTTGTATGATTTCTGATGACTGAACTATTGGCTAGATATAGTAGTGGACTCTCGAGTGGCTAACCCTGTATATTAAAATGATAAAAGATCACAAAAAATAGCTTTATAACCATAATTAAATACGTACTTTTACGATTTCGTAATATCCTCAAATATCTGAAAAAATATTTTCCAGAATTATTTTATCTACCTAGTTTTAAATTTTATTTTTATTTTTAGTTTAAACTAGGTTAATGGATATTGGTTCGTTACGTTTTCGCAGTATATCTGTTTTCCCTTATTGGTAGTGTAAACTTATGTGCATAAAACATCGCAGTGCGAAAATTTTAACTTAAGTTTATCTTTTCAAATTTAATTAAATCTATGTTTTTAGAACTCTATGTTCGAGAAAATAAGGAAATTGGAAAGTCAAATAAACGAAACCAAGTTAAGAGTGTATCAACAATCATGTTTCTTCTGTAAACAGTTTGCGCAGTTCTCTACAATGCAGCTCGCGGAAATGGTGATTTTGGAATAATTTTGCATTAGTAATTGATTCTGGATATCCATTTACTTAATGACTAAACTTTTTTAATGAAATATTAACTTAAATTTTCGATTTAAGCATCAACTTGTTACTTATGATTAATTCATGAAATTTTGTTTAACTTTTTGTTGAGTGATTTATAACTAGAACAAAATACCATTGATAATGACGGATATTCACGTAGATTATGTCTTCTCTTTATACTTGTGTGTTTTTAAAAAACATATGGTTTTTTATACACTTTTCCTTTTATAGAGAATTTTTATACTTTGTATGTTTTAAATTATGGTGCACAACCAACCACTAGAAATTTTCCCCTTGATAAAATTTTATTTTATGAAGGGCAGCTTGGCTATCCAAAACTTTTAAATGATGTTTTGTTACCAAATGTGTCCATTTTTACAACGTAAAGAAGAAAAAAGTTAAATTAACCCTTAATTAGTCGCTACATGGGCAAAAATTATGCAAGTATTACAAATTACTAATAGTTTGGCAAAATTTTACATTTGGCAATTATGACGTTCACTAGCTTACTTATTCAATATAATAGTGTCAAAATTACTGTCAAACTTAATGTGAATTTTGAGATTCTCCCCAAAACATATACATTTTTGGCGGTTTCCTGAAGATATTTTAATTATGCTAACTAATTATTCTTCTTCTCGAGATTTTCATTTATGCAGTCAATGCATAAACGTGAACTCCAAGTGAAGAAAAAATGTTTCCAACAGGGAAAGGACCAGGATCAAGTGATTTTTAGTACCCTACAGTACAGTTTCCAATTGTAATACAAAAGGAGCCTACGGACCTAATAAATTCGTACTACCAAGTAAGTCAAATAAATAAACAAGATTCACCTTTGTGCTCAAATCAACAAACAGTCAACCAACTTTTGATAATTTTCAACAACAATATCAGGTACAGCAAGTAGTTGACCAGCAAACCAACTTTTCTCATTCTACTTCAAACTCTCAAGCTAACTTAAACTTAAAAAACAATCCAGAAACACAGAATAAATATGGTTCGATGTCAGATGAAGAAGTGAAGACTCTCAAAATAATAAACACCCGTGGCAAACAATAAGAGCAAAAAAAAACAAAAAAGGGTTAAACGTTAAGAATTAAAAGAAGAAGAAGCTCCAATTCTACTCTTAAATAGATTTCAGCCACTTCCACAGCAAAACTCCGTAAATGATATGAATAATAATTTATCAATCTCAAAATCCCCTCCGATTTTTATATATGGCGTGAATGACTATAGTAAAATGATAGATAATTTAACTCAAGCAGTAAAAGTAGAAACCTACTTTACTAAAGCGTTAACAAAATAACAAAATGAAAATTTAATTAAATACACCTGGATCCTACAGAAAACTTATACATCACGTACGAGAGAAAAATATCGTCCACCATACATACCAATCTAAGAAATACAGAGCAGTTATTCGAGATCTATATCACTCTTTTCCGATTTCAGACACATATTAAGTCGTAAACCATTACCATTATTTTTTATGGACCTCAAGCCTCAAATGAACAACAAACAAAGATTTGAACTGCAATATATACAGCATTGCAAAACAAGGGTAGAATCACCGAGAATTAACAGAAATATAACAATGTACACGATGTCAAGAACGTGGTCACACTAAAACGTATAAAACCATATACTTGCGGAAAATGTGCTGGATCACACAATACAAAGGACTGCAGAAAACCAAAAAACATGCCAGTAACTTGCACTAATTGCAATGGAGACAACCCTTCTAATTCTAGAGAATGTTTTGAAGAAAATGTCACGTGAAATGACGTGACATTCGACGTAGGACGTGACATTTATGTGACAGTCAACGCAGAACGTAAAATGTCACGTGAATAACATGACATTCGACGCAGGACGTGAAAGTTATGTAACCAGTCGCCGTGAATGGCGTGTTATTCGACGCAGGACGTGACATTTGATGCGAAATGTCACGTGAAATGACGACATGTGACACAGAACGTGACAGTCGATACATGACGTGACATTTCACGTCAAATGTCAGGTCCTGCGTCTAGTGTCGCCTTCTGTGTCAAATATCGTCATTTTACGTGACATTTTACGACAAATGTCACGTCCTGCGTCAAATGTCACGTCATTCACGTGACATTTCACATTCTGCGTCGACTGTCATGTTCTCTTAGGCACTGTACGGAAAATAAGAAGAAGAATGTTTATGCCAAACAGTTGGCTTTTGTGCCACCAACGCTTTCATTTGACACCCCAGACGTCAAAATCAGGCCAATGGCAACGAAGATATGTTCTAGCGCCCATTTGGCAATGCCAACATCTTAGTTTTTTATCTCAACGTATTTCCCGTCTCCCCCCGTTGCAGAGAGTCCTCGGACGTCATGATCGGACTAATAGAATTGCGTAATGCCCTTTCGGCATGCTCCGATGCGCATGGCACATACTGCGTTCAACCCCATTTTAAATTTCCTAAACGAATTTAAAAATAAGTTCTCTCAACTCTTAAACCAAAATAGCATGTTGTTAACCATGTTAACTACAGTCATTAACAAAATAACAAAATAACTTTTAAGTCGCTACGAACTGCGTCGTGGAATGTTAATGGCATTTCAAACCTTATGTTAGAGATATCACTGTTTTTAAAAATGTAATATATTGACATTTTATTATTATCTAAAAGCCATGCCACACAAAGAACGGTTATTAAGATACCTTTCTATAGGTAGGTACTGTGTATTATGCAAACCATCCAGACGGAGGAGCACATGCAGGTTATGCCTACCTTATATTACGGAAAAAATTCAAGCAGCAATAATTAAAATCGAAACCAACACCTTCCTCAGTGTAAAATCAATCTACAGCCCACCTAGACATCCAATTTTAAGCGAAAAGTATCATGATTTCATACAAACTCTTGGATCCAAATTCATAGTAGCAGGAGACTATTACATAAAATCGAGCAAGTTGTTCCCATACACAAAATTATACCACAACACTAATTTGGATTTAGACGTAAACACTCAACCATTCAACAATGCCAGAGAATAGTAAATATAATTAAAACAACTCTCGAAGAGAAAAAGTTTTGCGCTGGAGTGTTTCTAGATATACAATAGGTATTTGATAGAGTATGGCATGAAGGTGTTCTTTACAAACTGAAATTACACCTAATGGACCAACTTCACCTTATACTAAAATCATATCTTATTGACCGTTACTTTCAAGTTAAAATTGAAGACAGCTACTCAATTTACCACATCATACAATTTGGCGTACCTCATGGTAGGGTTTTGGGCCCATTTCTGTATTTGATATTTACAGCAGACGTTCCGATCAGTAATGATATCTTCTTAGCTACATTTGCCGATGACACGGACATCTTGGCTGTGGATGTCGACCTTAATGTAGCATGACAAAAAGTACAAAATCATTTAGATCAATTACAAAACTGGCTTAAGTGATGGAAGCTCAGTGTTAATGCTAGCAAATTAGTACAAATTACTTTTACAACAAGTACATGTCCACAAGTTTAAATTAATAATACTTTCATTACTATAAAACCAGTTGTCAAATACTTGGGATAGCACATCGATGAAAAACTTATATGTACAACGCACATTAAAACTAAACGAAAACAACCAGATTTTAAACTAAAAAATGTGAACTGGCTATTTAACAAAAGGTCTCAGTTATCTATTGAAAATAAACTGCTTCTGTACAAATGCTTTTAGTTCAACAATATCTAGAGGTCTCGCATCTGTATCGCGTTTAAAAAGCGATTTAAAACTGGCAATATTATATTGGTTGGTCTGTTGTACAATTATTCGCAAAATTTTGTTATCCATAATGCAACTCCAGCATTCCAAAGGTTTGCATTTCTCGCAGTACCTATTACACCTAGTAACTTGCGAATAGGATTACGTTGTTTTTGTGATACGAACTTTTTTTGTGAGGGCGAATTTTTATTTTATTTTGTTTTTTTAGAGCTTATAAAAAAAGTTATCATCTGCGTTTAATCCATCGTAATCACCATTGCTGTACAAAAAGGGTGTACATATGTGAAATTATGACTATATTTTCAGTGTATGAGGACTGTGTTACATAGGGCTAGTTCAAATAAATTAGGATATGTGGTAAAAAGTTATACAGACAATAGCAAATTAAGTTTATACAAAGTCTTACCAATATTTCTTCTGCGCACACAATCTCGGTACTGACAGGCTTTCGTATCTCGCGGTAATACCACTGAGATTACGAGATAAAGCACATTTTTGTGTCTCTACACGATTTAAACAGTATTTGCGGTATTTTTCGCGTAACTAAAAGCGGTTGAGGGAGAGAGAGAGATTGTCTGTTGTTAGCGGCAGTCAACAGTCTAGAGGATACCTCTGTTATTAAAAATAGTCAACAGGGAAGAGAGAGCGTCTGTCTTCAGCAATAGATAAGAGGCAAGAGGATACGTCTGTACCAAACTGTAGCCAACAGGCAAGCGAGAGCGACTGTCCTCAACGATACGGAACAGGCAAGAGAGGTACGTCTGTCTAGCGAGACTCAGCAGACGAAAGAAAACGACTTCTTGTTTGCTATGTTACAAGTGTCTGTATTTCTAATGGGTGGGGTTAAAATGTGAGTTGGAAGGGTTGAAGAATGGGAGATAATTATATAATTGTGGTAGAATGATAGTAATACAGCGAAAAAATGACATGATTTTTCGCATGTGAAAAAATTGAACAATTGGCGCTAGCTTCTTGTTCGGTATCTGAATCGCCGTTGCGAGTTTGACTTCATATGGTGTTTCTTATCTCGTTTTGTTGTTTTTAAAATTTGTCATTGTTGAAAATAAATTTTGTCATTCACATTTTTAGAGTCCGGCGAATTACCCACTACAAAACATGAATGTTTTATCGATTCTGTCTGAACATTTGATTTGTCCCTCATACACGTGTTTCAACGGCATACTTCGTACTATATTAGATATGTCATAATGGTAGTTGGAGACAGAAGACGAAATTAACCAATACCGATTCTTGTACCAAAAAATAGGAACCACTGTTGTTAGGTTCTTTAAATAATGTTTGGAAAATGGGTTAAGAAGTAATTTTATTTTATATTAGGCGTAATGTTACAGACATAAAAAGACGCCATACATTTGAAACTTGACTTATTTTATTACTTTATGACACAAAACAGTTGTTACTGAAGAAAGAAAATTGCTGTCATTGTTGCCAACACAATATTTTAAAGGTTTGCTTCCAAAATTGAGTGTACTCTAACACCTTCCCTCAAACCTGTAAAATGCTACCATCTGAAATAAAAACTCTAAACTAAATTTAAAAACTAAATATATAAAAACTCACATTATGCAGTGTAAACTGCTACACATTCTGATTCTGTGCTTGATAAAGTTACAAATGTTTGTTTTTTGGAACTCCAAAAAATTAAATTACCAAATATTTTAAAACAGTATCCACCTATGGATTTTCTATCAATTAAATTATTAGCCCAGTCAGCATCTGAATAAGCTGCCAAGTTATCAGAAATACAGTAAAAATACAACTTATAACTGACAGTAGTTTTTAGATATTTTAGAACTACTAAAAGATGTTTAAAATGTTCATCTGTTGCACAGTCTTGAAACTGACTAAAAGAGCTAATACTAAAACATATATCTGGTCTTGTTCCCATCATGACATACATAAGACTTCCTAGTAGTTCCTTAAAAGGTAATTTTGTCATGTTATTTTCTCCAACATTTCTTTTTAAATTTAAATTCTTTTCTATTGGTGTTTTGAAATTTTTTGCATTTTCTACATTGAACCTTTTAATCAACATTTTTATAGCAGATATCTGATCTATACAAAGTGTCCTATTTTCTAAATCTCTAATAATTTTAATGCCTAAAATGTTAAATATGTCATTGATTAATTTTAATTGGAAATGTTTCACAGAGTTTTGCCTTCAAGAAAGTTGACAATTCAATATTGTTACAAGCAATTAAGGTATTGTTAACATACAGAAGAAGATAACATCTTACATTTTGATCAAGAAAACTGTATAAACAGTAATTAGATTTTGATCTTTTAAACTTTAAATCTAACATAAAACCATTAAATGTTTTATTCCATGCCTTTATAGCTTGTTCTAAACCATAGATTACCTGTTTTAACAGACAAACCTTATTTCTGTCCTCTTCTGATACTTTTAATCCTTCTGGAATTTTCATAAAAAGTTTTTCTTTGATATTACTACGTAAAAAGGCATTTTTAACCTCCAGTTTTTTTAGTTCCAAATTATAGTTATTGCATGAATTTGACCAAAGTCACCAAAATCATGTTGTTCAAATCCTCTAGCAACTAATCTTACCTTATATAAACATTTTCCTTTTACATCATCCTTCACTCTAAATACCCATCTGTTTCCAATAACATTTTCTTTTTCTGGTTTTTCTACCAATTCCCATGTAGCATTATCTTTTAAAGCATTGAGCTCATCATCAATAGTATTTTCCCAATTATTCCAATTTGAACTTTGTTGTGCTTGATAGTATGATTGAGAAACATCTGAGAACTCACTTAGTAATTCCAAACAGCTTATGTCCATTTCATAGTCAACGAATTTAACAGGTAACCTATATTGTCTTTTTGATCTAGCATTTTGCTCCATATCTTTTAAAACATATTCTGTTTCTGCCTCTTCTATCTTCCCTTTTGCAATTTCATCTCTGATGCAATTAACATTTTCCCAATCATTTTCAGTTTGTTTCCTATCTGGAAAATATTTAAAATTGTTTTCACGAAATCTGGCATTTCCACTGTGAACAAATTTATTTTCATTTTCGTTCCATAGTTTATATCCATTTTCAGTATAGCCGATAAATCTGCACTTCAAATCTTTATCATCCAGTTTTGTTCTAAGAAAATCTGGAATTCTTGCATAAGCTATACATTTAAAAACTCGCAGACTGACTCTTCTATATTTACCTGATTAATCATTGATCTTGCCCTATACATCAATGCTTGGTACATTCTTTCTGCTACACCATTGAGTTGTGAAGTATATGGTGTAGTATATAAAATTTGAATGCTCTTTTGTGAACAAAAATCTACAAAACGTTTTGATCTATACTCACCTTCATTATCACATTTTATTTTAGCAATTCTCTTACCACAAAACAAAGATGTTACCTTTGCTTTATAATCTTTTATACTGTTAAATACCTCATTTTTATGTTTAATTACATACACCATGACAAACCTTGAGTAATCATCTACAAAAGTTACAAAATAACTATTACCATTATGTGATACTGCTGTAATAGGACCGCATATATTTGTATGTATCATTTCCAGAACTCTACTTGATTTTTTACTTTTTGAAAAATATGGCAAACACTTTCGTTTGCTTTTTACACAGATATCACACAACCCATCATTTTCTGAACTTGCAAACTGCATGCCATTAACCAAATTTTTATTTTTTATTTGTAACCATGATTTATAACTTAAATGGCCATACCCTTGATGCCAAAAATCTTTTTCATTACCAACAGCTAAGTTTGCATACTCAGAATTATAATGCTTAAAAATGATTTTATGTAGATTATTACTTCAATTACCTTCAGTATAAATACAGTTACCTCTTTTAATGACAATTTCATTATTAAAACATTTTATTTCAAAATCAGCATTTTCAATTGTTGATATTGGTAACAAATTTGCTCTTAAACCAGGTACACACAGCACATTTTTAATAGTAATAACAGCTTCTTTGTTAACTTCACTTATCACTTTTAAGTCCCCGACACAGGTTGCCTCCATAAACTTTCCTTTTTCTGCTAACTGTATTAACCTAGACTCCACAAAGTGTCTTGTCTTTATTAGGTTTGAGCTATCATTAATATAATGATGTGTAGCTCCTACATCAGCGTACCATTCTATTTTACTAGGTATTGAAAATACTCACTCTAAGCACAGAATGCAACAGATTGCGATGATGTCTGAATATTACTGCTTTGATTATTACATAACTCTTCAGCTAAATTTGCCCTATTGTTAACTTGATTTTGTCTGCTTTTATTCAGATAGCAGTTTTTTTTATTTGTGTCCCATTTTGTTACATGTATGACATTTTATACCACAAACATTCTTTAAATGTCCCATCTTACCGCATTTAAAGCATTTAACACCTTTTTGAGTCACACTAAATGATGATGGCATAACTTTAGTTACATTTTTATTTTTATTTGAGCTAAATTCTAATAGCCTACTCTTTACAAATTTAACCTTCAGTTCTGCTTCGGATAAAGTGTGTATAGCTGTGACTATCCCCTTAAAATCATGTGGCATGGATAGCAACAAAGAACATGCAATATCTGACTCTTTAAAATAGCTCCCCAGACTTTTAAGCTCTCGAAAAATACGATCACGCTTTGTAAAATGTTCTTGAAAATCAGTACCATAGATATATTTCATATTTAATAATTCCTTCAGTAAATAAAATTTAGAGCACATGCCATTCTTGCTAAAAATGGCTTTTAACTTGGTTATCATTTCAATGGCAACTTCTGTTTCTTTTACAGTCTCTAAGTGGGAGTCTGTCACACTTTCAATAATCACCATACAGGCTTTATGATTTTTCTTATTCCAATCATCATCTCGCGTACTAGCCGGTAACTCATGTAAGACAGCATTCAACTCCATTGCTTTCAACACAGAATACAGACGAAATTTCCAATTATCAAATCCACTGACATTGAAAGGAATAATTTCGTGTCGATTTTCCATACTTATTGACTTTATTTTATTTTTTATTATTTTCACACACCACGCTAACGCCTACCGGTAGAACTTGTTTTTCAGAGACTTAACCTCACAAGCTTCACACTAAAATAAACTTTTTAACACATTACTCTTTCTGGGCCCATAACCAATATTAGGTTCTTTAAGAGTTGATGTAGAGCCGCCGACGAGTTAAAAACATCGTGAGCGTTTCAGCATCGAATATGTCGTTTAAAAACTGATGTAGTGTGCCTGTTGTGGTTTTTGTACGATAAGAACAATTAATACCTTTTTATTAAAAAGTGATTTGAAACATTATTGTATAAAAATAGTTAATACAAATAATTTGCCGGCCCTATAGGCCAGGCATTGAGAATTAAATTGTTTAGTTAATACCAACAATTGACGTGTAGCTTATGTGTACATGAGTAGCACAGGACATAACATCAAACCAACTGTTCCTTCCACAACAATGTCTCAACAAGATTCATCAATCTGCAACAAACAAGATACATCAAATAACAACACTTTTACAATGTCGTATGTAACAGCAGCAAAAACAACACCGGAACCAACCTACCCAAAGAAAGAACAAGCAATCATACTCCATGCCGAAGACAGCCTCAAATTATTTGATTATGTAAAAGCAATTGGTAATATTATCGAACCCAGGAACATCTGTTTCGCCTCCAGAATCTCCAAGAACAGGGTCTGTATATATTTAACTGATAGAAACATAGTAGATGAACTTGTAAAATCTCATCCTACCATACAAATCGGCTCCCTAACTTTAAACATACGTAAACTCGTTTCTCCTACAAAGAGAATCTTAATATCCAATGTCTCACCGTGTATCCCACATGAAATTATCGAAACCGCTGTTAAAAGCCTAGGTCTAAAAAATGCTTCCCCAGTATCATTTCTTAAAGCAGGTATTCCGGGGGATGAATTCTCACATATCCTTAGCTTTAGAAGACAAGTTTATGTATTTCCGCCCTCCGAAACTTTTGAGCTCCAAACCTCCCTTGTGCTCTCTTTCGAAGATAATGAAAACCGCATCTTCCTTTCTACCGACAAAATGGAATGTTTCGTTTGTAAAAGATCAGGGCATGTCGCTTCAAATTGCACAAATCCGCCAGAAAGTACCTCTTCTGACCATAAAATCGTTTCATCTCCTTTAACAGCCAAATCCACGTCTACTGAAAAAAGCCCAGAAACCAACACTTTACCTTTTAAACCAACAGAGACATCTCCTCCAGTCAATAATATACCACCTACGTCGTCAAATAACAACTCCTCATTAGAACAACCAAGTCAACATATTACAGATACACAAACACACTATAAACGCACACACTCAGAACTTTCATCTCCTAGTGACAGAAGTAGCATAACTGAAGAATTCACTCATATTGAACAAACTAATATTTATGCCGGGTTTTCCAAACCAAAAAGCAAGAAAAAACTTAAACGGTCAAATTGTGACTCAACCCTATCCGACATAGCAAAAACAATTATACGCGAACTTTATAAAGAAACCCCACAAATATTCATAATCAAAGCAGATAACATAATTTCTCTTCTTGAAAATTGTCACGGTAGTAGCGATCCATACACAGAAGCATTAAAATTTACACCGGACATCAAATCACTTATTTGTACGTTATACCAAATCTATCCCAACCTTAATGAAAAATCAACCAAAAATAGGGTAACTCGTCTTATAAAAAAATTTAAGGACAAAACCGAACTCTTAATGGGTGATTCTACAAAATTACCCAATCTTGACTTCTCACATAAAACAACTGGCGATGAGTACATCTCTGATACATCTCAAAACTCACAGACATCTCAAAAATCCTCTCATTAACAAATTCATAATTATTCAATGGAACTGCGAAGGATTCTATCCTTGCCTTGCACGCATACAACTACTTATTTCCGAAACCAATCATGACTTTATTTGTTTACAAAAAACAAACTTTACAGAAACGCACAACCCTAATCTAAAAAACTTTGTCATATCAGAACTACACACCGACGCGCTAGCGGAGGAACAACAATTTTCGCGTCAACTGAAATTTTTCACCGTAAACTTCACCTAAACACTGCATTAGAAGCTGTTGCTATAACAGCATGGTGTCCAGAACAAATCACAATATGTAGCTTATATATTCCTCCTAATTATACATTGACAAGCACTGAATTAGAAAACCTAATATCTCAAATTTCTGGCCCATTTATTATGGTTGGAGATTTTAATGCACACAACACTATGTGGGGATCCAAAAATACATATGGTAGAGGTAAAATAATCGAAAATGTCATTAACAATACTGATATTAACTTATTAAACACAGGAAATAGTACATACTTTCATGTTCAGTCAGGAAGCTTCTCATCAATAGACTTAAGTTTATGTGATCCCAAAATACACCCGTTACTAACCTGGCATACTCTAGATAGCTTATTTGATAGCAATCATTTTCCCATTATTATTAGTAACAATGCAGTCAAATCGGAATATACAAAAACGCGATGGAAAATCTCAGATGCTAATTGGGAACTCTTCAAACTAACTGTAAAAGAACGCACAGATGTACTCAAATATCAAAATAACATAGACGAAGACATAAAACAACTAAACCATTGCATAGTTTCATCCGCGGAGGAGTGTATCGGCAAATACAAAATTAACCCAAAAAAAACACGTTCCCTGGTGGAATGACTCATGCAAAACAGCAATACAAGAAATCAAAAGAGCTTTAAACAGATTCCGAAAGTCTCGCACTCTAGCTGACTTAATAGATTTCAAAAGGCTCAGAGCAAAAACAAAACGAATAATAAAAAACAGTAAACAAAATTCATGGAATCATTTTACCAGCTCTATTACCAAAGATACCCCACCGACTCAAGTATGGTCAAAAATAAAGAGAATGAAAGGACATTACACGTCATACAAAATTCCAGCTCTCACCATTCAGGACAAAATAATTACAGATGACCAACAAATCAGTGATATGCTTTCCCAACATCTTCTCAATAAATCAAATAATTCTACTAATCCACATAACGAAATTAATGCTACTCAAAAAACGTACAATACTAATCATCCCATTAATATACCTTTCAGTTTCCAAGAACTAAATGATGCCCTTTTTTCAACAAAAAGCTCAGCTGCAGGTCCTGACGATATTCCCTCTATCTTTTTAAAAAACCTTCACCAAAATACATACGAGAAAATACTCCAACTGTTTAACAAAATTTGGTTTTCTCAAAAATTCCCGTCACTATAGAAACAATCCCTAATCATTCCTATCAAAAAAGGCGATCAATCCCTAGACACGCTGAACTCATACAGGCCAATCTCTCTCACCTGTACATTATGTAAACTTTAAAAAAAATGGTTAATAAAAGATTACTTTGGTACCTCGAACAAAATAAAATCCTCGACCAATTTCAATCAGGCTTCAGACCAAATCGATGCACCTTGGACAATCTTGTACTTCTGCAATCAATAATTGCGACTGCGCTATCTAACAAAAATGAAGTCCTTGCAATTTCCCTTGACATCGATAGCGCTTTTGACTCTATACCGATTTCTGTGATACTAAACAAACTAAGCCAGAACAAGCTATCCGGTAATATATATACGTTTATAAAAAATTTTCTCACAGACCGATCCTTTAAAGTAATTACTAATGGCAAAACTTCCTCCCAGCACACAACCACAAACGGTGTCCCATAGGGGTGTGTTCTAAGCAGTACACTATTTCTCCTTAGTATTAACGATTTTAGCTCATTTATAAACGACCCTGTGCAGTACGGAATATATGCCGACGACATAATATTATTTTGTCATGGAAGGGTCACTTCCAGCACAAATGCTTTACTACAAAATACGCTAAGTAAAATAAACAACTGGGCCAGTCTAAACTTTTCCTCATCTGAATCCAAATGTATTCATTTTACTAGAAGACAAAACACGCAATCTCCAACAATTACTTTGAATGGAAATTTTCTCCAAGTAGTAGACCAAATAAAGCTTCTCGGCATTATTTTCGATAAAAAACTTTGCTGGAGACCACACATTCGAGAACTTAAGGGTAGCTGCCTACAAAGAATGAATCTCCTTAAATCACTAGCCCATTATAGTTGGGGAGCCGATGAGAAAACACTACTAAAAATATATCGAACTCTTATTCGCTCCAAACTTGACTATGGTAGTGTTCTCTACATGTCATCAAGTGAATTACTACTACGTTCACTTAATGTCGTCCACAATACTTCCCTTCGACTTTGTTTAGGAGCATTCCGATCCAGTCCGGTGGAAAGTATTCATGTAGAATGTTTCGAACCTTCGCTTCATCTAAGACGACAACAACTTCTACTGCTCTATTTCGCTAGAGTTTCAGCAAATCCCACAAATCCCACAAGAAACCTCATCTGTAATAGACAATTACCAGTTACTAATAATCCTAGAATGGTACCGTCCACTATACAGATGCTACTTCCTTATCTAGATATCAATTTGTTGTCGACCAGCCCTTTCACGGTCCCTCAAACCCCTCCATGGATATGTAAACTTCCAAATTTTAATATCGAATTATCCAAATATAACAAGAATGAAATATCACCTTCCATTATCAAACAAAGATTCTATGAAATACTACATCAATGCAACTTCGATAAGATCCTTTACTCAGACGCATCTAAGACTGAAGAAGGTGTTGGTTGTGCTGTTACAACGACTACAACCACCGTCAGCTTGTCTCGACTCTCCAGCAATAGCAGTATTTATACTGCTGAACTATATGGAATACTACAGGCGGTGAAAACTCCACTCAATGATGATAAAACTATAGCAATCTGTACAGACTCTCTGTCCTCCATGCAGTCCATAAGAAACGTACACTCTATCCACCCAATAGTTCAAGAAATCCAGAGCATATGTAATTGTCTTCAAACTAATGGAGTAGCAGTAACGATATTGTGGGTCCCATCACACGTTGGTATTCTAGGTAACGAAAAAGCCGATCAAGCAGCAAAACAAGCATGTTCTCTTAACGTTACAACAGACATTCAAACATCATCAGATCTAAAAAGAACAACCAAACATAAAATAATGGACCTTTGGAATGATCAATGGAAAAAAAGCAACACCAAGTTAAGCGTTCTACAATCAAACATTTTCTACCACAAGCTCTCACCAATGAAAAGAAAGGACAAATCTATCATTCGAAGATTGAGAATAGGACACACACGCCTTACACATGGACACCTAATGAATTCCAGTAATCCGATTTTGTGCCAGTATTGCAACACCACGACTTCCGTAGCATATGTACTTCTTGACTGTCAACACTACCTAGCGGCCAGAAGAAAATTTAATCTTGGTAACAACCTAAAAGACATTCTTATTTCAAACAGCAGTAACTACGAAAATATATTAAACTTTTTAAAAAACACAAAGTTATTACAATTTAATTTAAAATAAAATGTATTAAAAAAGTGTATTGTAACTAATTTGTACTCCATGTAAAGTATTAACCATGTAAAGATAAATGTTAATTGTACCTGTGTCAATGACCATTAGCTGTCGAGACACATATGTTCGAAATAAAAAAAAAGGTTCTTTAAATAATGTTTGGAAAATGTGTTAAGAATTCATTTTATTTTATATTAGGAGTATTGTTACAGACATAAAAGGGCGCCATACATTTTTTTTGACACTTGACTTATTTTATTACTTTATGACACACGACAGTTGTTACTAAAGACAGGAACTTGCTGTCATTGTTGCCAACACAAAACTTTAAAGGTTTGCTCCCAAAATTGAGTGTACTCTAACAACTGTGTATATTTCAACAATATATCGACTGTTAAAATTTCAAGTTAATCCCTTTTAGAAAAAAACTTCTGTGATTTTATACCGTTTTAAATCTGTAAATAGTTGTGTTATGTTGCTCGATCTGTATGTCTCCCACAACCATTTATGCATTTCTTTTTATTAAAGAAATAGTTGGCAATACTTTAAAAGTGGTCTCAAGCTTTATTCATTTCAAAATGACCTGATTTAAATGTGAGATTTAATTGGTTAACTTTCATTAAAAGTACGCCAATTTTCTCGAGGAAAATTAATAAAGGTGTTACATGGAGCAGAGCGTAAAAGTAGAAAACTATAAATTAAAATTAGCTTCAGTATAAGGGCACTCAAACAGACTTAATAATTTCAAAACCAAACGATTAGTTAGAAAGCCACAGAACTTTACTAACCACCATCTATTTATATCAGTTAACAAGGCGCAATGCAGTTGAAGACACAAATTAATTTAAAAGTAAATGTAACATGTGTTCGCTAACTTTATACCAAGTTTCAAATGTAATTAACCTTACAGTCTATGGTCCGTTGAATATGTACCATACTAGGTTCCTCTTAACTTGAGAGGTATTTCAGGCAATTTAGAGAACACTTTCAGGCGTTATTAATTCTGTAGTATGGTCGGTCGACAGTTAAAAAACTTCCTAGAAAAGTTGAAAGCAAGAACATATTTTAAGTTCGGTAAACTTTTCAAGTGGAGGTGAGGCGGTGGAGGGATAATGCTGCAGATTGCACTTTTATAATTTATATAATTTGAAAATGTAAATTCAATAGAAATCAAGATATTAAAATTTTATATTAAGAATTGCATTTGTTCATGTGGATATATTAAACATCAAGAGTAAATAGCTGAAATAAACTGGAGGAAACAGAAGTATGTTAGACATGGAAAAGCATAACTTTTCAATTAAGTCACAGTTCGATATAAATTGGATAGCCACAAATCAAATAAAATTTTAATACACGTAGAGCTCGTGGATTTATTAAATTCACGACCTCTGTGTGGACACACAATTTTATTAAAATTTGTAGGGGAGAAGAGGGTCACCTTAAGGCGCGTGCATTATAAGACCATCGCAGAAATGGCATTCAGTTCTACGGTGCATTTGCCGTTACCAGTCAGTCGAGTATGGAAAAAAATATGAGTAAGACAATGAATGTCAAGAAGACGAAATTTATGAGAATATATCGAAAACTCAAAGAAATATCGAGAATCTTCTAATAAATGGAACCAACGTCAAACAAGTAGACAAATATGCATATTTGGGAACAATGATTAACTCCACAAATTATTACATTCAGAAGATCAAAATCAGAATAGAAAAGGCTAGAGCAAATTACAACAAAATAGGAAGAGTGCAATGTATAAGGGATTTAAAACTGGAACTAAGAGTTAGGTTGGCGAGTTGCTAGGTTTTGTCGACTTTTACGGAATTTTATGGAATAGAACCTTGGACCTTGAATGCGACATCAATGAAAAAACTGGAATCATTCGAGCTGTAAGTGTATAAAAGAATTCTGAAAATATCGTGGACAGAACACGTCACAGAAAAAAAGAGAGCCTGAGAAAGATGAAAGAAGAAGTAGAAATTTTAAATACAATTAAAACAAGAAAATTAAAATATTTCGGACATATTACACGTGGAGAGAAATACACCTTGCTCCAACTGATTATGCAGGGAAGGAAAGGGAAGCATAGGGAGGTGAAGAATATCATGGTTGCGCAACCTGAGAGAATGGTGCGGATGTACATCAAATAAACGTTTCAGAGAAGCCGTCTCAAAAGTCCGAATAGCTATGATGATTGCCGACCTCCACTGACGAGATGGCACTTGAAGAAAAAGTCAGTTGTTCTCGTAATATTTAGGTACGTGTATGCATTCCGAGGGTTTTTTTACACGTGTTTGTTTTCGACAGAGTTAAGTTTATACTTTAAAAAGTTATAAAATATTCCATATGTGATATTTTTAAAATGTTATTGTTTTAATTGACCAAGGACACCTTTTATTATCTTCTGTCGTAGGAGTCTGTTTTATTTTTGAACGGTGTTTTACAATATTAACGCCTGTTGCTTATAATGTACTCTGGGCCTCGTCAATAAAAATGTTTTGGGGTACCATGAGACGTGTCTCAAGGTGACCTACAATGTTGTAACCCAATCTGCAATTATGAGTTTTTGTTTAAGACGTCTCGTGGTAAAAAAAAACAGAAATTTAACAAAGGATTCTTACATAGGCAGACAGAGGCTATAAAAATTGCTATAGATAATTTATTAAAACATAACTTCTGCCTCAGAATAGCAGCCGAGAGGAATGGCATAACTATCAAACATTAGCGCGATACGTAAAAAAAGCTAACGAAGCTTTCAAAGACGTATTATTGTAACTCCTCTACGATACTCTTCTTCTTAGTTCTTCCTTTTTTCTTCTTCATCTTCTTCTTCTCCAGCCTTAAGTAATCCAACTCTGAACATATGCCTCCCCCAAATCAATCCAGTGTTTTCTATTTTGCGCCACTTGCTTCCAGTTCTGTCCTCCGATCTTCTTAATGTCGTCAGCCATTTATGGTCTTCCTCTGCTTCTCTTTCCTAACCATGGTCTCCATTGTTGTACTTCGTGGTTCCATATTTTATCCTTCAGTCGGGCATTGTGCCCTGCGAAGCTCCAGTTTAATTTGGCAGGATGTTTTCCTGCGTCTTTTTCTTTGGTTTTGCTTTCAAACAATTTGTTTGTTTTTTTTTGTCTATAAGTCTCACCCCAAGCATTGTTCTTTCAATCGCTCTTTGTGCCTTTACTATTTTATCCATATTAGATTATTAGACGTAAGTGTCCACGTCTGTGAGCCATACGTGAGTATATAGAGGATACACTGATCGTAAATTCTGGTTTTCAAATATTGTTCCATTTTAGTGCTTCAACCCAGTTTTCTAAATCCTGCCCACGCTAATCTTATTCTTCTGGTAATTTCGGCAGTTTAATTTTCATTGTTAATTTTCATTATCTGTCCCAGGTAGATGTATTCGCTTACTGATTCTAAATTTATCTCGTTTAACGTTATTTTTCTAATGTTCGTTGTATTTGTCATTATGTATTTTTGTTTTTTTCAAGTTCATCTTAAGATCTACTTTTTTCAAAGCTTAAAATAGTTTCGTCATCATGGTCTGTAGTTCTTCTAAACTTGTAGCGAATATTACAATGTCATCAGCGTATCTCCAATGACTCAGTTTTCTTCCATTAACATTTCTTCGTTTATCTACCCAGGTAATGTCTTTAAACACATCTTCCAGTTCAAGTGTGAATAGCTTTGCTGAGATAACATTTTCCTGGCGAACTCCTCTGTTGATTGGTATATTTTGATTTTGGCATTTATTTGTATTTTCATTCTAGCTTTCTTGTAAATATTATGTACGAGCATTCCATATCTGGAGTCTATCCTGCAGTTCTTTATAGGTCTCTCTATTGCCCAAAGTTTAACGGAGTTGAATGCATTTTCATAATCAACGAAGCCAATGCATAAGCGAAGTTATATTCACTGGCTTTCTCTATAAGCGTTTTGACTGTAAGAAGATGATCCGCTGTACTGTAACCCTTTCGGAATCCAACCTGCTCCACCGGTTTATAGCTATCGAGCTTCGACATTAACCTGTTAGTTATTACTCTCATAAATAGTTTGTACATTTGGGATATCAGAGAGATTGGCCTATAGTTCTTCAGTTTTCTCCAGTCTTCTTTTTTGAAGAGAAGTATTGTCAAATTTTCGCTCCAATCATCTGGGACTTCTCCTCTGTTAAGACATTCGTTGAAAAAAATTTTCAATTCTTCGAGAAGAATTTCACCCCTTGTTCAATATTTCTACAAGTATTCCATCTGGGCCTGGAGCCTTATTTTTCTTTAGTTGTGCCATAGCTTGTTTCATTTCGAAGGATTCTATATTGACGTTGGGAGTATTTCTGAGTTGACATTCGTTATATTTCTCTTTAGATATTCCTTTGCAGTGTTATCTTGTTTGAAGAATATAAATTATGGTTAAATCTTTAAGTAACTTTTGGGATATCGTTTTTTTTCTCTTATTTCTTTTCCATCTTAATCATCCAATGAGAATATTATAGGCTTTCCTAAGTTTGATCTTAAGCATTTCAGGCCTTGGAAATCTTCCTTTACTTTCTTCTTTATTTGTTTATTCAATTCTTTGATACCATTAGTGTTTGCTTTTCTTCGCTTAGACATGTGCGTCTCATTTTCATTAATCGTTTTGTTCCATCACTTATTCTGTCTTCTTTATTTTTCGTTTTCTTTGTAACAGTCAGTCCTGCTTTCAAGAGCTTTAGTTGCATTTTTTTATTAATTGTGTTCATGTCGGAATATTATTATTGATAATGTTCTACAAATTCTTTTCTAAAGACTTCTCTGCACTCATCCTCCCTCTGTCGTATTTTAATATGATCTATCTGATTACAATAATTATAGCCTGTTTCTACTGGTTTTCGTCCGTTTAACACGAATCCTTGTTATTAAAAGGCGATGATCGCTGCTAGTTGTAAGTCGATTAAGAGCAGTTATATCTTTAAAAATGTCTTTGTTTCCACAAAAGAAGTAATCAATCTCGTTTTTCTTCTTTTTATCGGGAGATATCCACGTCCATTTTCGGTTTGCCGGTTTCTTGTAGTGTGTGTTCATGGTATATAAATTTTGTTGTTCTAAGAAGTTATATAATTGTTCTCCTCTCTCATTTCGTAGGCCTGTGTAAAGCCTGTGTAAACTTGTTCGTATAATTTTTAGGCGTCATCTCTGTAACGAAATTGACTACAAAAGAAGCCATTTATATATTTAAATATTCACCACTTCTTACTATAGTATTATTTTAAAATAGTGATGTTAAATATTTAGCCATATTAAAATATTAACAGAAGAATATATATGTATGTATATATATATATATATATATATATATATATATATATATATATATATATATAAAGATCACTCAGACGAGTGGTGGGTTCTTATATCGGTCTCAAGGTGGAGAAATAAAAGACAAAGTTTTGAGAAATGAGAACCACACAATCATGGAAACGATGTTAATTGTTACCTTAAAAAGACATGTAGCAGTCAAAGTTATTTACAATTATGTATATATATATATATATATAAGCAAACACTGTGTTCAACAACTATTCCTGTTTATGTGATTGTATATAAAATGAACGACAACTTGGATGTAACGTGAACGACATTACCTACACGACTTACGGATCTTTTATGTCAAGAGAACCGATTTTATCTGTTTGTTTACCGATAACCGACAGCACAATAACATGTTTTATTAAGAAGCTTATTTTGGATACCAGTATCTATATCAGTCTAAGGAATGCTAATTAGGATCATTACAAATTATTAAGTAAAAAAAGGACATTGTATTGAATAATAAGGTATAAATGGCTATAAACGTATATATATATATATATATATATATATATATATATATATATATACAGGGTGGTGAATCGTCAAACGGGCAACGGGCCATAGGAAACTCAATGGGAAATTCTAAATTGTTGAATTCCTGCTTCCCTAATTATTTTACACCAAAAGTCCTGGGAAACTATTTGTAGAGGACTCAAATATGTATCGAAAACAATTGTTAAAATTGTTCTACGACTTAAACGTATTCCAAAATTTTGCTAAAATATAATACATTTTTCAGGCCACCCCTAAAAGTCAGGCCAGACGTCGTAAAAAAATGTGTATTACGTGTAGCGATTTGTCATATTAACGTTTCTAATATTTGACAATATTTAAATCAACTATAAAATATTTATCTATGATTTAAATGACCAATATTTTTATTTCTTGATTTATTGTTTAAAAAAATATTAAGTTGATTAAAAATTGTACTCAGTTAAGGAGAAAAGAGCAATAATAAAAATGTTTTATTCATGTTTTTTTATAACATTTGTTATAGTTTTATGTTTAGAAATTATCATAAATTATTTTTAGGAATAAAGATCACAGTAACAGTATACAGGGTGGTGAATCGTCAAACGGTCCATAGGAAACTCAATGGGAAATTCTAAATTGTTGAATTCCTGCTTCCCTAATTATTTTACACCCAAAGTCATGGGAAACTATTTGTAGAGGACTCAAATATGTATCGAAAACAACTGTTAAAATTATTCTACGACTTAAAGGTATTCCAAAATTTTGCTAAAATATAATACATTTTTCTGTGAAAAAATGTGTATTACGTGTTGCGTTTTGTCATATTATTGTTTCTGATATTTGACAATATTTAAATCAATTATATTACATTTATCTATGATTTAAATGGCCAAAATTTTGTGATTTATTGTTAAAAAAAAATTAAGTTGATTAAAAAATGTACTCAGTTGAGGAGAAAAAAGCAATAATAAAAAATTTTTATTCATGTTTTATTATAACACTTGTTATAGTTTTATGTTTATAAATTATCATATATTATTATTAGAAATAAAGATCACAGTAACAGTATATTGGAATTCATTGAATTGTTGTATAACTTAACATGGAATTAAATTTCAGTGAATTAGAATATCTTACGTTAAATAAAGATCCGGTAGTGGCAGGAAAAGGTTCGCGCTATTGCCTGAGTACAACATTATGCGATTTTTCGTCAACTGAGTACATTTATATTGATCGATTTGTAAACAATATAATTTATTGTTCACAAAGTAATAATGTTCATTAGTAGTAGTATTTAGTAAAACTCATTGTTTATAATTTAATCATAAAATAAAAAAATTGACAATTCAAATTGTCAAACATCTGACATAAATATGATAAAACACAAACGTAATAATATATATTCTTGCATTACGTGTGGCCTAACTTTTAGGGGTGGCCTGAAAAATGTATTATATTTTAGCAAAATTTTGGAATACGTTTAAGTCGTAGAATAATTTTAACAGTTGTTTTCGATACATATTTGAGTCCTCTACAAATAGTTTCCCATGACTTTTGGTGTAAAATAATTAGGGAAGCAGGAATTCAACAATTTAGAATTTACCATTGAGTTTTCTATGGTCCGTTTGACGATTCACCACCCGGTATTGAAATTCATTGAATTGTTGTATAACTTAACTTAACATGGAATTAAATTTTAGTGTATTAGAATATCTTACGTTAAAATAAAGATCCGGTAGGGACAGGAAAAGGTTCGCGCTATTGCCTGAATAAAACATTATGAGATTTTTCGTCAACTGAGTACATTTCATTATATTGATCGATTTGTAAACAATATAATTTATTGTTCACAAGGTAATATTGTTCAGTAGTAGTAGTATTTAGTAAAATTCATTGTTTATAATTTAATCATAAAACAAAAAAAATGACAATTCAAATTGTCAAACATCTGACATCAATATGATAAAACACACACGTTATATATTCGTGTATTACGTGTGGCCTAACTTTTAGGGGTGGTCTGAAAAATCTATTATATTTTTGCAAAATTTTGAAGTACATTTGATTCGTAGAATGGTTTTAACATTTGTTTTTAATTCAGATTTTAGTCCTCTACAAATCGTTTTTTATGACTTTTGATCTAAAATAATTAGGGAAGCAGCAATTCAACAATTTAAAATTTCCCATTGAGTTTCCTATGGCCCCTTTGACGATTCACCCACCAAGATTGTTTTGATGTTTAGAGGAAGAAGAGTTCTACTGATTTTGTCAGTGACACCTTTAATAAAATGTAGAAATTGTCGGATGACCTATGATTGTTGTTGCTAAGTCTTGTGAAACGGGAAATGAGAGTGTTGACCAGTGGATTGAGTTGGGCGGGGTGATGATGTGACTGGGCATTAAGATATCGGTTTGTATGAGTGGGTTTCCGGTATACGGAATAGGAAAAAACTGTGAGGTAAGTTTTTCTGAATAAGGACATCAAGGAATGGCAAAGACGCTTCAGACTCAATTTCCATCTTTAATTAAATACTAGGATGTATTTCATTCAGGTGAAAGAGGAAGAGATCTAACGCGTCCTTACCATGAGACCAAATGACACAAGTGTCATCAAATACCGTAGCCAGTAGGTGTGTTTGAGATTTGATGAGGACAGGGCTGCTATTTCGCAATGTTTCATGAAAATATCAGCTATTACGGGAGAGAGGGGAGATCCCATTGGGGCACCTTCGATTTGACGATAGAAAGATAATTTTAAATAAAAATATTCATTAGCACTGTTTGTGTAGAATAAACCATTCTTTTAGAAACAAATTTTGAAGCAACTGGTGATTTTGAATGTCATTAACGCGCGAAATAAATTTTAAATAAAATTTCTACAAACTCGACTGTAAAATTTTAATATGTATTGTGCAGAATGTCCTATTACAAAAATCAAAATTCAAAATCGATGTACTTTTACATTACAAAAGACATAAAACATTTAAAACGGCTTTTTTTTTAGATTACTCAGGTATGATTAAGGTATCAATATCGTCTTCGTGAAAGCATTTCCAGAAATGTCTAAGATTTTTATTATCAAAACTCAAAATCGAAATTTCATGTTTCGAAGTTTCAGAAGGTTGGGGTGTACGAATGGAAGTGACTGGTTAACGAAAGTGATAAATTATATTGATCTCATAAGAATCGTAAACAATTACAAAAAAAGCACAAAGTATATTTATTTAACAGATAATTGGAAAATTACTTCATTTGGTACAAAATACAAAAATTGCATACGATAGTTGCACTCTTCACCTTTAAAACTAATTTTGATGCTTGTTAATAGGAAACTCTCATCAAAAGATTGTTGAAAAAGAAGTTGAAATAATACAAATTTTATTTGAAATTTATTTCGCGCGTGTAACTGACATTCAAAATCACCGGTCGCTTCAAACCTTGTTTCTAAGCAAACAATTTATTCTAAACGTGCTAATATTATATTACAAAATTATCTCAGCTACATTTTTTATTTAAAATATTTTTTATGGCGTACAAATTTTTGGTAAATTAATTTTTTTCGTGTCCTGCTTCCCACAGCGAAACTTGATAGTTCCTAAATATTAGCATTCCTTATTGCTCATATCTGTTATTTTTTCTGTAATAAAATTTTTTTATAATTCTAAAAGGTCCGTATTTTGGGAAAACAATAATTTTCTGTTATATAAATGCTGTAGTGTTTATTTGTATATTTTAAAATTTAAGTTTAATTCACTGTTACATATTAGTTTTAAAATTATTTAAATAAAACAAAAAACTGATATTAATAATGAATTTATAAGAAAAGATAATACTTCGATCAGCATTAGAGGCCACCTTTTTCTTTAATCCATGTTGAGAAATACCCGACATCGGCGTAAGCTGAAACATATTTCCTACAGTCTCCTTCTCCCCAGGATACAACCCCAATTAATGTACCGTTGTGTACTAGAGGTCCTCCCGAATCACCCTGCAAAAGATAAAGAGGTACAAATAATTTTTATCGTCGGTACTGATGTTAAAAAATATAATATTACAGCATCTTGTGCTTCATTGCTCATCCGATTATTTCATCAAACGAATAATAAAAATAAATAAAAGCAATAATACTAACGCCACTATGATTTAAATTATACTGGATCAAACGGATATCAGAGAAACAACTCCCCCTTCAGTAGCTAAAATACAAGAAGCAGTTACCAGACTGAAAAACAACAAGTTACCTGGATTAGACAACATTAGCGCAGAATTAATAAAGGAGGGTGGAGACTTCCTATTGAATGCGATACACGAACTATACTCAATTATAGTAGAAGTGTTACACCCAGAAGGAATAATTTCTTGAACTTAATTTTTTAGCAACAGAATTACTATATTTAAAACATGCTATGAGAACAATGCCAATATTTCATCTTTTCTACTTTTTGTAAAAAAAAAAGTTTTCTTTAATTTTTTTTGTGAAGAGACCGATTTGTAAAAACTGGTTCGTATAGAAATTTTTGGTTATTATTTCCCAGTCTAATTGTATTCAGTGTAAGAAAATGTCTCGAGTTCGAAGACACTAAAATTACTACCATGTTATTGATTTTGACAGGGGTAGAATTATTGAGTTTAGAGATATGGGTTTGTCGTATCACGAAATTGGCCATCGCGTTAATTGTACTACATTGACGGTTATGCTTGTCTGTCTTGTGTGGACAAATGAAGGTAGAGGAACACAAAGAAAATCAACTGGTCAACCGAGACATACCACAGAGCGTCAAGATAGGTGCTTTAGATTACTGGCTCTGCATGACCGTTTTGCTACTTAGCGTCAAATTGCTGAGTAATGGTTTGAAGTAGTAACTAGACCTGTAAGTATAAGTAGATTATACCGTCAGATTCGAGTCTTTGGACTGGTTTCATTTTGCCCACTGTTCCTTTGCCTGCGGACCACTGTCATCAATGTTTTAATCGGTGCAGAGGATGGCAGCATTGGGTGGCAAAATGGTGTAATATAGCATTTAGCGATGAATCACGATTCTGTTTAGGAATGCATGAAAGTCGTAGGATGGTAAGACGCCACCGTGAAGAGAGACGAGATATCGCGTTTGCTGTTGAGAGGCATGTATACAAGATAGTGGGAGTAATGGTTTGGAGGGTTATTACCTAAGGTAGCCCATTAACAGTTGTGTTTATTCAAGGCAATATGACAGCTGCGCGTTATGTTGATGACATTTTACAAACCACTTTACTGCCTTATCTCGACGGCCGTCGACACACATATTCAGCAAAACAACGCGCGTCCCCATTTTTCTTGTCAAACTACAGACTTTCTTCAAGAAGCTGAAGTCAATGTTTTTCCGTGACCGCCTCGTGCTCCGAATTTTTATCCTATCGAACATGTATGGGATATGATGGGAAGGAGACTGTCCAATTTGTACCATCCTCCACAGACTGTGTCACAGTTAATGCATGAAATTCAAGTTGCTTAAAACGAGGTGCCACAGGCAGACATCGATCATCTCATTTTGTCAATGCCTAGACGTATACAGGAGTGTATTCAGCTACGGGGTCGCCAAACACATTTATAATTGTTTTTTGATTACTTGTTATTAAAAATTCTTGACAACGTTATCGTGTCATTCTTGATATAAACCTACCATGTTGCCAAAAAATTAAGAAATTAAGAAATTATTTCATCTTGATGTAACACTTTTAATGTCACTGAGTATAATAGTGAACATATGGAATAATAAACAACTACCAAAAGACTGGAATACCGGAGTAATTAGTCCAGTATATAAAAAGGAGATCAGTTTCAATGTAAAAACTACCGGGCAATAACGCTACTAACTGTGGCATATAAAATACTGTCAAATATTGTGTATGACCGATTATTATTCCGAACAAATAGTTGGGGGATATCAATGAGATTTCTGTAGGCAGAAGTCCACAACAGATAAGATCTTCGTCTTGAGGCAAATCTTGAAGAAGACTAGTGAATTTAACATAGACACATATTATCTTTTCATTTATTTTAAGATTGCCTATGATAGCATCCATCAAGAATTTCTAATTCATGCACTGAAACAGTTTAATATTCCAACTCAACTCATTGATATAGTAAAAGAAAGACTTAAAGTACAAAGCAAAATTTGAATTTAAACATTGAATTCGAATTTAAATCGTTAAAACTCACTAAGAGATAGAATCCATGAGAGAACGGGCCTACGACAGGGAGACGCCCTATCTTGTATTCTATTTAACATCACATTCGAGAAAATAATTAAAGAAACAAAAGTCAAAACCAGAAGAACAATTGTAACAAAAAGTGTACAAATATTTTCATTTACAGATGATGTTAATATCATAGCTAGAAGCGAAAGAGAGATGATAGAAGCATTTAATGCCATAGAAAGACTATCCAATAGCATCCAAAGGACTTCAAAAGACTTCCTACACGCTACCCTCAGATATCAAATGCAGGACAATTATTCCATATTGCAGAAGATCGAAAAGCCCTCGCGATGGTGATCGTCAACGTCGGATAATTTTGACATGGCGCGCGAAGAAAAAGAAGGATATACATTAGCTGGTGAAATAATGGGATATGTGCCAATTGTACTGGCAATTATTCGCAAACATAATTGCTCATATTTTTGTCTGGATCAAAGATAGGTTTCAATTGAACAAGCCTTGTATACTTGATAATCACGACAACATACAACACTATATAATAACACATATATAATCTAACACTCATATTGTCTTGTTAATTGCGTGGTATGTTATACTGGTCCTACGTACAAAAGATGTCAATACAACAAGAACACTTTTTTATTTGTAACTTCTTCTTATTTTTCTTCTTTTTATGTAGACGTGACTCTGTCTAAGTTTCAAGGTACCTCCAGTAAGTTATAATACTCTATTTGCTATAATTCGGCTTACATGATCGTTTAATTTTACTCTTCTATTTCTTACCCAATTCTTGATGTTCTCCACCTTTCATCTACGTCGCATATCTGTACTTCTAGCTCTGTCCCAAAGTGTCTAACATCCTTTTCGTCCTCTCTGTTTCATGTTAATACCGCATATGTCGTTATTGGTGTAATGACCGGTTTGTAGATACTTGTTTTTTGATATTTTTATTTCTCCATATTGTTTTATTTAGGCCACCTGCGGCTCTGTTTGATCTATTCACTTAATATTCTACTTTAGTTACGAACTTTCCATAGCTAAATATTGTGATGCCTAGATTTTTAAATTTCATTACTTGTTCTATTATCTGACCTTTCAGCCCAAATTTATATCGGCATGCGTTGTACATCATTTACACTTTGAAAGAGTATTTCGTCGACTTCATAGCAGATTATTTTAAGTTGTTTTTCTCTCATTTGGTATTCTTTTTTAGTTTTTAATTTTTTTATTATTATTTTATTTATATTCACGTTAAACAATAGAGAACTCAGTGAATTTTTCTGAGCTTTACATCTGTTAAGGCTTATTATGGATCAGACTTAAAGATATACCATGTTCTACAGGTGATAGTAAGCAGAGTCAAACTCAAAAAAGTGCAGAAAAAAATTAAAATTATACGATCTACGAGCGCTAAAAGACCTTAATACGAAAATAATGGTGCAAGCCAAGTTAAATGCCCAAATGACTTTGGTAAGAGACGACTCAAACTAAGATCAAACTATTAAACAGATTAAACAAATAGTTAAAAGTGTAAAGGATAAACACTTAAAGGTAGATACATTAATCGTGGATGAAAGATAAGGTTCTAAAACTAATAAACGAAAGAAGAAAAGCTAAAACTGACTAAGAGATATATAAAATGACAATTATAACAATAAGAAGAAAAATCAGAAAAGCGCAAGAAAAACAAGTAATGAGCAGATGCGAAGTAAGTAAGACTACAGCCAAAGTACGATACTCACAATGTACATAGGGAAGTTAAAGAATTCGCAGATGGACTAAAATGGAGACAGAAAGAAAATTTGATTTTCACAAAAACATCATATTGGATAAACATTGTAAAATAATAACGTTAAAAGAAGACATAGAAATACTGTTTAAAGACCAAAGAGATAACACTTTTGAGTTAGAAGAAGACGGTAATAATAGACTAGGAATATTACAGGTGAAAGTTTATTCTGCCAGAACACAGCTAAAGGATGTCAAAGCAGCAGGTCCCGATAATATACAACCAGAACTACTTAAAGCAATTGCAATAATAACAGAGATGATTAACAATATATACAACTCTGAAAAAATACCAACTGACTGACTGAAGTTTAAGTTTATTGCAATTACAAAAAAATCATTTTTTAGTGATAAATGCCATTGGTACGAGAAAGGCATTGTTCTTAAAGTCTTATTCCGAAGATGCAGAAATGTTAACTACGTTAAATACGCTTTTCCGGTTAATTACGAGAAACGGAATAATCGAGAACAGCATGCCGAGATGATGCAAATATACTAAAAGAAGCAGGCATTAACAACCACGATCCAAAATAAATAGAAATATTTATTGAAATTAGACCGCAAATCTTAAAATTAAAGCTGATCACATGGAGTATGTGAAAATGATGATAACTCATGATAACTAGCAAGAAAAAAATAACAAAAGTTGACTTGTCAAAGAGACGCCAACAAGAGTTGACGTCAACCAAACACGAGTAAAAAGTGTGCCTATATACCTATATGTGCACTTGAAAATATCTTCCATGATCAGCGCCAGAGTAAACAGTTTGAGTGAGATTGTATTTCCTGGTCTTAGTCGTATAATAAAAATTATTGTAAATCTTAGCCTGGCTTAATTTTCATATTGTTATTTTAGTATAAATCTTGGATTATATTCCGATATTTTAAATCTATAAATCAAATAGATCTAAACATAATTAGAATTCTTTACTAGAATCAGAAAGCAAATCTCAGAGTTGAAGGTGAACACACTGACTATGTGAAAATCATGCGTGGAGTGAGGCAAGGCTGTATTTTGTCTCCTCTTATCTTCAACCTGTATTCTGAAAAAATATTTATCGAAGCTTTACACGAAACTGAAAAATGTATTCTAATAAATGGTTACCGGCTCAACAACATCAGATATGCAAATGACACCATAGTATTTGCAGACAACTTAGAAGACCTACAAGTTCTTATGAACAAAATCACGTATTACAGTAAACAATGTAAACTCAATATAAACGTTAAGAAGACATAGCTTATGATAATTAGCAAGATAAGCATAACAGATGGTCAATTCTACGTCAACCAATCCCCTGTAGAAAGAGTGACGCAACTACCTCGGCATCATAATAAATGAAGAATATACCAATAACCAGGAGATTAGAGCAGGCATCGGTAAAGCTAGATCCACCTTCTATCGGATGGGGGTCTTCTTCAAGAGTCACAACCTCTCTCTTGATACTTATGATGTTGAATCGTGGACATTCAACGAAGATATGTGCAGAAAACTAAAAGCATTTGAGATGTGGCTATCAAAGAATTTACAAGATGTGTGAGTTTTAGATTAATGAGACACAGACAAGAATATAGATGTCTATGCATGTTTTATTGATTATAGAAAAGCATATGACTGCGATAACCATCAAAAGATGATTGAATTTTTAAGAACAACTGGAATTGACGAATAAAACTTATGAATTATCTCAGAACTATATTGGCACTATACGGCAGCAATTAAAATAGATCACACAATATCCGAAGATATACGATATATTGCGTCTTATCACCACTATTATTTATTCTGTAATTGTAATCTTTATTTAGAAAAGCATTAGACGAGGTTTAAGGTGAAATCAAGATTAATGGAACCAACATAGACAACATCAGGTACGCTGATGATACCGAAAATACCAAAAAACGTACAAGGGGCAAATAATAGAACAGGTAATTTCCATAAAATATTTGGGAGCAAATATCAACAGCCAGTGTAACAAAAAAATCCTGTTAAGAATCGAACAAGCGAGGAAAACACATATGAGCATGAAAACACTTTTTACTAGGTCAGACGTTAGTCTAGAGCTCAGAATTCGAATGATCAGATGTTGCGTTTTCTCTGTTCCGCTGTATGGACTCTGAAACAGAAAAAAGTATAGATGTCTTTGAAATGTATATATATATATATATATATATATATATATATATACAGAGGGATGCTAAGAATTCCATGGATACAAAACGTTACCAATGGTGAGGTATTTCGGCGCATTAGAAAACAAAAAATTACTCAGCATAATCAAAGAGGAAAACATACAATACTTGGGTCATGTGCTGGGAGGTTTAAGATATAAATTACTTTAAATCATATTAAAAGGTAAAGTGCAGGGCAAAAGATCAGTTGGAAGACGCCGGAACTTGTAGCTGAAAGACCTGAGAAGATGGTTTGTCTGATCATCCACAGGAATCTTTTGTACAGTCGTTTCCAATGCTACAATTGCCATTTAAATCGTCAATATAAGAAAGAACACGGGGCAATACGAAGAAACTGAAGTAGGTGTAATATTAGCACTGGATAGAGATAAGTGATAAGAGATAAAATATCCTATATCTGTCCACACATCTGTCTTCTATAACATGAACAAAAGTAATGAGTCTAATATGAATTAACAAAAGATACAAATAAAAAAGTTTTCGTATTAATCTTGTGAATAATTAAGAAATATATTTAGATTAAATATTACGTAGCATGCAGATTTTTTTTCTTCTATATCTCCCGCGCATATCATTCGGTCTGTAACTAATCCATTATAAGTATCATCCTCATTAAAAAGGTTATTGCAGGTTTGTCGACCTATGATTTTCATGGATGCTTCCAGTAGATAATCCAAATATGTGCCATTCTAAAAAATAAAATCAATATGTTAAAATAGATCCATACTAAAAATAAAAATATAACAAGGCGATAAACTCGGGTTCATTCGGAAAAATATTTCGATGAGATTTTTTTGTATATTCACTTTCATGTGATACAACAGTATAAGGTTAAAAAGGTCACCTAAGTCGTTAAATTTTTTTTTAACAATATTTTTAAACAAATTTTAACAAGGAATTTTTAATGTTTTGAACCATTCTGAACAAAATAGGATTTATATAGTTTATCTGTAAAGTTAATCGTTTTCCATTAATAAACAATTAAAAAAAAATCGCAAAATGGCGATTTGCTTCTGTTTCTTCTTTTTAAGCCTGTTTATTCTTCAATATTAGCCTCAAAAATTGTTTAAATTGTCGCACCATCTTCTTATTGGTCTGCCAATACTTTTTGTTCATTTGGTAACTTAATCTCATGCTATTCATACTATTCTATCCTCTGCCATTCTACTGATGTGTTCGTTCCACTCCTGTTTTCGTTTTGTCACCCATCCATTTATATCTTTCATACTGCATGCTCTTCTTATGTTTTCGCTTGTCTCCCTATCCGACAGACTCCTCCCTGATATTCGTCGGAGTATTTTTATCTCTGTTGTTTTTAGAAGTCGTCTCGTTTTAAATGTGTCAGGTCTTGTCTCAGCCGTGTATGTTAATATCGGTCAACTTGCTGCTTTATAGATTCCTGTTTTTGTGTCTTGTCTTAGTTGTTTGTTCTTCCAGATGAAGTCATTAAGAGAATCCGACGCTTTACGTGCCTTTAAGCTTTGTTGTTGTACTTCTTCTTCAATATCTCCGTAACTAGTTATATCTATTCCCAGATCTAAACCTTGCTTTCTGCTTTATTATTTTCCCATCAATTTCAAATTCACACAGTAGTGGGTAATTAGATGTTGTCATACATTTGGTTTTTTTTTCTGCTGATATTATCATATTGTCATATTATGACCAATTTAGTCCCAAGTGATGTTATGAGGGTAGATGGGAACGAAGTACATCAGGTCTTTAGCTATATCTATTTAGGGCATGAAATTAGAATAGGAAAAGACAACCAAACTTGTGAGATCCAGCGTCGCATAGGCCTGGGATGGGCAGCATTTGGCAAGATGCGAGATATTCTAAAAGGAACGCTACCGATTTGCTTGAAGAAAAAGGTTTACAACCAATGCATACGGCCAGTAATAACATATGGTTCCGAAACAATAACTTTAACCAAACATTCTGCAAATAAATTGAGAGTAACCCAAAGAAAAATGGAAAGAGCAATGTTGGGAATAGCTAGAAGATATATGGTACCAAATAGGATAGTGAGAGAGAGGACTAAAGTGACAGATGTCATAGAAAAAATTGCACAAGCCAAATGGAGATGGGCTGGACATATAGCACGTTTAAATGATAATAGGTGGACCAAAAGACTCATAGAATGGAGACCTAGAGAAGACAAAAGACATCGAGGCAGACCACCAAAAAGATGGATGGACGACTTGAGAAAAACAGTGGGAAATTGGATAGAGAAGGCGCAAGATAGAGAACAGTGGAAGAACATGGAGGAGACCTATATCCAACAGTGGATGCAAGAGGTTGAGGAATGATGAATGATAATGATGATTATCATATTGCATTTCTTAGCTGTTGTGTTGAAGATATGTGTTAATCTTTAGAGCTCGTCTTCTGTCTCGGCGATTAATCCGACCTCGTCTACATAACAAAATATTTGGAGTTCTTTGTTCTTCATTCTGTAGCATTGTTATATTAAAGAGAAGTGGGCTTAACGAGTGACCCTCTCTGACTCCGCTTTGTACTGGTATACACTGTGTTAGTTTTCCATGCCTTTATTCGATTATGGAGGTAGATGTTTTCGATGGATTCTATAATATTGATTGGTATGTTTCTGTTATACAGTAAGTGTAAGATGTCTTCAACTTGGATGCGATCAAAAGCCTTTGTCAGGTCTATAAAACATAGATATGCTGGTTTATTGTACTTGATAGCCTTTTCTGTTATTATCTTAGTACAAATACGCTGTCTACGCAGGATCTGCAAAGATATGGCGATTTGCAAGGTTTAAAAACAGAACTAAAAAATATTATTTTTGAATTCACCAAGGACCTAAATTTTAATGCAAACCTTGTTCTATCATTTTACTATAAGTATTTTGGTCTTAAGGTTAAAACAATATTTTTTAATCGTTAATGAAACGTTCACGACAGGACAGGAGTTCGGGCTGCGGCGTGTATTATAGGGAGAAACCAGATCTATGGTACAAAGTTTGGCTGGTTTAAATTCTCATTGTAAAAATGACCGCCCGCTCTGCCCAGCGTGGTTCATTAAAAATTAAAAACATTGTTCTAAATAAGCCTAAAATTTTCATGGGGAGCTGATAGAAGAATACGAAGTTTGTCCGTGCGCTATGGACTAATGGCGATTTGTTTGTCGTTGACGATCGTTGTCGTTGTATAGTTCGTGTCTATACTGTTAAGTTTGTTTTATGTGCGTTTATTTTTCCGATTTTCAACAAAACAGAATAAAATAATGGATGTAGTTGTGACAGCAGATCATTTAGTTGGTGATACGGACCGCGGTAGCAAAAAAGAAAAAGACATTTAACTTCTAAAGAGCGTAAAAGCAATGTTAGGTAAGCTTCATTGTCTTACAGGTTACTTTTTATTTTGGTATTGTTTACACAGTATCATCTTAAGTTCTTATGTTGTTGTCGTTAATATTTTAATATCATTCTCTTTTCAAGGCATTCAAATCATTATCCTAATTTGGAACATTTTGTTGATTTTTCCTGTAAGTCGAATAAGATCGTTTCGAAAAGATGTTTGCTCTAATGAAGTATCCGAAGACGATATTAGGACAATTAGAAGTATGTTTTATCAAACAATAAACAAAAATGTAACAGTTAAGACTATTCGCAGATGGTTGTGAGATTGTGCAGAATAAAAATGCCCACATGATGCATATGCTCATGCTATGGTTATACAGAGATGCCCCACAAAATATTAAATTTGTCGTACTTATTTTATAAAATCTAAAACACAGCGGACCGTGTTTTCGGGCAAATAGGAAAAGTTACACGATCCTACAGTACAATAAAAACCCCTACACAATATTATAACATTTACTCCAAGAAGGAAGAAGTTAAACAACTTGGTAGAGATTGGTCTGTTTATGATAAAAAACTGCATTAACCTGTTTAAAAAAAATTAAGGAATCAGTGCAGCCAAACGAATTATTATTAAGAGATCACAAAATAAAAACAATATTTTGCTTAAGTCCGAACTGTTCTACAGAAATGATAATCCATCCAAACAATTCCAAACATTATTGAAACGTAGAAAGAAGCTTTCGACTTTACACTTAACTACTGTAGAACTCCAAAACGAAATTAAACTAAAAAAACTCTTGAGCCTGTCGAAACTATTAGTAGAACTGTCACGGGTGAATTGGGTCAATGATCCTGAGCTAACATGGTTACAACCAATTCACAAACAAATGTAGCATGTGAAGAGAAAAGCAAAATATTAAAGGGTTTATTAGGTATAAACGAGCAAAAAAACTTATTCATACATAATACTTACATAAAACAAAATTTGTGATGTAGAAAACAACATGATTAGGCGTAATTAAGTAAACAAACATATATATTTCTAGATAAAATAAAAAATATACTACAGATAGGTACCTACTATTTTTGAAGACAGGTCACGCAAACCTTTCTACTACACTCCAAACAAATAGCATTTGAGCAACGCACACATTTATAATTTGTCTTCCTCATTTTTGATGATGGACAAATGCTACACAACTATCTTTTGGGAAGCTTATCATCTGGAACATTGTCGCCGATATTCTCGACAGGCACTTCGGGATTTATTTCCAAAAAAATCTCTATCTGCTATTTAAGGTCTCGGTTAAGATTTGTTTCAAGTCTTTGCCTTAGATGAGGCTGAAGTAGTTCAAATGCCAAATCTTTTACAAATTTAAAACGTGGAAGTAATTTAATACCTTTGTAACAAAGATAAAGGATGTAACTGTTGACTGAACGTATATTTATAAGTGTATAAAATACGGCTAAGGGTCTGGCGGCTTGCACTATAATTGGCACATTTCATGTCTAAAACATCAACTCTCGATTTTGTACTGTTATAGTATCGAATTATTTCTGGTTTTGCTAGTTCATTGTCTTTGCTGTGATGCATAGAGGATAATAAAAGAATAGCTCTATTTTTTTTTCGGTACACATGATATCAAGGTTATGTCATTGGAGAAACCATAGAGTGTTGTACCAATTTCCCTACTTTTATTAGCCTGGAATTCCAAAGTAACTTCCCGCTTATTTTTATTTACTCTACCCACATACGTGAGGTGGCGTTTTTGCAACTCTGTGACTAACTCTATTTAAGAAAAATATTGATCAGCAGTAATATTTCGGTTAGAGCCCTCTATTGATTTAAATAGTCGAATGATACATTGAGCAAATTTGGAAAGCTTCAGTTCTTCTTCTGAAAGTCCAACACCATCCGAATATTTCTCTGAGTATATATATATATATATATATATATATATATATATATATATATATATATACAGATTGAACGAAATAAATTCGGAACATAGGAATATAATGTATTTCGGCTCAATTCTGCTGTAGCTGGTTGGCCAACAAAAGATTGTCAAATAATTATATTATAAAAAATCCCATACTTCAGCGGGCTGCTGGATTCTGAACTCATAAAAATTGAAAGCTACACATAAATCTACGATTTTATTATGCTGTCAAACCAGTTATAGTCCAGGAAATGTAGCATTTCACCTCGCAATTTTTTCGTGCGGCGTGGATTGACTTGAAATTTAACAGAAGGTAGGTAATAGCCTAAGGATCAAAATCTATATCGAACCAAAGTTCGCCAAAGCCTAGGGGGTGGTTGCCGCCCTATCTCCGGGGTGAAATTTTTTTTTACGTTTTAACTACATGTTTCGATTAGAAAAGTGATTCTAAACAAAAAATGTGCTATACATTTTTTTATAACATGATATTTTTCAAGTTATTCGCGATTGAAAGTAACAACTTTTAGACGAAAAAATCCACGTTTTTAATCGATTTTTCGCGAATAACTCGAAAATGGCGCATTTTATCAAAAAAATTGTAGAGAACAAATTTGTAGCTTTTAAAAAGACAAATACAATTACAAATACAATATCAATGTACAGCGGTTTTCTTCAAATGCCAAATTTGAAAGATTCAAAGTCAAATATCGGGAAAATGATGCATTTTTGGAAGAAAACTCACAAAACCTTTTTTAAAGAGCATAAATAGACCTATCATAAAAAAATAAGGTCAATACCTCATTTTTTACGAAAAAATCGAGGAAAACAACACCCTAACCACCCCCATAATTAAAATCGATCTTCACCCTTCTGCAATTCCCTTTGTAGATGTATTGTTAATACGTCCAAGAAATTTGACCCATTTAAAATGCTTAGTTTTAGAAAAAGTACAGCTTAAAGCGAGAAACGATTTACAATTTCATATTTTTTACCCTTCTTTTTTTAAATATGCCCGAAAATACTGAATATATGAAAAAAATAAAAATTACCAAATTGTAGCTTTTTTAATGTTTAAAATTATCCTTTATTTAAATTTGTTGTACAATGAATATTTGGCGAGATATAGCCGTTTAAAGCATCGATTTACGATCAAGCACCATATTTTTCGAGCCCTTTAAACTCACCCTATTTAAAAACCAAGGGTTCCAAAAAGATTTAATTCACAGATCCTTGTAGCTATTAAAAACCTCTACAAATCGTTTTTGAAGAAACATCTATCGTTAAAAATTAAAGGAAATACGTTAAAAAAAACCAGTTAATTTTTTTCCGAAAAATTCCATTAGTATAGTACAGTACATTTCGGAGCATAATAATCTACAAAACCGGTATATTAGCTAGTGGGGCGTTATACATTCGAAATTTTAAGCGTTCTTATTTTGAAATCCCATACAACAGAATAAAACATCTGCTCATATGTCTATGCCATGGCAATGAAAATATCAGAGCAACAGATTGGGGATGGTTTTCCAAAGATGGTTTGTTATTACCCGTACGCATGAACAAACAACCTGCACCCGATAAATTTTTGAAAATTATTTTTTGCCAATGCAAAAAAGGATGCGGCGTTTCATATGGGTGCAGAAAAGTTGGTTTATACTGTAACTCTTCTTGTTCTGGGTGCTTAGGTGAAGGGTGCAATAACAGTCCACCAATAATTGAGGAAGATGATGATGACATAGATCACGATGAAGATGTAATTGATGACGAATAAAATTAATATTATAATTGTTTTACCTATAAATGTAAATATTTTCAACTATTTATGTAAATGTATAAGAATATAATTATGGTGCCTTTTTATGTTGATAATTTTTTTTGTATTTAATTCTACTTTTTTCAATTTATATCTTATAAATTAGTTTATAAAAACTGCAATGTTGTAAAGGGTGATTTTCAAAAGTTGAAAAGTTGCAAAATTTTGGCAAAAAATTGTTTTCACCTATAGCACTCATAACAATTAATTTTTAAGGGTTGAAAATGTATGAATTTGTATTTTAAAGTATAAAAAACTCACTATTTAACTAATCCAAACCAAATTTCACTCATCTTAGGATTTGTAATATTATTTTACAATTTTTGAAAATTAGGGGTAGTTTTCACCCCTAAGAACAATCAGGGTTCATCGGCATGACATAAACTATAAAGCAGAGGGTAAGTAGAGCTTAATTCCAAATTTTTATGCAACTCGTTCCAAGGTGAAATCATTTTCTTCGCATTACTAATTTTTTTATATTAATCTCTAATGAGGGTCGCTTTTTAAGGGTTAAAATATGATGGAACTTTATTGAAAAGCACGAAACTATCAATATTTAATTAATTCAAACCAAATTTTACCCATATTCAGGTTTAATATGTTATTTTATAATTTTTGACAATTAGGGGTAGTTTTCACCCCTAAGAACAATCAGGGTTCGTCGACATGACATAAACTATAAAGCAGTGGGTGAATTGAGCTTAAATCCAAATTTTTATCCAAATCGATCCAAGGCGAAATCATTTTTTTAGAATTAGTAATTTTTTACATTAATCTCTAACAAGGGTTGCTTTTTAAGGGTTGAAATATGATGGAACTCTATTCAAAAGTATAAAATAATCATTATTTAATTAATTCAAACCAAATCTTACCCATATTCAGGTTTAATATGTTATTTTATAATTTTTGACAATTAGGGGTAGTTTTCACCCCTAAAACCCTTCAGCGCACTTCGGTTCGATATAGATTTTGATCCTTGGGCTATTACCTACCTTCTGCTTAATTTCAACTGGATACATGCAGGACGAAAAAATTGCGAGGTTTTAACTTTTTTCGAACTTCGGTTTCTGAACTATTATCGTCTCCTTAGACAAACCCGTCTTACGCAAACAACTTTGTTGCGAGACAGATAGTTGAACGATATTTTATACAATGTCTATACCCAGGTATGGATTTATTTTTGTCCAAGTTTTATATTGGTCCACTATTTTAAATGCAGTTCAAACAGACATGTATTAAATTGTATGTTCCGTTTTAATTTGGTTCAATCTGTATATATATATATATATATATATATATATATATATATATATATATATATATATCCATTATAGAAATACGAGCTCTTAGCATCTGTCATGCACATTACTTTTATGCTGTATTTCGCAGGTTTACTGGGCATGTAAATTCGAAAACCACAGTGACCTCTAAATGGTAGTAGCATCTCATCCACAGTTACATAATCTGACAACGTGTATAGCGTCTGTGAATTGGTCGCAAAATTAGTAAAAATATTTGAAATAGCCGCTGTTTTATCAGTTTTCTTTCGTTCTTCGCATCTTTAAAAAACTGTTAAAGCATATCTTCATGAGATTTTATAATTGAAGATTACATAAAAAGCCCAAGCAAAGTCTTCAACTCAACTATATGTGTGCTTCTGTAGTTTGATGTATTAGTCGAATCAGATAACTTTACTCTCATTATATTAATTTTTTGGTTTGTCCATGTTACAATTTGTTTCAACATTTCATCAGTAACCAACAACTTCTTAATATCTGATTTAGAAGCGCTATTTTCCAGAGTCCTGCTTACCGTTGTCAGGCCTCATAATTCTTTGACAATTTTATGTGTTCGTGTCCTCGTATTTCTCGGAGGCTCCGTTCCCTGCCACTGGAAACCATTTTTTCCTTTGAATATGTTCACATCCACTTCTACTTGTAAAAAGTCGTTACTGGATTGCTAATCATTCGTCGGTTCATCTAATTCCAAAAGTTCGTGATCTGAATTCGATTCTTCGCTGCTAGAAGGTTCACTTTGCCGAATAACATAGTCGGGACCTTTATCCGAATCATCTATAACATCTCTTATGTCCTCGTCACTACCTTGATCTGATAAATATAAATCTTAAACGTCGACAAGTAGTAATCTTTGTTTATTTTTTTTTAAATCTGGGTCAGCCAGATTTAAATTTTTATTACGGCCAGTTCCGCTAGGTCCTGCGCTATCCATTATTACTACAAAATTAAATTTTTTTAGAGTAATTATGTTTATTATACAAAAAATATGAAATACTTTATTGTTTATCAGTACACAATCCGTAACAAGTGGCCTTATAGACCTATCATAAAAACACTGCAATTCGAAACATCTGGCTTACTAGACCTATACGTTTTGAAAACTATTTACTACTTACTACGACGTAAACACTAAAGCGATCGCTACGATACTGCAGAACCAGAGAACTAACGACCACAGCAGAACTATGTTTGTTTTACACTATTAAGAAGATATTTAAAAGGACAGTACATGTGGCCTACACTGTTGCCGTCATTAGCAGACTATCCTTTCGCTGTGGTCCGTTAGACCCATGTTTCGGGTTAAGGGTTAAGTTACTTTGAACGTAGCTGTGATTGGAGCAGTAGTCACTTTCTGTCAGTTGCTGTTGCGTGAAGTATATTTCCGACTTAGCTCGTATGCATTAAATGATAACCATGAACTTAACTGTACACGTATAAAAAAATATACAAGAATAAAGATATTGATAGGAAAAAAGGAATATTATTATTTTATACAAAATACAAAACATATGTCTTACCTCATTTAGACCCCAACCCGCAGCGGTAACAACAGTACCCGTTGGTACTTCAGCATCTTGTTTTAGTAGAGGTATGGGCTGAATCTTATTGGAGAATTTAACTTTTTTAGCTAACTAAAATAATTATTAAACAAGTTAATAATTTTGTAAATGTAAAATGTACATAAAAATATAATACAACATCCTATATGTTTATATATATATATATATATATATATATATATATATATATATATATATACAGGGTGGTGAATCGTCAAACGGGCCATAGGAAACTCAATGGGAAATTCCAAATTGTTGAATTCCTGCTTCCCTAATTATTTTACACCAAAAGTCATGGGAAACTATTTGTAGAGGACTCAAATATGTATCGAAAACAACTGTTAAAATTATTCTACGACTTAAACGTATTCCAAAATTTTGCTAAAATATAATATATTTTTCTGTGAAAAAATGTGTATTACGTGTTGCGTTTTGTCATATTATTGTTTCTGATATTTGACAATATTTAAATCAATTATATTACATTTATCTATGATTTAAATGGCCAAAATTTTGTGATTTATTGTTGATGTTGAAAAATTAAGTTGATTAAAAAATGTACTCAGTTGAGAAGAAAAAAGCAATAATAAAAATGTTTTATTCATGTTTTATTATAACATTTGTTATAGTTTTATGTTTAGAAATTATCATATATTATTATTAGGAATAAAGATCACAGTAACAGTATATTGGAATTCATTGAATTGTTGTATAACTTAACATGGAATTAAATTTTAGTGAATTAGAATATCTTACGTTAAATAAAGATCCGGTAGTGGCAGGAAAAGGTTCGCGCTATTGCCTGAATACAACATTATGCGATTTTTCGTCAACTGAGTACATTTCATTATATTGATCGATTTGTAAACAATATAATTTATTGTTCACAAAGTAATAATGTTTATTAGTAGGAGTATTTAGTAAAATTCATTGTTTATAATTAATTCATAAAATAAAAAAATTGACAATTCAAATTGTCAAACATCTGACATAAATATGATAAAACACAAACGTCCTAATATATATTCTTGCATTACGTGTGGCCTAACTTTTAGGGGTGGCCTGAAAAATTTATTATATTTTTGCAAAATTTTTAAGTACATTTGAGTCGTAGAACGGTTTTAACATTTGTTTTTAATTCAGATTTTAGTCCTCTACAAATGGTTTTTTATGACTTTTGATCTAAAATAATTAGGGAAGCAGCAATTCAACAATTTAAAATTTCTCATTGAGTTTCCTATGGTCCGTTTGACGATTCACCACCCGGTATATAGAAAAGAAATTTAATTTTTGCAGATAAGTTAAATAGTAAACTCTTAAATATTGGGGAAATCTGCAAAAAAACTCTAATGTGTATCAATTATTTCACCTAACGTTTTCGCCAAAGAGAATTAATTTGGCTTCTTCAGGGCTGAAAGAGAATAAATTATAATTAGCTACCATATATTATCTAATAAAAAACATTTACCTTACCGTGAAATTTTAGAAATGTCGAGTTATGATGTTAAAAAACTTTAGCTAGTAACAACATAGTGGTGTTTTTTTGTTACTATGTGCAAAAAAGTTTATTTGTTAACGTTGGAAATGTATGGTAGCTTTGAACTTAAAACGAAAAGGTTTACCCAAGGACAATCGAAAAACCCAATGTAACTACATTTAAAGGAAGTAATTCTTTGAATTGTCGGCAATAACTAAATTTTTAATTGTTTGAATGTGAGCTTCTGTTTTCATAGAACGCAAGCGCCAAAACAATTACAAGTAGTTCTTTTGATATGTATGTCGTTAAGGTGTTATATATATATATATATATATATATATATATATATATATATATATATATATATATATATATATATATAGGAAGAATGATCACAGCTGTCTAATTATTAAATAGTATAATGGTAAGGTTAATTGGGTTAGCAGCAGTTCAGCTGCTAACCCAATTAACCTTACCATTATACTATATATATATATATATATATATATATATATATATATATATATATATATATATATATATATAATATATATAACAAGCGAGTCTTCTACAGCTAACGCCGCTTCTCGCATCCTAATTTCCAGCGTTTTCTGTCGAAGCAATCTTCATTTTTTAGATCTCTGGCGGTCATTGCATCATCGACATCGTCTCTCCAGGATCGTCTTGGTCGACCTCGTTTTCTTCTAGTTGGCAGAGTCCATTCTTCTATTTTTTTGGCCATCTATTTTCCGGCTTTTGTCTTCTGGCTTCGATTGTGTCTATTATATCTAGATCGATTTCCATTTCTCTCCGAATATCTTCGTTTCTCACCCTATCAAGTCTATTGAGCTGGCAACATCGTCTCCAGTAGTTCATTTCCATGGCCTTAATTTTTGATTGGTTTCTTTGGTTTATTTCCCAGAGTTCGGCGCCGTACAGTCCAATACTTTTTATTATTGTTTTATAAATTCTTCTTTTATTTTATAATGTTATTTTTTTATTCCATAATAGTCCGTGTAGCTGTCTGGTGGCTGATCTTGCTTGGCCAATCCTGGAATGTATTTCTTCGCTACTTCCTGTTTTTGATGTTATTTGGACTCCCAAGTACTTAAGATTGTCTGTTGGTTTTATAGTTCCCATTTCGATTTGTAGGCTTTCTGGTTTTTCATCTACAACTAAGTATTCAGGTTTTTGTATATTAATTGTGAGGCCCCATTTGGTATACTCATCTTCCAGTTTTCTAAGCATGTAGCTTATATCACTCTCGACTTCAGCTAGAATGGCTTGGTCGTCAGCGAAATGTATCGTGTACAATCTATCATCTCCGATTGGGATGCCCATATATGTTTTTTATACTTATTTATTTACTATATATTAAGTAAACTCAACTATACTAACCATAAAACTAATGAAGTCATTGCAAATGTTGTAAACTAAAGTGATGATGGAATATTAAACAAAGAAAATGTAATTTTCCAAAATGCATTTCGAACTGGGGTCAGGTGCCAGGGTTATAGATTCGGCGACAGAAACGATAAGCGAAGCTATTATGGCGGCTTACCAAGAAAACTGTCCAGCAAAAACAAGGAAAAGTACGGGAAGTAATACAGTCTAGTGCAACAACGGCTTAAAGAGAATGAGGTCAAAAGTTCGAAGCCAAAGTAAACAAGATTGGGATGCCTGCAGGTATAAGCTAACGCTATACAATAAAGAAATTCGGAACGCTAAAAGCAATTCATAAAGAGAGTTTTGCGAAGAGATTACAGATATCTCGGCATGTTCTCGATTCTCACCATCATTTTGTGGTGCTACCACAAAAGAAGTAGGTTTCTTAAAAAAAGCTTATGGCAAATTTACGGGCACCAAAGAGGAAAGTCTTAGATAACTGATAACCATGCACATTCCAGATTCAACAATTCTGGATGATGCAGATAGGCAAACCAACATAGACCAAAGGCTCACAAGGCCAGAGTCTACAGATTCGGAAATAGCCACAGAAATCACAAGACCAAACAAAATTATATGGGCTATAAATAAGATTCATACATTCAGAAAACTACACAGAAAGCTACTATGTCCCAGGGCAGATGTAAAAGAATGTGCGGTAAGAATTGATTACTTAACCCCAAAATGACTCTTTGGTTATACACAATTGCTCTATTAAATGGAGGAATCTGAAATAAGAATATTTTACCTACAAGTATACTGAGCTACTTACTACTCACAAAGAGTGGCGCTAACCGGCTGATCGTCGAAAACTTTTTTACCGGGTGATTATTTGTAACCTTGATGTGCATAGTTGTATTCAGTAATTTTGTTGTGACAAATTAAGCTGTTGTTTTTGTTGATTTAAATAAAATAATCGGTAAGTATACACTATTAATACATAGAATCTAATGGAATAGTTAGTTTTTTGGTATAACTGGGGAAACATTTATTAATCGTTTATTTTGATTTGCTTTTTCATTTAAAGGTTATGGGGTAAGAGCGTAGTTATATACGGGGGAAAGTGGACACAGTTGCCCCACAGTGTAATTTTGGCGAAAAGTGTGTTTTATTTTTAGGTTAGACTAAATAAATATTATGGTTCAAAAATTTATTCAAAAATCTGAAAGAGGCAAGAATTATTTGAAGGAAACTCTTCTTAAGACTATAGAAGATGTTAAAAGTGGAAGGTACCTACTCTGCATATGCGGCAAGTAAATTACACAAAATTCCTCCAAATACTATACTCGATCACAGTAAAGGAAGGCGACGTAAGAAGTCGTGCTGCAGAACTTTCTACAGAGGACGAAAATAAATTAGTTCATCGTTTAACATCGTATAACTTCTGGATTTGGTCACTCACGAATGAAAGTAATGCATTTAGTGGGCAAATACGTTAAAGCAAATTAACTAAATACTCCGTTTCAAAATGGAATTACTGGAAAATACTTGCTTTTTTCCTTTATATAACGTCATAATCGATATGTTAAAAAGGCGGACAATGTTGAGATAGCAAGAAGAAAGAGTATTGAACCTTTCATAATAAATACTTATTTTGATTTAGTTTTAAAAACTATTTATAATCTGGGTAATAAAAATAAACCACATTTAATTTTGAATTCAAACGAAACAAGTTTTTGTTCCGATCCGTCAAAAACTGTAGTCGTAGGAAAAAAAGATGCCAAGGCGACCAGGACGATAAGCACTCCCGGGAGAGAAAATACATCAGTGCTTTTTGCATGCAATGTGAAAGGTGAAAAATCCTCTCTTTTAATTATATTTAAAGTGAAGCAAATATGGATGCAAACCGACGTCTTTGAAAACTATTTTAAACAGTTTTGTGACGATTATAAAACTACCGCCACTTCCTCCAGCTGCTTGATTTGACGGTAATGAAAGCACTTAAAAATAGATGGGATCCTTTACTGGTATTATGGCAAAGATTGCATATTGGTCAAAAACTACCAAAAGCTGAAGTTTCTGTATTCTTTAGAAAAATATGGACTAGTCTTCCAGGCGAAATTATGTCAAATCGTTGCAGAAAACCGGGAATATATCCTTTTAACGATAAAGTAGTCTCCAAGGAAACATTTGATTTAGATCCCTTTCAGAGATCAAAAGATTAGTTAAAAGTCTCAAACCCTCCAGCTAAGTCAAACGAGACTGCTTCTACCTCTACATTTTTATTTCACAGTTGTGTATTTTCTCGGCATTCTTTGATCGTTGATCCGCTCGATACTGCGTTTTCAAATAAATATTTTGCGTTCCCGTTCCCGTCTAGTTTATACTAAGTTGGAAGCGAATGAGTTTTAAGAATTACAGCATTCTCGCTGAGGTCTCTGCCAGAGGCAGTTGATTTCAGCGTATGTCCAAATGTTTCATCAAATTTGTATTGTCCTTTTGTTCTTTGTCTTACGTTATGAAAAATAAGTAAAGTGGCAGTTAATTGTTCATTTAATAGTTACAGTTAAAGTAGGATTTAAAATATACCCACATTGTTTCAGTCTTTTCAAGAAGCAGAGATCCAATGTTTGTGTTCCAGTGCCCAATTTAAAATCTTAATTTTGTGTTGTCCTATCACAGTGGAGATGAATTTGTTCGAGTGGTACAGAGTTTGAGTTTCAGTGAAGTCTAGTTTCTAGCCCCAGATTTTTTGTGTAAAACCCCAGTGTAATCAAGGTAATTTATTTGTGTTTAAATTTTAAACTAAAAATAGACGGTTTTTAATATTAATAATGGCTTTTATTAAAATTTAAGAATTTGTAATAATAAAAATATATGTATTAGGTCGTGGCCATAGCTGTTATTTTAATTGTTCTGTTTTAAATTTAATGTTGACATATGACAGCTCGTTTCATTATTTTTGATATTAATTTGTTTTTGTTTTTTAAAGGTTAACCTTTCTATGAATAGTTTTATTTTAAAAATATTTCTTAATTTATAACAATTTTTTTGTAAGTTTTGTAGCAATTCCTACTTGTAAACAGAGCTCGTAAACAGATAGGACAAAGTAAGTGTTTTTTTGTTATTTTGGTATTTATCTTTGTGACTATTAATATAGTATATGTTTGTGCCATCTATATTTTGTAACTGTTTATGGTGAGGCAAAATAAATGTTTAATTTTTTTTTAACTATTTTGTTTATTTCTCGTTATAACCCCCGTTTTTGAGTTTAATGTAAAAAAGATATATTTTTCATTTCCAATAATTATTTCAATAGTTACCTACAACTAGTTTTTGTAATCGTTAGAATTTGGTACCTCGAAGCGGCGTCCATTTTAAATTGCTAGAGGTCTTTCTTATCTGTTTGTTTTGTTCGTTCCAAGAGGTCTATGTAAGTAACCCCTTTGTTTATTTTTTTGTAGTTGATCCAATCCTAACCCCCTTGCTATTCACTTGTCCACGACCCAGCTATTCCAAATAAAACCTGAGTGCCGTTCGCATAAGTAACGTTTATTTTACTTGTCCTATCTCCATCCCCAATCTTTTCTATCGCAATTGTCAAGCCCTTATAATACTACCCTATATGGTAGGCAAAATATTTTCGTTACAAAATTTGGTGCCCAACGTTTGTGGCATTTTTTAAATCGTGAATACTCCTACAAGTAGTCTTACCAGAGTGAGATAAATTCTTTTCCCCCAAGTCATTTCTTTTATAAATTGTCCCTAGTTTTCTGTCATTTATATAAAACCCCCTCTTTTCAGATAGTTCCCCAGTGTCTCACAAACAATGTTTGTTTATGTATTGTATATTAACATATGTATTTGCTGTACATGAACATATGTATAGTTGTTTTTTTATGTAATGTACTGTATGTATGTACACACAAAAACACAAATCATGACAAATCTTGCGTTAAGCGAAAAGATTTCAGTAAATGGCATGCATATTGTAGAAACCACCTCTTATAAGTACTCAGGACATGAGATACGCATAGGAAGAGATAATCAAACGTGCGAACTAAGCCGCCGCATAGGAC
>OU898282.1:44354521-44370447 GCA_918026665.1 Diabrotica balteata | reverse complement strand
AATCTTAAAGCTGCAGATTGAATACCTTTAAGCTTTTTTAAGGTAGTTTTACTTGCAGAGTTATAACAAATGCAACAGTAATCTAGTTTATTCCTAATGAGTGATTTATATAAGTTTATTAATATTTTAGTATCTGCGCCCCAAACTTTATTAGACATAATTTTGAGTATATTGAAGCTAGATTGACAGGGATGTTGTAGATTATTAATATGCAAGTTCCAATTTAAGGTTCTGGTAAAAGGTAAACCTAGAAAATTAACTTCTTCTGATTGTTTTATTGCTAAATTATTTAAAGTTAGGTAAGTTAAATAATAGGAGAATTATAAATAATTGATGGATTCGACCGTTACTTGATGGAAATTCATTTTATGTAACAATAAAACACTGAAAACTTTGTTTTCAAACTTCCACAAAATTTATTTTAAATATTATCACTACAGCTGTTTCGGCTGATTGCCTTTCTCAAGTGATCTATTTTGTCTTGGGTTTACAAATTTATAGTCTCTAATGAAATAGGTTGAGGAGGGGAGAACTGTTTGTCTCAAGTTGGTCATTCAGAATTATATCTGTGTTTTTTAATTTGTTGATTTCCATAGATTCTAACAAAGATAGCTTAAGGCCTTTATTTTGAATGTGAAGAATTTTAAATTTGTCATTAAAAGAATGATTATGATCTAGAAGGTGAAGTGCGTATGTCGAATCTGTTTTTCTATTCTTGAAAGCCCTTTTATGTTCTGCTATTCGTTTATCAAAGTTTCTACCAGTTTGACCGATGTAAGTTTTTGGGCAGTCGCCACATTGGAGTTTGTATACACCACTATTTAAGTGTTTTTTATTTTGGCTCTTGTTATTTTTAATATATTTGCCTAGGTTGTTATTTGTTCGGAAAGCTGGTGTTATTCCTTTCTTTTTTATGTGTTTGGCAATTTTTGTTGTTATTTTGCCTGTATATGTAATCGAGCAGAAGGTACTGGGTTTTTTCTCTGGTGGTGGAAATACTAATTTCAGGGCTTTCTTGTGTAGTTTTTGATTTAACATTTTATTAATTGTTTGTTCGTTGTATCCGTTGTTTACTGCTATTTGTTTAATTATATTTAATTCTGTCTCAAAGTTGTCTTTTGACATCGGAATTTCTGTTAATCTATGTAACATACTATGATAAGCTGCCAGTTTATGTTGTGTTGGATGGGATGACGAATTGTGTATAGTCGTGTCAGTATGGGTAGGTTTATGAAATATGGAGAAGTCATGTTTGTTTTGAAGTCTGCTAATTTTTAAATCTAAAAAATTTATGGATTGATTTTGTTCTGTTTCTATTGTAAATTGAATATGACTATGAACTGAATTAATATATGATAAAAATTGGTCGAGTTGCCTGTTAGTTCCTGTGAAACATACCAGTACGTCGTCTACGTATCTCCACCAATATAAAAACTGTTTGAATACGGGATGTTTTGAAATCTTTGTCTCTAGATGATCCATAAAAATATCTGATAACAATGGGCTTAGAGGATTACCCATTATAAGTCCTGCACTGTTATTTGTATATATTTTATTATTAAATTCAAAGTAGTCCTGGTTTATGCAAACTTCAAGAAGATGTAAAATTTCAGATGTAATTATTGGATTTGTACTATTTTGGTCTAAAAGGTTTTTTACTAGAATAAAAGTTTCTGTAGGAGGGATACTAGGAAAAAGATTTTTTACGTCAAATGAAATTAATCTGGAATTGTTAGGTAATTGAAAATGTTGTATTTTATTAACTAGTTCTATTGTATTTTTTATGGTAAATTTAGGTGAAAATTTAGTGTGGTCTAAAATAATCTCTAACAGTTTTTTTGAAATTTTATATGACGGAGCTGTATAAAAAGAAACTACAGGTCTTATTGGGTGATCCGGTTTGTGTAGTTTAATGAAAGAATATAATTTAGGAGGCTGTGGGTTCATAATATTGAGGTATTTCTGTTCTATTGGATTTAGTATTGATTTTGAATTTTCTAACGCTAGCTTAATTTGTTTTTGATATTTTTCTGTCGGATCTTTGTGTAAAGTTTCAATATTTTGATTATTTAAGAATTCTATTGTTTTGTTATTATATTCTATTTTATAAATCAATAGAAAACAACATCGTGTTTACAAAAGCAGACAAAGGTAACACTACTATTGCTATAGATAAAATAGAATATAATAACAAAACAATAGAATTCTTAAATAATCAAAATATTGAAACTTTACACAAAGATCCGACAGAAAAATATCAAAAACAAATTAAGCTAGCGTTAGAAAATTCAAAATCAATACTAAATCCAATAGAACAGAAATACCTCAATATTATGAACCCACAGCCTCCTAAATTATATTCTTTCATTAAACTACACAAACCGGATCACCCAATAAGACCTGTAGTTTCTTTTTATACAGCTCCGTCATATAAAATTTCAAAAAAACTGTTAGAGATTATTTTAGACCACACTAAATTTTCACCTAAATTTACCATAAAAAATACAATAGAACTAGTTAATAAAATACAACATTTTCAATTACCTAACAATTCCAGATTAATTTCATTTGACGTAAAAAATCTTTTTCCTAGTATCCCTCCTACAGAAACTTTTATTCTAGTAAAAAACCTTTTAGACCAAAATAGTACAAATCCAATAATTACATCTGAAATTTTACATCTTCTTGAAGTTTGCATAAACCAGGACTACTTTGAATTTAATAATAAAATATATACAAATAACAGTGCAGGACTTATAATGGGTAATCCTCTAAGCCCATTGTTATCAGATATTTTTATGGATCATCTAGAGACAAAGATTTCAAAACATCCCGTATTCAAACAGTTTTTATATTGGTGGAGATACGTAGACGACGTACTGGTATGTTTCACAGGAACTAACAGGCAACTCGACCAATTTTTATCATATATTAATTCAGTTCATAGTCATATTCAATTTACAATAGAAACAGAACAAAATCAATCCATAAATTTTTTAGATTTAAAAATTAGCAGACTTCAAAACAAACATGACTTCTCCATATTTCATAAACCTACCCATACTGACACGACTATACACAATTCGTCATCCCATCCAACACAACATAAACTGGCAGCTTATCATAGTATGTTACATAGATTAACAGAAATTCCGATGTCAAAAGACAACTTTGAGACAGAATTAAATATAATTAAACAAATAGCAGTAAACAACGGATACAACGAACAAACAATTAATAAAATGTTAAATCAAAAACTACACAAGAAAGCCCTGAAATTAGTATTTCCACCACCAGAGAAAAAACCCAGTACCTTCTGCTCGATTACATATACAGGCAAAATAACAACAAAAATTGCCAAACACATAAAAAAGAAAGGAATAACACCAGCTTTCCGAACAAATAACAACCTAGGCAAATATATTAAAAATAACAAGAGCCAAAATAAAAAACACTTAAATAGTGGTGTATACAAACTCCAATGTGGCGACTGCCCAAAAACTTACATCGGTCAAACTGGTAGAAACTTTGATAAACGAATAGCAGAACATAAAAGGGCTTTCAAGAATAGAAAAACAGATTCGACATACGCACTTCACCTTCTAGATCATAATCATTCTTTTAATGACAAATTTAAAATTCTTCACATTCAAAATAAAGGCCTTAAGCTATCTTTGTTAGAATCTATGGAAATCAACAAATTAAAAAACACAGATATAATTCTGAATGACCAACTTGAGACAAACAGTTCTCCCCTCCTCAACCTATTTCATTAGAGACTATAAATTTGTAAACCCAAGCCAAAATAGATCACTTGAGAAAGGCAATCAGCCGAAACAGCTGTAGTGATAATATTTAAAATAAATTTTGTGGAAGTTTGAAAACAAAGTTTTCAGTGTTTTATTGTTACAGAATTATAAATAGTGAAAGTGCATATATTTTGATAAGGAACTTTTTTTTTGTAATTCTTTTTAAAAATAAATATTTAAACCTTTGTTGTTTAAATTGATTCAGTTTGTTTTTTGATAAACTGCATGTGAATAATTTTTTAACTTTAAGTTATAACTAAAATTAACTTGTATAGTAAATTCCTGCCAATTTTTGTAGAATTTAAAATTTGATCGCTCTCTGTTCAATGGCGCTGCAGCCCAAATCGAGCCTCGGCCTCCTCCAAACTATGCCTCAAACTTTGCTGATCGTGCAGTGATATTCTTCAGGTTCTCACGTCTAGCAAATTTTATACGTCCGCTGCCACTTTATTCCCCTACCTTTCCCTGACCTTTCTTTTGGTTGTGTTCCCTGTATTTTACTATCTAGGGTTCTTTTTAAAAATCTTAAAAAGTCTTTGAACAGTTGGTAAAGTTTATGGTTGTACTTGGATCTACATACTTCGCTTTTGTTAATAGGTCCAAATATTTTTCTTAAAACATTTCTTTCAAAGACTTCCAGCTTTCATTTTGTGTCTTCTGTCATTACCCAAGTCTTGCATCCGTAACATATTATTGGTCTGATAATAGTTTTGTAAAACCTGATTTTGGATCTCCAGTGTGTAAGTGAGTAAAAAGTAAGCTTTGTTTTCATTTACTATTCTTCTTTGAATTTCTGGTTCTTCTATTTCATCTATGTCGTGTATTTCCCAGATATGTGAAACTTTCTCTACAGTTTCATTATCGTTCTCTGATTCAATTGTGGGTCTCTTTCCCCTAGCTCTTGCCTGTGTAAGTTTTTTGTCCTTTAAATATTTATTTCTAGTCCGCTCTCTTCTGCTCCTATTTTTATAATTGAAAATATGTTTCTGTCGCCTCTTCTGTTCTACGAGGCACGATATTATGTCATCGGCATAGTCGGCAATCTGTATTGAGTTATTTGTTAGAAGATTACCTCTCCCACTGCCACCCTTACTTCTAAGCCATGAAGTAAAAATTTGGCAACAACGCGTGGTAGTCCGACCGTCGTTGTTGTTTGTTCGTTGTTTCTGTTTCACATTTCACATAAAAAGGCTTGTGAAGTTTGTTGAATTTAATTTTATTAACTTTATTTAAATGTTTTATTTGTAAATTGTATTTTAATTAATTAGAAAATATTAATATAGGATTTTTCATATAAGAAGACCGCTTTGCAATTAAATGTTGGTAAATTTATTACTAGCGGACCAGATAAGCGGCGATATATTTTACACTACCTTTTTGAATAACATTCTACTGCTCTGTTGTTTCAATACGTCAGACCGTGGAGTTGTGGTGCCTACATTGTAAAAAATGGCATGCGCCCTTCTCTCCATGCTATGGCATGCTGGACGAGCCATACAGTCTGTAGCGGGAACACAAAGTGTATTAATACTCATACGCTTATGAAACGCACCTGGCGCATCATAAGGGCCTTTACATTTCACTCTTTTTCAACTTTTCTTGAGTGAAATGTCTTTAATCTTTCCTATCGGCCTCTTTTGGCTAACTCTTGTTTCTTCCGACCCCGAATGGCCATTAGGTTTCCGAGGGCAGACGGGTCACTATATTTTCTTTCATTATACACTCTAGAAAGGCAATGAGAAACCACCTAGAGCCTAATTTTCCCAAGAAACAATCATAGAAATGGCTGATAAATACAACGGCCCCAAGTACGTGCGCTCCTTAAATGAAGCAGGGGTGCTAAGAATCTCCCGGTCAGCTAGAAACATGAACACATTTTCTAAAGAAAGAAAAATAGATACATGGAATGTAAGAAGCATGTACGAACCAGGAAAAAATCACAACACCATTAAAGAAATGAAGCGTCTGAATATAAGTATCCTGGAATAAGTGAAATGAGATGGTCGGTGTCTGAAAAAGTAACTGTAGATGATCACATTGTATACTATTTAGGAGAAGACAGCTCAAAACACAATAATGGTGTAGCAATAATTGTGTCGAAGGAAACAGATGCAGCTGTAAAAAACGTCGTCCTATTCTCAGACAGGATACTGATGATACAAATACAATCAACAACAATCAACGTGAACATATTACAAGTATATGCACCCACACAAGACTATGAACAAGAAGAAATTGAAAAATTTTATCATGATTTAGAAAAAGTATTAGCACCTACAAAGAACCACGATCTCAATATTATCATGGGAGATTTTAATGCAAAGATTTGTGAAGGTGAACATTAAGATATCATAGGGAAATATGGTCTGGGAATACGAAATGAAAGAGGAGATATGTTGGCATCTTTTTGCGTAGAAAAGCAATTAGTAATAACAAACACAATTTTCAAACTTCCAAAACGTCGTCTTTACACCTGTAAATCACCAGCATATACACCTGAACCAGTTTTTCGTACCCAAATAGACTTCAAATGTATAAATAAGAGATATAGAAATACAATATTAGCAGTAAAATCATATCCAGGCGCAGATCTACCAACAGATCACAATATTTTAGTAGGAAAAATATGACTGAGATTAAAAAGAGTTGCAAGGACGAATAAGTAAACAGTTACTATTGATAGGGAAACGATGCTAAATGATACTGTAAAACAAGAAATAACTAGTATATTAGAACAAAAAACTAAGTTAACATCAAGCAAAGAGGAAAGTACTGAGGAAAACTGGACGAGAATTAAAGACATCTTAAAGACTGTTAAAGAAACAAAATTAAGTGCGCTAAAAGCAAGAAAAAAACAAGGGTGGATGACAGAAGAAATCCTGAGACTTATGGATCAAAGAAGAGAAGTCAGAAATAAAGATAAAAACGAATACAAGAGGATCCACGCAATAATCAGGCATAAGATAATACACACTAAAACACAATTTCATAGTAAAGAATGTAATGAAATTGAACAACATGAAAAGAAACACTATAATTTTATCTGCACAACAAATTAAAAGAGGTCGCTGGAAACAAACGGAAACAAGTATCCCAAAGTTTAGAAGACAGAAACGGACACAGAATATTAGACATCAATGAAAAGTTAAAAGAATGGGAAAACTACATTTCTGAAATATTTGAAGATGAGAGAGTAGAACACTATACACCGATTGCTATATCAGGTCCATCTATAACAGAAAGTGAGGTAAGACGTTCAACACAAACGGCAAAAAATGGAAAAGCACTTGGCCCCGATGAAGTAAGTGCTGAAATACTAAAGTTTTTGGGAGAAAATGGACTTAAAGCTCTGTGTAATCTCTTTAACAGAATTTGTGACACTTGGATATTACCACCTGATTGGTTAAAGTCGACATTTGTCACAATACCTAAGAAACATCGTCCAAAGACATGCGGTGATTATCGGACAATAAGTCTGATGAGTCACGTTTTGAAGATCTTCCTGCGAGTAATACACATCAGAATTTACACGCTGTTAGAGGACAGAATTAGCAATACTCAATTTGGGTTTAGAAGTAGCTTGGGTACAAGAGAAGCCTTGTTTAGTATACAGGTGCTAGTACAGATACGCAGAGTTATAAATCAAAGTGTGTACATTTGTGCAATCGATATCGAAAAAGCTTTTGACAAAGACCGACATAACAAAATGCTAGAAATATTGGAAACAGCTGGATTGTACGATAAAGATCTACAAATAATTACAAATCTATACTGGCATCAAGTGGCAAGAATAAAGGTTAAACAAGAAGTGTCGGATGAAATAAATATAAAAAGAGGAGTGAGGCAAGGCTGTATATTGTCGCCTTTAATTTTTACCTTATATTCGGAGGAAATATTTAAGGAAGCCTTAATGGAGACAACCGAATAATTTTTACTTTACGCAAAATACAGACCTATAGAGACCTTGATGAACATTTGATGTCGACAAATAATTTCGATTATTCGAAATATTCCATCCCACTTCTTTTAACCGCCCTGTATATACATATTATATTGATTTTATTTGCCTTTGATACAGTAAAGTCCAATATTAGTACTGAACATAAAATACAGGAAATTAAATATTTTTACTTTTCAAGCGATCGAAATAAATATTAACGCCCCACTGTTTGAGGAACACTGATCTGATCCTAATTACATATCGACCTTCATAGGAAAAAAGGAGTTTATAAGTGAAATTTCATTAAGTTTAGAACTTTTAGAAGATTTTTAACGACAATTTAGATGGCAAGTATAAATATAACCTACAAAATAAACTGAAAACAATAATAATACTTTTGCTTCTTGTTACAAAATAACTGAAAACAATAAAAATACTTCTGTTTTTTGTTACAGATGCCCCAGCATTGTTGTGTACCTGGTTGCAAAACCAACTATGCCAAAGAAGGTATACCTGGCTAAATAGGTCTTGTACCTAAGGCCAAAAAAAAAAAAAAAAAAAAAAAAAAAAAAAAAAAAAAAAAAAAAAAGGTATACTTGGTTACTCTTTATTCATAGAGAAGGCTATACAGTTAGCAAATCTTCCGTAGTATGTGCCAAACATTTTCATAGAGATGATATTCAGCGGACTGAACAATGGGAAGATAAATATGGAAATGAAGGTATTGAAAAGTTAAGATTTACCAAATTAAAAGACAATGCAGTTCCTAATATATTTCCTGAACTACCGTCATATCTAACTGTTCACAGACAAAGACAGAAGAAACTTTTTACATAAAAAGAGGGAACAAGAGATAACAGAATTCTTAGACAATGATTTAATAGATTCATTTAAACCATTTTTATGAGACTTCGACAATAATATCCCATTGAAAAACTGGACGAGTAAAATTACAAGTGACTGTGTATTATACTTCTATGTATTAGAATGTAAGATTTTCTATGTAAGATTAATCAGTTAGGACATGAGTGTGATAATATTAGTGTAATAAGTAGTGTAATAGTTAGCAGTAATTTTAGTGTAATCGTCAATATAGGTAAGAAGAGATTAAGTAGTAATGATTTGTAATGGATTTTACAAGATAGTAAATTAACAAGATGGTTACAATTAGTGAACTTTCGTTCTCGATATAGTTCTGCTTTGAAGACAAGTGATAACAGATTTGAGTATTACATTCAAAAATATTTTGAGAATATTCAAGGGCTATAGACAGTTGTGATGAATAAAAAAAACAAACGGATGCTTTAAAATTAATTTTTGATCAATTAAAAAATATGCCACAACATAGAAAACAGTACAGCATTGAATCTATGTGATTTGTACTGGATATTGATAACAAATTACCTATAGTATATGATCTTCCATCTAAGTGAGAGCGCCCACCAAAGTGGCGTGGCACGTGGCAAGTGGCAAGTAGCACGCGTCTAGCAGGTTTCTTAAAATGCAACAATGAAAACGAATGATTCAGCGCACAACAAAATGACAGTGACGTCATTCATTCTAATCATTCGTTTTCATTGGTTACATTTTAAGAAACATACTATACGCGTGCTACTTGCTACATGCTACTTGCCACGCCAGTTTGGTGGGCGCTCTCCCCAAGTGACATTTACAGCAAATTTCAACAAATATGTTCATTTCTCCTGATAATGATACAAGCAACAATCATTATTTAAAATATATCTCTTCAACTCTCTCAATGAGGGAGAAGATATTTGCACTTTTTGTTCATGAAATATATTTAAAACAAAATCTCCAATACAAGTCACAATCAATAATATCTCCATCTCTTCTCACCATAGCTTTCGAACTCTACAAATGACATGACTTTTACTTACATGTAAGCATGTAAGTAAAATTTGTTCACATAATTTTTTAGCACTTAAATCAATTGATGTAGGTACTTTTTGTCATTTGAGGGGTACAAAATGGCCAATTAATATTTGACAGAGATTGAATTGCAAGAGATTGCGGAAAATATGTCTGATTTTGACGAATATGATTGTTGATTTTAATTATTCAGGTGAAGAACAAGAAATTATTGAAAATGATAATTATGACAGCAAATCGGAACTACTTCTTAGCGATGATAACGATGATGTGTCCGTTTCAAGAGCCAGACGATGGCTATTACCAATTTTATATGGGCAAGGGGGAAGAAACAATTTGGAAAAGTACCCCAATAGCTTATGGCAATAACACCAGAGCAAAAAATATTATGGAAAGAAGTTGCTGGAACAAAAGGTAATGCAAAAAACGTTTACACTTGACAGAGACACAGGACAGAGCGCTGCATTTGGTAACAAAAGATTTCTCTTTCTCCTTCGTGTTCTTTGTTTCGATGATGTTGGGACATGAAAAAATTGGTAACAAAATAATAAAGTATATACACAGACTTTCTGCATAAATGTAAGAGTACTTACTGTTTGGGGAAATACGTCACTATAGACGAAATGCTTCACCCTTTTAGAGGACGATGTGGCTTTGTACAGCTACAAATATGGCAACAAAACCAGCCAAATATGGCATAAAACTCTATGCACTTTGCGATAGCAGGACTTACTATACTTGAAATTTTGAGATATATTGTGAAATACAAAGAGACGGACCGTACAAATGTTTAAATAAACCATTCGATCTAGTACATCGCGCATCGTTTAGATTTTTCCATAAAAACTCCAAAAGAAATATAACTATGGATTTATCCTTTATCCTTTAGCTAAGTATCTCATGCAAAATGGCCTGAGAGTTATTGGCACCTTGAAGAAAAAGAAAAAAGAACTACCTCCCCAATGTTTTTCTGAATGTCCCTAGTTTCATATGTTCCTAATAGAAATAAAGCTGTAGTATTGCTCGCTACCATGATTGATACAGACGAAATAGACAAAGATACAGGAAAACTAGTAATGATTTTGGAATACAATAGAACAAAAAGTGGCGTCGATACGGTTGAACAAAAATGTGCTTCCTACACGACACAAAGGATTACCAGTTCCAAAGAATTCATAATGGGTTTCCTGCTTTAAATAGCTTGAACCTTAAATTACACCATAGAATGATAAAATTCTATATTTGATCAGTACTGTTACATGGCACCGAGACTTGGACACTGAAAGCTAGCGTTTCAGATATAGTTGCTTATGAATGTTATGAAAACTCTGGAGGGTGATGCAGATCAATGAAGCTGTATTAAATAGAGCAAATGCTATTCTCAAATTATTGCAAACTATTACAATAAGAAAAATTTTATACTAAGTTTATGTTCTTAATAGAGATCGCTACAAAATTCTTCAGATTATTGTGAAAGGTAAAATCGAGGACCGCAGTGGAATTTGAAGGAGGCAGATGCCATGGCTTAAGTCGCGTCAACGTTAGGAAGACCTAATATTGCATCGAAAGAAATGTTTTTTGGCTTCGTAGGCTTGGCCTGAAAAATCTTTATATGTACATAGGTATATACGTTTAATCTATATCTACATTCGGTTAAACAGTTATACGCATCTAAAATACCTATTACCAGTTTCAAAGATACAGTTAGTATCTAATCAAACTAAAATAGACCTGTTTTAGGTATTGTCTGTTCGACTTAAGTTATGTATACATTAACCCTCCGTTCATCGGGTGACCATTCTAAAACACTTTCGGTCGGGTGTGGTCTGTGAGGACCAAAATGAAATACCGCCTCCCGAGCAACAATATACATTTTATTGCTAATTTCGCATCAACGTATGTTAAACAAATCATTTACTATATAATGTATATTACAAAAACAATTCCAAAATTTTTTTAAGTTGTATTAGGTAAATTTTAAAAATGCTTACAATTTCAACGCATATTTTTTCTTTCTCTCTAAAACTTTAATTAGAAACAAACAAAGTACTACAAAAACATTTATAAACTAAAAAATTAAATTGTGGACACAAACTACAGTGGTCAAACTGTGGTGTTAAAATTTTCTAAGCAATCTTTGCAGCATGCTAGTATGTGGTCCATACATAGCCAGGATTTGCAAATTTTGCAAAAAAGCAAGTTTTGCTTCTTTTGCAATTTTTACAATTTCCTCTCTTACCTGGCTGGGGCTCTGGTACAACGACGACCCCAATGACCGAGAGTCTCAAGGCCAAAGCACGCAGGGGTTTTGTCAAATGCGTGTCAACAGCTCTCCGTCGTAAACTCTCCTGTACCAATTCCATACCTAGGTTTTTTTGGAATAATCTTTGCGTTTTGTAAAGTTCTCTATTTGGGTTATTTCTTTTGTAAATTACAAATGCATTAATTGCTGCGAGATTAAGGAGATTATAAACTACTATCATTGGCCAACGTTTCGTATTTCTGGAAACATTATATGATGTGATCATTCTGTCTACAACGTCTACTCCATTCTTGGTGGAATTATAAACAGTAATTATTTCTGTTTTTTTTTTCGATCACCAGTATCTTCATCAATCCGATCATCTCTGTGCACAGTGAAAACAGCAATAACATTTTTTCCTTTCTTCGGTATATATAATACGGCAGTCAGTGAACTGACGTATTTTCTCGGAACAACCGAATAATCCAGTTCCTAAAAATGCACAGGGTTGCCAAGTGAAAAAAGATTGCAAGAAAAATACAACTAAGAAGCAGTGCAAATATTCGTCGGCTTAGTGACACAAAAATGTAACTACATTTTTTCACGTTTTGACATATTTACACCATTTAACTTACCTTAGTAAGTTCTATTGACCGACAAAAAATTATATCTCTCCGAGCACTCAAAACCCCAATAAGGAGTTTTCGTAACTACATTTTTTAACAATCTTTTAGTGTCACAGAAATGTAAGTGCTGTTACATTTCTGTGATACCACGTTTTCGTACTATAAATAAGCTGATATTGAGTTACTTTTGTGTGGCATAAATTTTATTCAACTGAATAGTGGTTGCAGGTAGTATCTGTGGATTTGATAATTTGTTTATTATGTTTAGCAGGGTGGTCTGTTGTATTTGCAGTTTTGTTACAGCTGTGAAACACGTGAATCAGTTGATAATTTGTTTATTATATTTATCAGGGTGGTCCGTTGCCTTTCTAGTTCTGTTACAACTGTGAAGACGTAAACACATAAATCAGTTTTAAGTTAACTGTTGTAGATATTGTTATAATATTCGTTAATACTGTTTTATAATTTTATTATTACACAATAATGAATTCAAGAGGGAAGAAGTTAGTTTTGTTAGCTCTTAACAAATCGGTACGAGATGAGAAAATGCATAGTCATAATTTAGTGCTTTCATCACAAGTGACATATTCAGATACTGCCTCGCATGTTTTTACTAGTGAACCTAATTTATCAGGGTATGAACATTGTGAGGTTTTTTTTTTGGTTTCGATTCTGATGAAACACATATTCATAATTTACCGTTCTTATCACAAGTGATACATTCAAATAGTGCCTCGCATGTTTCTATCAGTGAACCTAATGGATCAGGATATAAACAATGTGAGGATATATTTTTTTGTGACGATTCTATTGATGACCCTCCTTATGCTCCGTCAACTCCTGAGTTTTCATCTGGGGAGTCTTTTCATTCTTCGGTTCAAAAACCGACAGCTAATACAGAAATGAGAAATGAAGAAAGCATTGTGTTGGAGCGGAATGTGAGTGCAGTGGGTACCAGTGATGGTAGCGCAATGGGTATCAGTGATGGTAGTGCAGTGGGTACCAGTAATGGCAGTGCCAGTTTGCAATGTAAAAGAAAAAGGAAGGCTGAGCCGAGTACGTGGAAGAACAATATACGCAAGAGGTTGACACAGACTGGTAAGTCCTATATTTCTATTCGAGGCAAAGCAGTTAGTGCAAGGAGTGTAAAACCAAAGGATTGTTCTAAATGCCCCAAAAAATGTAATAGTAAATTTTTTGAAGAATATCGGCAGCTCTGTCACTTTTCATTTTGGAATGAGCTTGGAAACATTGAAAAGCAAAAGCAGTATATTTCTTCTTTAGTTGAAGTAAAACCAAAAAGTTCAGTTAGAACAAAAGCTGAGAATTCACAACGTTCAAACACCAGAGAGTATTATTTAGTGAAAGAGGGTAACAAAATTCAGGTTTGTCAGGGATTTTTTCTTGCTACGTTCAACATATCAGAAACCTTTGTAAAAAATATACTGAAAAATAGATCGGATTGTCATGTTGTTCAGACTAGTAGAAGAGGTCGTCATCCTCCTGGAGTCGCAAGACCTGAAGACGCTAAAGAATTTATCAGAAGCCATATTAGATCTTTTCCTACAGTCCCTTCACATTATTGTAGAAAATCTTCAACCTATGAGTATCTACCACAGGACCTCAACGTACAAAAAATGTATGATATGTATGTTTACAAATGCAACGGTGAGAAAATAATGCCTGAGAAATTATGGTTGTATAGACAAATTTTTCACAATAACTTTCATTTAAAATTTCAAGTACCAAGAAAAGACATGTGTGATACCTGTTTTAGATATCAAAATGTAACTGAAGATGAAAAGAAAGACTTGCAAAAGAATTACGAACAACATATCAACAGGAAAAATGCTGCTAGGGAATTTCACGACAAAGCTAAGGCAGATGCTTTGGAAAACAAAATAAATTTCATTCAATTTAATCTGGAGGCTGTAAGGTACTGCCCTGTAAGAATTTATCAGAAGCCGTATTAGATCTTTTCCTACAGTCCCTTCACATTATTGTAGAAAATCTTCAACCTGTGAGTATCTACCACAGGACCTCAACGTACAAAAAATGTATGATATGTATGTTTACAAATGCAACGGTGAGAAAATAATGCCTGAGAAATTATGGTTGTATAGACAAATTTTTCACAATAACTTTCATTTAAAATTTCAAGTACCAAGAAAAGACATGTGTGATACCTGTTTTAGATATCAAAATGTAACTGAAGATAAAAAGAAAGACTTGCAAAAGAATTACGAACAACATATCAACAGGAAAAATGCTGCTAGGGAATTTCACGACAAAGCTAAGGCAGATGCTTTGGAAAACAAAATAAATTTCATTCAATTTAATCTGGAGGCTGTAAGGTACTGCCCTTCCACAAATACTAAAGCAATATTTTACAAAAGACGACTGGCCGTATATAATCTTACTATTTACGATGTCAGGACCAGAAATGCTACTAATTATATGTGGCATGAAGGAGTGGCTGGCAGAGGTTCGAATGAAGTGTCCTCTTGTCTCTATAAATATCTACAGGACAATTGCGATGGTAAAGAGTTTGTTTTAATGAGTGACACGTGTGGTGGCCAAAACCGCAACGTAAATGTATCTGCTATGTTGCTTTACACTGTTCAGACATTAGATATTTTAAAAATTGACCATTGCTTTTTTGAACCTGGCCATTCGATGATGGAGTGTGACTAGGTCCATGGTCATATTGAGAAAGCATAAAAAAATGTGAACATATTTTTTCCTACTGGGTGGTACACCATGGTAAGAACGGCGTCAAAGAAATCAAAATACACTGTACACGAGATTGGACAGAAAGAAATTTATGATTTCAAAGCTTTTGCCACAATTTTAATAAAACACAAAAAAGTGGACATCGATGGTAGTAGCATAAATTGGCTAAAATTAACATGGCTGTAGTACACAAAAGACAATAATAAACATATATTTTTTAAATATAATAAGGAAAATGAAAATTTCTGGTCTTTTGAGGTTACCCGAAAAGAAATTAGAAAATTTTCCATGCCAAATTTAACAACGGCATATGAAGGAGCAAGGCCAATAAAAGAGGAAAAATATAAGGATTTAGAAGAGCTGTGTAATAAAGGCATTATTCCTTCCCAGTACCATCTCTTCTTTAAGTCGTTGCTCACCAACAATATGGACAATCAATCAGATTAACATGATTAAAATTATTGTTTGATAAGGCTTTTAATGTTTATGTTTAATTAAAAAAAATATTTTATGACTTTAAATAATGTTATGAACATCTCGATGGGAACAACCACAATCTATTTAGTAAAAAAAAATGATTGACGTTTCGACTTCTAAATTCAGAAATCATTGTCTAAACATTTTATAAAGTTTCTTTTTTTAATAAATAATATTGTGGTTATTTCCATCAAGACTTTTAAATAGTA
>OU898282.1:44281947-44354021 GCA_918026665.1 Diabrotica balteata | reverse complement strand
ATCTGTAAAGATCCACCGCCAATTTGCAATAACTGCTCCACTTCATTGACAGTTAAACACTTCCTGCTTGATTGCCCATGTTTACAAAATCAAAGAAGAATGCATAGAATTCCAGACGACCCCAAATCCATCTTGACAGATAAAAATTTAAATGTATTAAATTATTTAAGAGATGTCAAATTGTATTTTACTATTTAATGTACATAATCGTAGTAAAATCGTATTGTGTTTGTCATCCCACTAATAACGCTGCGTGGTTGATGTGGTATACTTGTTTTAAATAAAAAAAATTATTCTTCTTTCGTCAATTAAAGAAGCCAGCGATGGTAAGTTTATTTCAGCTAATATTTAGGTAGGGTAGACATTTGTGTGTTATGCTTCCTACAATGACTATGATAAAATATTCACAAGCTAAGTGAACCGACTATATAACTTGTATATTCGCTCCGTGCGTGACCATGGTAGGGGTACATTGAAACGATGCCAGCGTGCGTAGCGGCGAAATATGACAAAATTGGAATATTGTACAAACTATTTTTACGCATAAATTTTATCAAAAATGTGTGGAAATACATGTTGCGTATTTAATTGTGCTAATAATAGCAAAAAAAGTGAGTGTAGTTTTTATAGGTTCCCAAAGATTACATATAAATTAGAGAAAAGAAAAAGATAAATTCGTGCTATTAATATGAAAAAGTAAATATGACATAATTTCATTTTTATGTAATTGAAATGGGAAAAATTTAAATAATTTACCTTGAATGATACTTCATATCTATTCTTTCTTTCCTCTATTATTGTAACATTTCCTTCATTATCCGATCCTTCTTCAACAATTGTTTCCTCTTCTCTGTTATCCTCCTTCCTTTCTTGCATTTTGCTTTGACTCCTTTTGGTCGACATGTTGTTTCTTTTCGTTAATGTTTTTGTCCCCGCCAAATGTGAAATTTTACACCACTCTACACGTTGCAGGACACGACAATATTTCTCCCCAATTGTAATAAATTTTCACGACAAATATCAAATATGCAATCAGTAAAATTCAAATAATTCAAAATAAATATCAAATGTATGATTGGTAAAGAAAATAAAAATCAAATAATTCAATAGCAGTAAATATCAACTAACTACGATCAATCAATAAATCAAATTTTAATCCACTGGAAAAAATTGTTAAAATACTTTCAAATTCAAATTCCCTCAATGTTATATGTTTTTATCTCTGGATCACCTGTGCTTATTCTAGATCTCTTTCCCTTCCTTCAAATGTAAAGCTGCGATATTTTTAAGCCCCACGTTTTGGAAGCCAGTTATTGCGATATTTAAAGTCTTAGTGCGCCAAACAATTAATTAGCTAATTAATTAATAGATTAGTTAAAATTATTTAAATGATATGATTAGAATTCTATCACACTTTTTAATTCTCTTAACTCAGGCTTATATTCGTGCTTCAAGATCTATGCTATTACATGTGAAAGATAAGGTCCAAAGAATACCGGAATAATAAAAAACATATAGTATCTAACATATATTGAAATAAAAATAATGAAATAAAATAAAATTCACACTCAAATGTTTTCAATAAACAATATCTCATCTAATGATTTTCAAAATTTTGTTCTACGTACGTGAACCTTCAAAATTATTGGTACAAACAATATTAGTTAAAATCTCAAAATCCCAATTATTATTCAAAATCTCCTAATCAAAATATTTATACCTTTTCTAAAGTAAGTGTAAAATTTGTATTATTAATAAAAGAAAAACTGCAGAAAAACAAAACTGTCTCTCTCTCTGATGATGAGTGGTTCAAATCCTTGTTCCTGGTAGACTATACTATCTACTCTTAGCCGCTCCCTAGGTAATCAGCAATCTTACAACATATTATTGCAAATTTATCGTCCTTAATGATCTCCTTCAAATGCATGAATCGTTCAAATTATGCTAACTTCTTCTTCTCTCAATAAACTGAATCTCTCGTTGGCCTGAACAGTGACTCTTGGAATATAAGTAGAAAATATAACTTACAATCTTTTACTGGATCAGCTTCTGTCAGATACACTAACTACACGGAAACTCACAAACCTTCACTGCTACTGCTTCCTACCTCTGGGAAACTACCCGAGAACAACGGCCGTTCGCCTTGCACCCTTGGAAACCCAGTGAATATTTTTTCTTTCACAAAAATGATTTTAAAGTGATAAATTTCACTTGAAATTTACAAAATTTCTTTTCCTACCAATTCTTAAGAACTAACAAAAACATATCTTTCTAAAATCTATTCTATTGTCCTAATTACTGCACAACATTTATTTGGAAGAAACCGCTTCCATTGTTTAGAATTTCACTTAAGCTTATGCGGGTCACTCAAATATATTTTAACAAAGAAAATAATTTATGCATATTTTACGTTTTGTTAATACTTTCAATACCCAATTATTACCCATGAAAATAATTATGTTTTTTGAACTTTGAAATATTATAAGCAAACCAATACTTTTCTCGATTTTACATATCATAACAGTATATATATATATATATATATATATATATATATATATATATATATATAAATATATATATATATATATATATATATATATATATAAATATAAATATATATATAATATATATATATATATATAATAATATATATATATATATATATATATATATATATATATATATATATATATATATATATATATGTATATATATATAACTAACAAAACCAATAGAGTTCTTCGTTTATGTGTGTTATGTATGGTTCTCATGTACGCATATACTTGGCAACGTTGCAATTGGTAAACGGAACCACAAGTGACAGCTGTGACATGACAATCAGACATGACGACAGGTTAGGGACTCCATGTGAACAGGAATAATAATGCTACTTTATATATCCTTATTAAGATTAATAGAATCTATCGTAAGTAGCTTTATGTTATAAATAAGAACCAGAAAAAGTATGCCTCTCCTCAATAATAAGTCAGTCAGAGCAAGGTTACAGTTCGTTCTCATCGATGCACGAATAATTGTAACGAAATCTTCTTCTTCTAGTTCCATGACCGTTATCGATCGTTGGATATCATGTTTGCTACCATATTCGCTATCGTGACTTTATTGACAGCAGCTCTAAATAACGATGTAGTTGATTTTCCATACTATTGCCTTAGATTTTTCAGCCATAATGTTCTTCGTCTACCAGGACCACGATTACCTTGGATCTTTCCCTGAATGATCCGATGTAAAAGATCATATTTTTCAGGGTGTCTCATAATGTAACGAAATGGCAAGACAATAAAGAGGTATTGTTATTGAGTAATTACCACACAGATACCTTAACCACTGTAAAACGTAAAGGACTTGATGGTACAAAAGCAGACGTCCCTTGCCCAGAAGCTATAGCTTTTATTTACAACTACTGTATGAGTGGAGTTAACTGGAATGACCAAATACCTGGATTGTATGATTTAGATAGAAAATTGATTAAATGGTAAAAAAAAGTATTTTAGGGACTCACAATGGTAGCGCCTGTCAATAGTTGAATTATTTACAACCAATTAAATCGCCAGACAATTTTATTTAGGGAATTGACAGTAGGTAAAGATTTAGTAACAGGTAGAATAAGTTCTACCAAAGTTCAAATTCATAAAAGATCTGTAGGAAAACCTTTAAAGAAAACAAAGAATATGATAAATGTGGAAGAATATTTACCAATCGTAGAAAAATCTTGTCTGTGATGTACGGTGTGTTCTGCCAAGAAAAAAGAAATGCGAACACAAATAATATGAGAAATGTGTCAGGTACCCTTATGTAAAAAATGCTTTACTTCTTACCGTTTATAAAAATGTTTTGTTACTTATACTGTGATTTATTATTGGTTAAATCCAAAAGAAAATTGTTTTAAAGGTTTTTATTTTATATAATAAAAGGTTGAATCCCATTTTAGTTCGATACTATTGGGAAATATGGTCTCACTAAAAAAACCATGCAAAAAAGAACTCCAAACTTAGTTAAACACAATATTAATATGATCAAACACAGCTGTAGGAACGTATTATATAACCAAGTAATAAATATTAGTTTTTGGTGAGGAATAAAAAAGTGGAGTCGAAAGGGTTAATGTAAAATATTTTCCTATAAGTATAAAATCCAAAAAGTATTAGGTATCCAGAAGGTAAGAGAAAAAAATCAAATACATTTTTTCTATGCAGTGCAATATTAATTTATTGTAAAATTGGTGCATACATAAAATTGTCTAATATGTTAAAATGCAGGTGTCCATTAATAATTAATAAAGCTACTATAAAAACGTAATTCTAAGATCCGCATCCTACATTAAGGTTTCATCAATTTATCATGGTTATTGAAACAAATTATTTCCAATATTAGCATGCTAAAATGAGGTATCCATTAATTAGTCAAGGTTATTGTAAAAATATAGTTCCAAACTCAGCATACTGTATAGTAGTTTGACCATCTAAAATATAAAGAATTTCGTAAATGTCAATAAGTGCAAAAGAAAAGAAAACATCAAAATGCCAGTAATTGTTAATATTTTGACAGATTTCTGTAAAGAATAAACCTTAACACTAAACATTGAAGGTCTATTAGACATAAACAAGCAAAGAAAAATACATAATTATAGATGAAACAAAATATGTATTGTAAAAAACAAAAGATTATATTGTTAATACTTAGAGATTAATAAGGAAAGAAGTATACCGTCGCCTCAAAGCAACAGTAGGATGTATAAAAAAAATGACTTTTGTAATATTTATGTCAAATAATTCGAAATAAACCCTTCTGTTGAGTGTAACACTAGGATAAATAAAAAGTGATATACTTTTTTCATAATATTATATTATCCTTGTGTAGTTTAATTCCTATTAGACCAAATTTTATAATGCAACACTAAGACAACATACATATCATACCATTATATTCGTTTACCCATTTTGGTCATCAATATTAATACAACACTAAAGTTATCTTACGCACATAACCTACTCTTGCTATCTGCTCATGTTCTTATTTTTGAGTTGCGATTATGTCTTTGTTTATACTATCCAGCGTGCGGTCACAATTTTATCTTCAGTAATCTTAAACAATAATTCTATTACATTGATGTTAAAAGGTGTATGTTAAAGAGTAAAAATGAATAATTCGGCCAATTTAAATTGTAAAAATTATGGGTATCTAGAAGTCAGTATTTAGTGTATTTAGATTCTGAGGTGTTATCTGGAATTTATCAAACACAGGAAAAAGGTAAGTTAAATTCATGATAAATTCCCCTTTAGAAATTTTGGGCTTATTTAATAAAATGCAATAAATTTGTACTTTCACAATTTTCAGTATCCGCTATTACCATTACTGATTCTGATGATTTTTTCATTTTATTTTGTTTATTATCTTGTAAAATTTTTAAATTTTGGAAAATAATTATGTTCATGTTATTATTTATGTAATAACATGTTTGAACAACCAAATTGTTTTGTTTTTTGTATTGAAATGTGTAAAATTTTAAACAAAACGTTAGTGCAATAGAAGTTTATATAACAGGAATTTACGAATACATATCGGTAAAAAACATATTATCTTTGAGGGCAACAGTAGGACAACTAAATTTTTTATTATATGTATTTTTATTATTATATAATTATTTCTCACTTTTTTATTAATTAATATAATTTATTATTTGACACATGTAAAGTTAGGTACTCAAACAAAATTCCACGTAAATCCATTCAAATATAAAAAGGTATTAATTACTGAAATTTCGTAAAATTTTCAAATACGTTTTCCTCGAAACTACATTCTTTTACATATCCTACTGTTGCTTTGAGGCGACGATACATACTTCTAGATAAAACAAAAAATATATTATAGGTATTATTTTAAAGACAAGACAGGTTTATGCAAACCTTTCTACTACACTGCAAACATACAGCTTTTAAGAAATAGACACTCATCTATAATTTGGTTTTCTCATTTTTTTATAGACAAATGCTAAACAATTTTCTTTTGAAATGCATCAACTGAAACATTACGGCCTGGACAGATTCGATGTAGATACCAGGATTGAATTGTTTTCTAATGCTTCTTTGTCCGATTCTTCTCGATCGACAATGGTAATACAATAAAATGTTGAAGTTGTGGAGCAAAATTATAGTTTTATTGACAGCTACTAATAATTACACTCTAGTTGTTGGTTAGGTAACTTTCTATAATAGACTGCACATAAATGAGCTCAAATTTCCAATTTATATTTTCACAAATAATATATACTTTAGCACAGATGTTAATGCTTCATTCATACTAACAAAGTTTGAACAATTAGCTCACAATACAATATAATATAGGCCATTATTGCAATACTTAGGAAGTTCAATTTGAAAATATATTATTCGGCAATTTATTAAGTTGCAGGTAAATGGACTTTAATTATTAAAATATTACACCATATGTTTTCACTATGTTTCAATTATACACGGTGAAAGTCTTAAATGCTAAGAAGTTAAGAATAATTTGAGATTACAAATAAAGGGATTAATTTGTGATTGAACAATTGAACATATTGGCCACTATATAAAAGAAACAGACGACTAATAGAAAATATCTATACACGTATAAAATATAAAATAATAATAACATAACAATACTCATAACCCTAATTCACTCGGTTTTTGATTTATTACCTCACCCGAGCAGTGCTCCCTATAACTCGATTATTTAGAATTTATGTTCAGCTAAACTATCTAATTCAAATCTAAGCTCATTAAGTGAAACTGATCTAGGACGAGCTTTCTTTAAAGTTTTACTTAAATTTGGTTGTGATACCGTATATCTTCGAGGCGCTGGATGAGGTTGGATGTAAGAACCTTGATGCCTTTCTTTTCTGGCTCTCTTGGAGTTTCGAATTCTGACTACCTGCCATATATTGACAATCAACATAACAATGAATATAGTAACTAGTCCCGAGGTTAAATAAGGAATCCACTGATCGTTAGCAAAGGTTTTCCACGTGTGTTCGGATTTATTTTCGTCAAATTGCTCTGCCTCAAGTACAATATTTGGCAACTCAATTCCCCGAATATCTATATTATGTCTGGAAATGTTGTTGTACTTTATGCTTGGACTCTGCATTAGCTATTTAATGAGACTGACATGAGTCTTTAAATAACTTCCAATTGATGTTTCTAATGCATTACGGGATGTGAGTAATGTTACGTTTGAGTCTGAGCAACGCATTTTGGTGACAGCTTTATAAAACTCGTTTGATTAATTATATTTTCAGATCGAGAACCGTCGCACATTATAGATAAATTTTTAGCGTATGGTGAAATGTCTAGCCAAAGATGCGGTGTACTCATTTTCAACCAACTGGCTTCCTTTATCGTGTATTCTATTATATAGCAAGTGGTGTTGATAGTTATACTATATAATTCATTTAAGATACAGGTTGGCTGAATATCCATATTAATCCTTTCAATTGGTAAGCATGCCAACTCTCCTTTGTTTAGTTCTATACACCTTCCTTTATCTTCATATGTCACTTTAAAATAGTGTAAGTTATTGTAATCTACTGCAAGGTGATTCCTTGGGACCAACAACAAGCGCACAACACCACCTCTCACCGATAACGGAAGAGCTGTGACTTTCAGTAATAGCCAATAATGACGATTTTTCCTTTTTCATTTTGTACAACCGTATCTATAATTAGCTGCCGTCTTATATCTACTCCTTGTGGAAGAAACCTTGTAGCATTTGTCCGGATTTTATCATATCTATGAAGTGTCCATGATTGTAATGAAGATTTAATATTTTTTCGTATGTGTTCGCATATCCTTTTGCGTATTCCATTACACGATTATAAGCAGTTTCCACTTTAAGTCGTATGTACTCTTTCTCTAATATGTCAGCTCTTTATGAGATATCACTTAGGCCTTAAGACATTTCCTTAGTTCCGTTTGATCAGTGCTTTTCGTAACCTATTTAAATGTCCGTTTGTTCTTTCTTCCGTAGAGTTCATTAAGGCTATTGTTTGTAGTGTTTTCTGATGTTACAGTCTTATTTTTGTCCAAGGAATCTATGTCACTATATACTTTATCATTTACCCCAAATTCTAATTTGAGGACTGTTCCTGGAAGACCCCTCTTTGTCCTGCTTTTAACTTCCAGATATAATGCTCGACTTATCATCTTTTCTCGTTCTTGTTCCTTTTTAGCTGGCTCGATGGGGTATAAATTTTGTACAAAGCTACATTTGATGGCTTCAAAACTACTAAAAATAGGATGCAAAACATAAATTTTCTTCACACACTACGTGCTCTATTTGTCTTTCGTGAGGTGGGATCTCGTACTATTGGTATTAACTTGTGTAAAGGACGAGTAGTTACTTTTCTGTTCGCCTTTTGAACTATTGCGACTTTTGTCAAACCTTTAGCTCTGGGATGTGTTTCGATTATCTTCACTAGTGTCATCCTCCTTTATTATCACCACTTCTTCTTTTTCAATATATTCTCAATAGATAAATGGGAATTACTTTTAAAACATATTTCTATATTCTTTCTTAGGTATTGAGGAAGATTTAGTTTCAGTCTTTGCCTTAGATGAGGCTAAAGTAGTTGAAAGCTTATTTTGTTTTCAAATGTAGAATAAAATTAATTCATTGTCCTTGTAACAACCTATCGCTCTTTAGATAAATTCTAAGTGTAGCTATATTCTTTACGAGGTTCAGGAGTTTTAAATAATAGATCAGCAGGAAGCCGCATCTCTTTCAAAATAAAACTTTTGTTGCTGTTGCTTTGGTTGTTGATTTATGGATAAAACTTTTATATGCAAGAAGGAAGAGCTGGATATAGTTGTCCCAGTTATCATGAGCTTCATTGACAACAATTCGAAGATGTTTGATGAAAATTAAAGTTTGCTTAAACCCCTACACTATTTCATTCGACTGAGGTCTTACTGATGTGGTTCTGGTCTTCAAAACTCACAGCATCTTAATATTTTCTCGAAAAGATTCGATGTAAAATTTCGACCTTCGTCGGAGTGTATTTCTGTTGGAACTTCAAAAGATAGAACAAAATATTAAGCAGTACTTCAGCGCTTGTCGAGGCCTCTTTTATCAGAAAGAGCATATGTCTCCGGCCATTTACCGAAATAATTCATGGCCACTTAAATGTAGTGGTTACTAGATAAAGGAGCTCCGACCAAATATTGTCTCATCAGGAGTAGACTTTTTATTTAAGATCTTTGTATTCTGTACATTCACGGCATCACCTCTCAATATTCGAGCTACATCTCATCCAGTAGAATCAATATCAAACTTATACTATAGTCTCTTTCATTTCCAAATGGCATTCGGATACACCGCTGTGGCACTGCAAAAGTACTTCACCAATTCCAAGCAATTCCAGTGTACCCAATAATTTTTCAGTACCACACTCTTGTTAGTAATCTGACTATAGTTTGGTCGACCTGTACCTTTTTATACCGTGGTAAGGATTGGTGCAATAGCACTGTCTGCAATTTGCTCAGCATGAAGTATTAAGGAACGTCAAAGGTCTGCTGGTCCAATCTGGGTCCATATACAGTGGACCATAAGTAAATATGTTTAATATTTAATCTTCTGGCAAGGTCATCTACTCAGAGCATCGGCATTATGATGTTGAGTACCTTTCTTTTTCTTCGGGTGCCATATCAGATTTATCCGAAGTTGGCGATCACCATTGGGCTTCTCGATCTTCTGCAATATGGAATAATTGTCCTGCATTTGGTATCTGAGTCAATTCACGAATGTTTTTTAACCAAGAAACTTGTTTTCTTCCTACACCTCTACGGCCCTCTATTTTGCCTTTAACGATCAGTTGTAAAATTTTATATCGACTTTTCCTTACTATATGTCCCAGATAAGACATTCTTCGATGTTTAACAGTCTTTAGCAGTTCTCTGTCTTTGTTGACGATCCTTAGTACTTCTTCATTAGTTTTTATTGCTATCAAAAGTATTTTCAGCATTCGTCTAAAAACCCACATTTCCAATGCTTCAATTTTGTTCATGATCGATACTTTTAGCGTCCACACTTCTGCACTATACAAAAGTACACACCAAATATAGCACTTAAATATTCTTTGCCTTAGTTCTAAACTGAGATGATTATTGCAAAGAAATGACTTCTTTTTCGTAAAAGTAGTTTTAGTCATTGCTATTCTACTTCTTATTTCTATGTCTGGATCTAGTTGGTCCGTTATCACAGGTTCCAAATATGTCATTTTGTGAACTCTCTTAACTTGAACTCCGTTCAATTGAAGCTTTGCTTTGGGATGTTGGTCACGACTAAACACCAAAGTTTTGTTTGAATTTATTTTAATGCCCATTTCCTCTCCTACCTCGTGAATACTATCAAGCAGAATTTGAAGACCTTCAATAATATCTGATAGAATTACTGTATTGTCTGCATATCTAATCACATTAAGTAGTTCCCCGTTGATTTTTATTCTATCTGGTTGTCTTTTAAGTTTTTTTGCCTTTTTAAATACCTGGTCCGAGTAAACATTGAACAATGTTGGCGATAAAATGCAACCTTGTCTGACTCCTCGTTGGAGTCAGACAAGTGCCTTCCTGGTTCCCATAGCATTTCTAAAACCAAATTGGGTATCTTCAACATCTTCTTCGAATTTGCGTCTAATTCTGTTTTGAAGTATTCTGAGGAAAATTTTAAGAGTACCTTTATGATGAATATTAAATATCATACATTTACAGTTTTTCAAGCCATTGAGCTAGTTGTTCTTCGGGATTCTTCAATTAAAGGATCCATTGAAGAAAGGCGTGTTCCGTCCGAATAAGGATCATACGTCCATATAAAAACTTATGGAAGCGTTAAAATGTTATAGTACGTAATTATCTTTGTATTACATAATAATTTCTGTCGGCTTTGAAGATGACTTTACTAAAGTATCCAATAACATAACTGTCGACAAAGTGCAGTAGTGAGGGAGGGAAACTTTCAGTCCATCGAAAGCATTTTGGCACTATTTATTCTAGTTAAACTGTTTGTTTGCTTCCGTTAGCTTATGTAAAGGTTTTTACTATCAGCAAATCCTCTTACAAAGCTACGCTAATATGAAAACAAGCTCAAAATGGATCTCAATGTATTGCGACTGGCTAACTCTTAACGGTTTTTATTTTCTTCTGTATTGGTTTTCAGTCCCTCCGATGAAATTACGTGTACATGGAAGATCACTTACTTTTGAAATAACTGACATTTCTTGTGATTCAGTTACATATTCGCATTTCTTAATTCTTTGAAAACACTGGTTAGGTTGTCGAGATGTTTGCCAAAAGTTTGACTATAAATGATTATGTCATCTAAGTAGATGAGAAAAATCTTCCAATGTAATCCACTAAATACTGTCTTCATCAAACATTCAAAGTTGGCTGCTGGCGTATTACAAAGACCAAATAGCCAGACCGTGAACTGTCTAAGACCTTAGCAAGTCGAAAACGCTGTCTTGGCTTTGTCTCCTGGACTTATTTCCACTTGCCAATATCCACTTTTCAAATCTAATGTTGAAAACTATTTCGCTCCAGTAACGTGGCAATAGATACGTGGCAGTAATACGTGGCAATAGAAAACTATGCTTAGCTGTAAGATCATTTAATCTCCTCTAATCCACACAGATTCTAGTAGAGCCATGTTCCATTTTTACCAAGGCAATTGGAAAACTCTATAGGCTTTGTGATGGTCCAAAACATCTTATTTCTGTATTAATTTTACCATTATCTCGACTTCTTCTTCTTTTGCAAACAGGACTCTTTTAGGAGCTTGTTTGATGAGAGCAGCATTTTTCGTATTCATTAGGCGTTGGGTTACCTTCGTTTTCACGTAATCGTTAGATATCAAAGAGAATACATCTACAAAAGTTTGTAGCAATTTGTCCTTCTGTTTTTTGTCGAGATGTTCACCAAACTTCTGGTTTAGAACTTAAAGCAGGTTCTTGTATCGCTGTACACAGTTCTGTAGTAGTATTACGTACTTATGCATAAAGTTTTGAATTGGTTTCTTGTCTCCTCATCTCGAGTTCTGCCAATTTGATAAATATGTGTCCTTTAAGACCACCTAACTATTTTATGATTGTAGCTGGGTTTTATTTAATTTTTTGCAATGCAGTCTGGTTTTCGGTCATCTTAATTGTTAAATATTCTTGTAATGTAGTCATCGGATAATGCAGCATGTCTAGTAATGAAGAATCTTAGTAGGAGAGACCTTCTGGAACATTTCCAGAATACGTCGGCAAATCGCGTTGACCTCTAGTTACCGGTATTTTTAACTAATAATCGTCCGAGCTCGGCCACTAAGACATCTTCTTCTTCTTTAGATGCAAATCCACTAATGGATGTTAGCGATCACATTTTCCATTAATTCTCTATTTCTTGCAATATGTATCAGAGATTGTATGTCGTTAATCCCTGTCCATTGCCTTATGTTTCGGAGCCAGGACATTTTCTTGCGTCCCATTCCTCTCTTGCCTTCAATTTTACCTTCGATTATAAGTTGGAGGAACTGGTATTTTTCATTTCGCATGATGTGACCTAGATACGCTGTTTTCCTTTTCTTGATGGTTTCGAAAAGTTGGCGTTCTTGGTTTATTCTTTTAAGGACATCTATATTTGTGCTTTTTGCTGTCTATGGTATTTTAAGGATACGGCGATAAAGCCACATTTCGAAAGCTTCTAATCTGTTTATATCCCTCGTTTTGAGTGTCCAGACCCCTACGCCATATAGCAGCACTGACCATACGTAGCACTTAGTAAACCTTATTCTCAGAAAAGATCAAACTCTAAACGAAGTCAGTACTTTCTTGAATTTTACGAAAGCTTGTAAAATCAGTAGACTAAGTACTAAGACATCCGTAATCCGAAAAGCCGTAATTTAGAAAATCTATAGTTTTTAGGAGAATTTTTATATGAAGTCACTCCCTGCCTTAATTATGTTTGGACGGACTGCGAAAGCTCTATGAAATTAAATAGTTTATTATAATCTACAATAGCCAGAAGCAAATTTTGTAACATTTAACTAACCTTAAGTGAATGCTCCATGTTTATGTAAAACACACCTAGAATTTTTACTTCAATCGCTCTTGAAGACATTGGTAAAATGCATAATAATAACTTCTTATTCTTCGCATTCCAGTCTGTCCAAGGGCAACTATACAAATTTTCATAAAATTCATTTGTCTAAAATAAAAATAAACTGTTAATGAAATCCCGTATTAAATATTTATTCACGTTTAGTTTTTTTTATCATCATATAATATATATTATATAAGAAAAATGCTTTAAACAGTGTAGAAGCGCTACACGACAACCTAACACGGCAGGCGGTTCAAATACTACAAAATATAATTTCGACGTCAATGTTTACTCGTATATACAATGTTGTCAGCGGTAACTACCAAGCTATCTAGGTAATTGTCAGTACCATAATGGACCAAGGGGGCTATTTGTCGTCAAGTTTTTATAAACAAAAGAGGATATGAATGTTAAATTATACTGTTTGGGAAAGTATGTAGTATTTATTTTCATATTTTAAGTTTAATATTTTTCTTTTACTGTACTGTAATATGATCTAGTTTAATGGTATATTTAATTCTATCTAACTTCTTTGCTTTAAAATATATTGTTTTCTGTTATTTCGAAAAAATCTCATTGTCAAAATAGCTTTAGCACATGTCTGTTTGTAAGTTCGAAGATGTTGACTTTCTTGTGTTACTTGGAAATTATGTCGCCATTCAAAAGCGCATTACAACCCCCTCTGTGGCTCAGTGGTAAGAGCGCCTACCTTTAAACCTAAAGGTCGTGAGTTCGAATCTCATCTGGGTGGAGAAATGTGTTTATTAAAAATTAATAAATGAAAATATTTTCTATACTTATGCGATCGGTACTCACCGGAGGGACCGCAGACGTTCGGATACAATTAGCGTCTCTTAGCAAAGACAATGACGTCAACTTTGCTAAGTATCAAGACAATTACTCTACACACACACACACACTACACTAGGTTCCTGACTGTACCATGCCAATGATCTTAGTTGTCGAGGCATTAACTCAATAATAAAAAAGCGCATTACAATAGCGCATAAGAACAGCCAGAGGATTTTTGACCATCTCAAGACAACACTTCATTACGAGACTATCTATTGAGGCCTTCTTCCACGTCTCTCTGTTGTAGGCAGTTTGTATCTACTCCGGGCCTGCGTGTTTCTTCAAGTCATCTGACTATCCTATTTGTGGTCTTTCTCTTTTTCGTTTGTAACTATATGGTCTCCAGTGTATAATTATCTTATTCCATCTGTCGTCTTTATATCTTACGGTATGTCCAGCGAACTTCCACTTAAGTTTTGCTATCTCTGTTGATACATCGGTCACTTTTATTTTGTTGCGAATCCTACTATTTCTTTTCTTGTCAGATAACCTGATGTTCAGCATTTGCCTTTGATCTTTGCTATTTTTTCTTAGTTTTCCTTTGTAAACGTCCAAGTTTGAGAACTGTAGGTGAGAACAGGAAGTATACATTGGTTGAAGACTCTTGTTTTTAAATATTGGGGGTATTTTCTATTTTTTAGTATATAAGAAAATTTTCCGAAGTAAACACAAGCCAACAGTATCCTTCTCTTTATTTCTCCGGTCTGATTTTTTCTATTTGATTTAACTAGTTGTCCCAAATATACATATTCTTTTACTTATTCTGTGGTTGTTTGTGCAATTGTAATTAATAATTCTTCTGGTTGGTTGGTCATAATTTTGGTTTTATTAAAATTCATTTGTAGTCCTATTTTTGTCGATTCGCTGTGTAATTCATCCATCATATTTTGTAATTCGTCCTTTTTATCTGTTATTAATACAATGTCGTCTACATATCTCAAGTGATTCAAGTATTGGCTATATATTTTAATACCCATTTTTCCCATTGTTATTTTCTCATAACGTCTTCCAAAGCTTGATTGAGTAGTTTGAGTGATATAATGTCACCCTGTCTGACTCCTCACCTTATCTTAATAGGCTCCGTTTGTTCAACTATTTTAATGGATGTTGTTGCTTGATCTATATTTGAAATTAAGTCCGTATATCTATAGTCTATTCTCCAATTTTGTAAAAAGTTCTTTACTGATCAATGTTCCACTTTATCGAATGCTTTTTCAAAGTCTAAAAATGTCATATACATTGGTATTTGATATTCGTTTTCTTTTGGAATTCATATTTTTATCGTAAGCAGATGGTCGCTTGTACTAAATCGTTTTCTAAAACCGGCTTGCTCTCTTAACTGGTAATTATCTAACTTAGTTGTTAATCTGTTTGTTAGCTGTTAACAGTCTGTACATGTACATTATATTAAGTAGCTTTCTAAACCTATAGTTTTTCAGAACTTTTTTATCGCCTTTCTTAAATAGTAATTGTATTATTGCTCGTTCCATGTGGTGAGTATTTGTTTTGTGTTCAATAATTTATTCATTATTACATAAAAGACCCACTGTAGTTTTTTCCCAATTTTTTAGCATTTCCACAGTTATTCCATCTTTACCAGGAGACTTGTTATTTTTCATTTCTTTGAGCGCCTTTTTTATTTTTTTTTTGGCTGATTTCTGGTTGTAGGTCAGAGTTAACGTTCTTTATTTTCAGTTGTAACTGATTACGGATCTATGGTTTTTGTTCTGTTTTATAGAGATTTGTATAATATTCGGGCGTTATCTGTAAAATTGCTTTTATATTGTTTGTCTTCACTCCTTCTTTGTTCTTTATGCTATTAATTTGTATGTTTCTCGGGTTCTGCTTTAAGCACTTCATATTTCTATTTTTTTCAATTGTTTTCTCTATCTTTTCTTCCTGTACTCTCCGTTTACACTCCTTGATATTTTTTCTAATTGTTTTGTTTATTTCTTTGTATTCCATTTTATTTCTGTCTCCTTGTTCTGGTAATGTTCTTCTTGTATTTATAAGAATCTTTGTTTTCTGGGATACGAAACTTTCTTTTTTTGTTGTTGTCTGTGCTATTTCTTTACTTACTTTCATTAGAGTTTCAGTGAATATCATGTTTATTTCAATCGGTTTACTATCAATGATAAGCTTGACTCGGACTAGTCTACGGTCGCTACCAGTTGAGATGCGATTTGGGGCTGTTACGTCTTTAATAATGGATTTTTACGTTGAAAGAATATAATCAATTTCGTTTTTAATTTCACCATTGGTGGACTAATCCATGGCCATTTTCTTTGGGATTTTTTCTTAAAGAATGTATTCATTGTATACAGTTGCTTCTCCTCCAAGTAATTCATCAATGTGTGTTCTCTATCATTTCTTTTGCCATATCCATAGTATCCTACTTTGTCTTCTTCTTTATATAGTTGTTTTCCTATTTTGACATTAAAGTCCCCGATTATTAGCGTTAATTTTAATTTATTTTCTTCCACAGCTGTTGTCTTCGTAAAAATGTTAAATATTTTCATCGCTGTAGGTACTTGTTGGAGCGTACACCTTATATTGTTGGATTACGAGACAGCGTACTTAAAACATCGAGTGTATTAGTTCTCGGCCTATCGAGCCTCGGCGCCGGGCGTCCCTTAACCTCGTGACGAGGTACCAACGCTAATTCACTGTTTACGAATACATCAATATTTCAAAAGGTTAGTCGATTCTTTGTACAGATAACAGTAATGAGTAAAGCAAGATATTTCTCGTAATTTATTCACAATTGATAGCTATTTTTCGCTAATGTATTTCTAGTCAAAATATTGCATTTTTTCTCTATTATTAATTCTAATTTTTTTTAACCAGCGACCTCTATGTTTCGAATAAAACATATATAAATGCTAATTATGGCATCTTATAGAGTAGTAGTACGCCACCAGATACTTATAGCAGTAGTCCTGTCTTTCTTTTTGCCATATCTTATTTTATCTTATCTTATATACGTTTACGTATAAGTCTTTCTCACACAGGTTTAATTAGACTTGCGTAAGTCTAACATGCACAAGTAAAAATTAAAAAATATTCCCAAGTATTATCTTACTTTACAGTTAAAGCATTGTTTTTGCAATAAACTTGTGCATTTATACTGTTTAAGTATACTTATTTATTACATCTATGGGCCCCTTTAGAAATATTATCATAGTGGTTAGTAATACGAAGAATGAGTACTTACCAAATCGTATAAATTTTGACCAAAGGAGCAAAGTGGCAAATAACAAACGATCATATTTAAAATCATTGTCCATGGCCGCCACCAGCATGAAGGCCAAAAATTCTAAAACATTGACACTTCAATATAGAGATTAAACCTACTATAATTTTTTGTTTGTTTCAAATAATTAAATAAACAACCGTTTAGAATGTCGAGAACAAGTATTCAAGAACTAAAAATTTATTAAACTTTGATGGTACACAAGGCAAATATCGAACACAGTATTTAATTAAATCTTGCCCAAGTACTTTCGATCACAAGATCATCCTCAGGGGCATTTCGTCAATTGTGGCCTATCCAGCAATAATGGAATTTCATACATGTAAACTGGGACATAACAAATACACTAAAGACAAACAAACACTTTAAAATTTAAATTGGAGAAGCTACATTTTTTTTTTTTTTTTTTTTTTATATTATAGAAGCCGGAGACAGAATCCTGTCTCCGGCTTCTATAATATAAAAAAAAAAAAAATGTAGCTTCTCCAATTTAAATTTTAAAGTGTTTGTTTGTCTTTAGTGTATTTGTTATGTCCCAGTTTACATGTATGACATTCCATTATTGCTGGATAGGCCACAATTGACGAAATGCCCCTGAGGATGATCTTGTGATCGAAAGTACTTGGGCAAGATTTAATTAAATACTGTGTTCGATATTTGCCTTGTGTACCATCAAAGTTCATTTATTCGAACATTCAACCTTATATTGGGTTAAAAATTTATTGACAGAAACTGCACATAAATCCCACTGGTATAAGGATATGAAATTTGTTCCTAATTTTGTCACATTATCTATAATAAAACTTGAGGAGCTTATTATGTTTGTATTGCCTTTAATTTAGAAAAACAATACAGCTAATTCGTTTAAATTGTTTTTATTCTGAACATATATGTTTGTAATATTTACGTAACATAGTCAAAATAACTGTCAAACTTAATGTGGATTTTGGGATTCTCCCCGAAAGGTATTAACTTTTGGCGGTTTTCTTAAGATAATTGTAATTGTGCTAACTAATTATTAATCTTCTCGAAATTTGGTATATTTTAATTGATTATTGGTAAATAAATAAACTTTTATTTATCCAGATAATGTGAAATAAGTGTAGAGAAAATGTTTCCAACAGGGAACGGAACAGGATCAAATAATTTTCAGTACCCTACAGTGCAGTTTCTAACTGTAATGAAAAACGAGCCTACAAATATAATACATCCGTATTTCCAAGTAAGTCAAATAAATACTCAAAATCCACCATTGTGTTCAAATCAACCAACAGTCAACCAAATGATACCTTTTGATAATTATCAACAACAATATCGGGTACAGCCAGTAGTTGCCCAGCAAACCAACTTTTCTCATTCTACATCAAACTCTAAACCCAACTTAAAAAACAATCCAGAAACACAGAATGATATGATTCGATGTCAGATGAAGAACATAAAGGTTCTCAAAATAATAAACACCCATGGCAAACAATAAGATCAAACTGTGGATTATAAAACCAGAATCATACAATTTATACCGATTATTCACGACTAGAGACCACAGCAGGGGCAATATTATTACCCTCGAAGTCACCCATTTACTGCTGTCATAGTTACAGATTTTCCCCCAATACTGGCAGTGATGGTACTGGTTTTTAGCATCGACTGAATCCATTCTATTAGTGAGGCTTCAATGTCACTATTTACGAGTGCTCTTACGAGTACAGATTAAAAGTAGGTGTTATCGAATGCTTTCTCTATGTCAATATGCGCACAAAGGGTTATTTCTTTTGCCTCTATTATCTTATCAATACTTTCGACTAGTGAGTTCTGAGCTTTTACAATAAATTTTTGTAAACGTAAATAAAAATAATTTTAGAAGAACAATCAGTAATTTTAGGATTGATATGAGTAATAACTGTAGTATATCAAATAATTTTATAATTACTAAGAATATTGCAGTCAGTATATAATTGCTTGTTTGGAAAATTTGAATACTAATTGCAGTTAATATTTGCCTGCAGTCAATTGCAGTTAATATTATAGTTATTATTGTCGTAGTATTGTCGTACGATGATTAAATTTAATAATGAAGTAGAGCAAAACATGCCCATGAAAACTTTTTTAGTGAATGTAGTGAATTCTTGAATAAATTAAAGAAACCATTTACTTTTAAAACTAATAAAAAAGTAGCAAGGGAAAGAAATATTTGAAAAAACAAGAATATACTTTCTAATAAAAGAAAATTGCTGAGCAATTGAATTATAACCATCAGAAAAACGATCTAAGAACAAGGACATTTTATTGCGCGATAAAACTTATGATGACGTGACAAAAATCGAAGATCAAATGATGCATGTTTTAAATAAACAAGAGCAATTAAGTAATTTTGGTATAGCACACTACATGGGCTACTAAGGACATGATCATTTCTGTACAAAAGGGATAGAAAACCTATGGTAAAAGAAAACTCGAAATTATTTCTTACAGACATCAATATTCTCGAGAGATTTGTACATTTACGGAAGAAAAGTGTAACCTTGTATATCCGAACGAATCATGGGTAAATATTGATTAGTGTCAATATGAATGGACGGACACTTCCGTATCGTCATTTCTGACCAGAACATGTCACCAACATAGAGGTAATCCAAAGAATCGGAAAGAAGAAATAAATCATGAGCACAATTAAACAAAGAAAGCTTGATTATCTGGGCCACATATTGAGATACGATAAGTAACGTCTACTGCAATTGATTGTCCAGGGGAAAATAGACAGTAAGCGAGGGCCAGGCAGGAGAAGACACTCGAGGCTACAAAATCTGTGAAAGTAGTTCTGGCTCAAATCGATCGAACTGTTCAAAAGCGCCGCAAACGGTGATCAGAATGGCTATGTTAATAGCCAACGTTCGCAACGGACAGGGCACTTGAAGATGAAGAAGAAGAATTCTAAAAAAGTTGTTTGTAACTTTGTTCGTTACTCTGATTGAGTATTGATACTGTCTCTCAACCCTCCTTTAAAACGTAAAATAAATAGAATCCAAGTATATGCACCCACTGCAGACAAGGATAAAGACACCATAGAGAACTTTTATAAAGAAATTGGCAATATCTTAAAAATGACTAAAAGATGATATAAATATTATATCTGTATTAATGAGGAACTCATAATTGCAAATGCCTTGTTCAAACTTCCTAAACGTAGATTATACTCATGGAGGTAACTAGCTGATAGTAACAACAAAAAAGTCAGAAATCAAATACATTATATTATTGTCAACAGAAGATATATAAATTCTATAATATCATCCAAAACTTATCCAGGAGCGGAAATATTCTTCGATTACAATCCGGTAGTTTTGTCAATGAAAATGAAACTAAACAATGTAAATCACCCTATCTCCAAGAAAATTATGTATATAAGGCAGCTCACACAAGACAACACATACGTGAAAACAAAATTTATAATAAACGAAAACTTAAAGAAAGTCAAAGAAGAAAATGCAGAAACTCTAACTATTGACCAAAAATGGTGAAAAATTTAACATGCCCTCATGTCAGTTGAAACAGAAAACCTCAAACCATTTGGGGAAAAACAAAATCTTGGCTGACACTAAAAATAATTGGCTCTCCGACAGATGCAAGGAAATGAAATATATAAATAGAAAGTATAATAGCGTTATATTTACACAAAAAATCAAAGAAAAAACAGGTTCTAGAAAAAAGAACCAATATCCTTAAGAATGATAAAGGAGATAGAATGATAAAGGAGATGTTATTACTAGTGTGAAGGAACGATTGTGTCACTGGATTAATTACATCCAAAAGCTGTTTAATGATGAAAGAGAAGAATTATCGTTAAAAACTACAGAGGATACTAGCCTACCAATATTACGGAAAAGAGTCATCTATGCCATCAAGCAAGGAAGAATACAGGGTAGAACGAGTCGCGAAAGAAGACTCATCTCTCGGTTAAGCAATTTGAGAGCTTAGTTTATATGCCATCAAAAACACAAAAGAGGGCAAAGCTACCGGACCAGATAATGAGTCCATCGAATTACTAAACCTAATTGATAAAAATGTTATTGATATAATGGTTGAAATGTTTAATTTAATATATAGAATAGCTTTAATGAGTCGCACACTTAATATATTTTTGAAAATAATACACAGCAGAATTGTTAAAACTCTTGGATAAGAAATTAGTGACACACAATTTGGCTTTAGAAATGGTATAAGCAGAAGAGATGCTTTGTTCGGCTTGAATGTGCTGGCCCAGGTATGTATGGATATAAGTGTAGATGTTAAAAAGGCATTTAATAAGGTTAAACACAAAAAGTTTGTAGAAATATTAAAAAGCAAAATTATTGACAATCGTGATATAAAAATTAAATCTAATCTATATTAAATAGGTAAAGAAATAATAATAAGACTTACTCACAATCAATTTAATTTAACAATCTGACGACCGGTTTCGCTTTCTATAATTTGCAAAGCATCTTCAGGTCGAGATACAAAGTTAAACTAATGCTGCAATAAAATAAACCCAATTAGGGTGGTGTCTCATAAAGATAAAATAAACAAATAAATAAATTAGTTCATACAAATTATAGTAATTATGCCAATATTACATGTCTGTGGTTTTCAAAATGAATAATTTGAATATATAAAAGGTAGTAACAGACAAGGTAAGGCCCACAATTGGTATAAAGTAGCAATCTTTTGTTGTAATAAATTAATAAATGAGCAAATAAATAAAACAAAACAAAACAAACATTACTTACATGCCGGTACTCTATTAATTGATGGATGGTAGGTCATGGTTGCAAAAATCATGTATTGTTGATTGGAGAACTTTAATGAGCTATTGCAGTTGTTTTGACAATAAACGGGAAGTTCTTGAGGAGAACAGATTTGATCCAATGAATTAGAGATAGGTATATTGTTGTTGTTTGTCAGATGAAAGTGATGTTCTTTACTATTGTATTAATTAAATTATTTACACTTATAACAGAGATATATTTTGGAATGTGTGTTATTTATTGAGTATTTATGTAATGAAGGAGACAGTTCTATGACAATGAATAAGAGTAGCTGTACCGATTGTGTGGTTGTGCAATTTTTGACTTGCAATTATCAAGTCTATTGGCAAAATTATTAAAGTATTGTAAAGTCAACTATGTAAAAAGGTATATAGAAGTATATAAAATTATTATAACTTAAGAATGATTAAGGACAAATTAAACACACATTAACAGGAAACAGAAACACTAAATGACGGGACAAACATTGAATTTAAAACTAAAACTTGGGGATGGAAGAAACTGTTAGCACTACATCTCACTTGTTGGAAGAAATGAGTTTTTTCATATTTAATCTATTAGATTTAAGAGGTAAATTTGACATATGTAGGTTGAAGTGTGACAGTTCTTCTTCTCTTACTGAGTACTGTAAGTTTAGTTATTCAGTATTATGGAGTATGTTGATATTAATGAATGTATCAAAATTTGTTTTAATTTTGAAATCAAAAGTAAATTGATGTTTTAATATTGGCATACTTTAACAATTTTAATTAGTAAGTTTCAAATTCAAAAATTTTTTATATGGTAACAATGTGAATAATTGAAATACATCATTTGTTATAACTAACCAATTTTAGTCTAAATATTTCAGAACAAATTAAAATGATTATTTAGTAAATACAAACAAGTGTACTTGTAATTGAAAGATATAACAAATTTACAAATTGCCTGAGAATTTTTTTATTTGAAATGATTGTCGGTCTGAGCTATCTATTATGGTGTATGAACATTTCTTAAAATATTTTTATTTAAATTGTAATAATTAATAATTAAATAAAGTAGTAATTGGGTGAATATTGATGATTATTTAAATTTTGAATTCGAGTAATTGACTGACTTAAATCTTGAATAATTAGTTGGTAATACTAATTTATGACAATTGGAACCGGAAATTGATTCCATCCCCGGGCAGCAGGTACACATTTAAACCGGTGTAAAATATATTTTATTTCAATTCTTTGTCTCATACGAACAGACATTCCTCAAACCGACAAGAACACTGGTGAGTTTTTTACAGTAGTTTTAGTAAGAATTTTTAAAAATTTTTGATTAAAATTAAAATCTGTTTTTGAAAGGTAATATTTCTATTTAAATTTTAAATCTATACAGGATTATGAATAGTATAGATATATGTAATCCGAATAGCTAGTCTGAACAATTTTCAGTCATGTTGGAAATCCATAAACCACGTGTTGAGTTTGAAATGAAATTGTTGTAAATTAAGTAAATTGTCGAAACCAGATGGAATGCAATAATAATTATTATGGGTTAAATAAGTTGAGGTACCATACCAGTTCATTACTGATGTTTAATTTAGTTTTAGGAAAATTTATTTTTATTGGTGATATGTTGAAGAAAAGAAAAGAGGAGAAATTCTGTGAACACGAAATTCGATCCATCATGGTGTGCTGGATTTTAATTTTATGTTGAAGATTTAAAACAAACTGAGAAGTATATCAAACCTGTATATCAGATGTATTTTATTAAATGGGTTCTTGGACAAATTGTTGTTTCTATGGTATTGAAGTAACTACCAAGTATTGTGTGATGTTAAAAGTTGATGTTTGTGGTAACAATTCTCTAAGTATATGGATCTACTGTAGAAAACGAGAAATGGAGTAGGTTCAGGTAATATTATTTATATCGATAAAATTATTTTATAATAATACTGAATATACTGGTGTGTATTCTAATTCTAATTGTGCATTAAGTGTAACTGTTGTTTGATTTTTTAATGATTTTAATATTTCTAAATGTTCTAGGTTATTTAATAAGGTGCCTTTATTACAAGTATGAAGGATTGTGAAATCTGTTTGAGGATCAAAGATGTGGTTTGTTCGACGGATATGTTGGGAGAAATGTGATTGGCCTGATGTTGGACGTTCTATATATCTAAGATGTTCCCCTAGTCTGGTATTGAAGGATCTAAAGGTTCTACCGATGTAACATGCATTGCAGGTATGGCAGCTCAACTTATACACTCCGCTATACTCAAGTGAGTTACGTTTGTCCTTGTTATTTAAGAAAGTCAATCCTAGATTTGAGGCAGTTTTAAATGAGATATTTATGTGGTCATCAAATACTTTTGCAATTTTATAGGAAAGTTCACCTATGTATGTTAAAGATCGGTAAGATTTTTGTTCCACTATTTCATTAAACTGTTGTGTGTATACTTGATGTTCTAGCATTCTATTTGTCTTTTTATGCAAAATTTTATTCACTAGATTAGTGGAATAACCATTGTTCAAAGCTATTTGTTTTATAATTTGTAACTCTTTGTTAAATGAAGTCAAAGTTAATGGTAAAGAAATTAACCGATTAATGTAACTGTAAAAAGCTGCCATTTTGTGTTGTATTGGGTGATGTGAGTCTGCTGGTATTACTGTACCAGTATGAGTTGGCTTTCTATAAATATCAAGAACAATCGTACTGTTTTTTAAGGTTAGTGTTAAGTCTAAGAAATTTAAACTATTTGAATCATCTTGAATCTCTAATGTAAATTTAATTGAGTGGTGTAATAGATTTAAGTAATCTAGGAAGGAGTGTAGATTGTCAAGAGTACCACTCCATACTATAAATGTATCATCTACGTATCTTGAGTAGAACTTAATGTACTTTGTGTAGGGGTTATTTTTCATTATTTTGTTTGATTCAAGATCATTCAAAAAGATATCTGCTAGAATTGGGGATAGAGGAGAGCCCATTGCAAGTCCATCTGGTTGAACAAATGTCCTGTTATCGAAATTAAAGAAATTCTGGCTAAGGCAAACACTCAATAACTCTGCATATTCAGTAATTTGATTAGGAGGATAATTATTATTCCATAAGTCCATAGTAATAATACTAATGACTTCCTGTATTGGGATATTAGTGAATAAATTGGTGATATCTAAAGATATCAAAATATCAGATTTGGAAAATTGTAATGAAGTTATTTTATTGGCTAAACTAATATTGTTATTTACTATGTATTCAAATTTATTATTGTAAAATGTTTTAAGAAAAGTATTTAAATATGTTGCTAGGGCAAAAGTTGGTGAATCTGAGAAGGATACAACCGGTCTTATAGGAATGTCTTCAAAAATATTTGTTTTATGAATTTTCAATAGACCATACAATCTAGGAATAATGGATTTATTTGGTAAAAGAAACTTTTACCAAATAAATCCATTATTCCTAGATTGTATGGTCTATTGAAAATTCATAAAACAAATATTTTTGAAGACATTCCTATAAGACCGGTTGTATCCTTCTCAGATTCACCAACTTTTGCCCTAGCAACATATTTAAATACTTTTCTTAAAACATTTTACAATAATAAATTTGAATACATAGTAAATAACAATATTAGTTTAGCCAATAAAATAACTTCATTACAATTTTCCAAATCTGATATTTTGATATCTTTAGATATCACCAATTTATTCACTAATATCCCAATACAGGAAGTCATTAGTATTATTACTATGGACTTATGGAATAATAATTATCCTCCTAATCAAATTACTGAATATGCAGAGTTATTGAGTGTTTGCCTTAGCCAGAATTTCTTTAATTTCGATAACAGGACATTTGTTCAACCAGATGGACTTGCAATGGGCTCTCCTCTATCCCCAATTCTAGCAGATATCTTTTTGAATGATCTTGAATCAAACAAAATAATGAAAAATAACCCCTACACAAAGTACATTAAGTTCTACTCAAGATACGTAGATGATACATTTATAGTATGGAGTGGTACTCTTGACAATCTACACTCCTTCCTAGATTACTTAAATCTATTACACCACTCAATTAAATTTACATTAGAGATTCAAGATGATTCAAATAGTTTAAATTTCTTAGACTTAACACTAACCTTAAAAAACAGTACGATTGTTCTTGATATTTATAGAAAGCCAACTCATACTGGTACAGTAATACCAGCAGACTCACATCACCCAATACAACACAAAATGGCAGCTTTTTACAGTTACATTAATCGGTTAATTTCTTTACCATTAACTTTGACTTCATTTAACAAAGAGTTACAAATTATAAAACAAATAGCTTTGAACAATGGTTATTCCACTAATCTAGTGAATAAAATTTTGCATAAAAAGACAAATAGAATGCTAGAACATCAAGTATACACACAACAGTTTAATGAAATAGTGGAACAAAAATCTTACCGATCTTTAACATACATAGGTGAACTTTCCTATAAAATTGCAAAAGTATTTGATGACCACATAAATATCTCATTTAAAACTGCCTCAAATCTAGGATTGACTTTCTTAAATAACAAGGACAAACGTAACTCACTTGAGTATAGCGGAGTGTATAAGTTGAGCTGCCATACCTGCAATGCATGTTACATCGGTAGAACCTTTAGATCCTTCAATACCAGACTAGGGGAACATCTTAGATATATAGAACGTCCAACATCAGGCCAATCACATTTCTCCCAACATATCCGTCGAACAAACCACATCTTTGATCCTCAAACAGATTTCACAATCCTTCATACTTGTAATAAAGGCACCTTATTAAATAACCTAGAACATTTAGAAATATTAAAATCATTAAAAAATCAAACAACAGTTACACTTAATGCACAATTAGAATTAGAATACACACCAGTATATTCAGTATTATTATAAAATAATTTTATCGATATAAATAATATTACCTGAACCTACTCCATTTCTCGTTTTCTACAGTAGATCCATATACTTAGAGAATTGTTACCACAAACATCAACTTTTAACATCACACAATACTTGGTAGTTACTTCAATACCATAGAAACAACAATTTGTCCAAGAACCCATTTAATAAAATACATCTGATATACAGGTTTGATATACTTCTCAGTTTGTTTTAAATCTTCAACATAAAATTAAAATCCAGCACACCATGATGGATCGAATTTCGTGTTCACAGAATTTCTCCTCTTTTCTTTTCTTCAACATATCACCAATAAAAATAAATTTTCCTAAAACTAAATTAAACATCAGTAATGAACTGGTATGGTACCTCAACTTATTTAACCCATAATAATTATTATTGCATTCCATCTGGTTTCGACAATTTACTTAATTTACAACAATTTCATTTCAAACTCAACACGTGGTTTATGGATTTCCAACATGACTGAAAATTGTTCAGACTAGCTATTCGGATTACATATATCTATACTATTCATAATCCTGTATAGATTTAAAATTTAAATAGAAATATTACCTTTCAAAAACAGATTTTAATTTTAATCAAAAATTTTTAAAAATTCTTACTAAAACTACTGTAAAAAAACTCACCAGTGTTCTTGTCGGTTTGAGGAATGTCTGTTCGTATGAGACAAAGAATTGAAATAAAATATATTTTACACCGGTTTAAATGTGTACCTGCTGCCCGGGGATGGAATCAATTTCCGGTTCCAATTGTCATAAATTAGTATTACCAACTAATTATTCAAGATTTAAGTCAGTCAATTACTCGAATTCAAAATTTAAATAATCATCAATATTCACCCAATTACTACTTTATTTAATTATTAATTATTACAATTTAAATAAAAATATTTTAAGAAATGTTCATACACCATAATAGATAGCTCAGACCGACAATCATTTCAAATAAAAAAATTCTCAGGCAATTTGTAAATTTGTTATATCTTTCAATTACAAGTACACTTGTTTGTATTTACTAAATAATCATTTTAATTTGTTCTGAAATATTTAGACTAAAATTGGTTAGTTATAACAAATGATGTATTTCAATTATTCACATTGTTACCATATAAAAAATTTTTGAATTTGAAACTTACTAATTAAAATTGTTAAAGTATGCCAATATTAAAACATCAATTTACTTTTGATTTCAAAATTAAAACAAATTTTGATACATTCATTAATATCAACATACTCCATAATACTGAATAACTAAACTTACAGTACTCAGTAAGAGAAGAAGAACTGTCACACTTCAACCTACATATGTCAAATTTACCTCTTAAATCTAATAGATTAAATATGAAAAAACTCATTTCTTCCAACAAGTGAGATGTAGTGCTAACAGTTTCTTCCATCCCCAAGTTTTAGTTTTAAATTCAATGTTTGTCCCGTCATTTAGTGTTTCTGTTTCCTGTTAATGTGTGTTTAATTTGTCCTTAATCATTCTTAAGTTATAATAATTTTATATACTTCTATATACCTTTTTACATAGTTGACTTTACAATACTTTAATAATTTTGCCAATAGACTTGATAATTGCAAGTCAAAAATTGCACAACCACACAATCGGTACAGCTACTCTTATTCATTGTCATAGAACTGTCTCCTTCATTACATAAATACTCAATAAATAACACACATTCCAAAATATATCTCTGTTATAAGTGTAAATAATTTAATTAATACAATAGTAAAGAACATCACTTTCATCTGACAAACAACAACAATATACCTATCTCTAATTCATTGGATCAAATCTGTTCTCCTCAAGAACTTCCCGTTTATTGTCAAAACAACTGCAATAGCTCATTAAAGTTCTCCAATCAACAATACATGATTTTTGCAACCATGACCTACCATCCATCAATTAATAGAGTACCGGCATGTAAGTAATGTTTGTTTTGTTTTGTTTTATTTATTTGCTCATTTATTAATTTATTACAACAAAAGATTGCTACTTTATACCAATTGTGGGCCTTACCTTGTCTGTTACTACCTTTTATATATTCAAATTATTCATTTTGAAAACCACAGACATGTAATATTGGCATAATTACTATAATTTGTATGAACTAATTTATTTATTTGTTTATTTTATCTTTATGAGACACCACCCTAATTGGGTTTATTTTATTGCAGCATTAGTTTAACTTTGTATCTCGACCTGAAGATGCTTTGCAAATTATAGAAAGCGAAACCGGTCGTCAGATTGTTAAATTAAATTGATTGTGAGTAAGTCTTATTATTATTTCTTTACCTATTTGATATGGACTCACACAAGCAACACATTCATGATTCTAATCTATATTGTAATCAAACTGACAAGATATAAATTGACAACCAGAACACATGAAATATTAAAATGAGTGAGAAGTCCGTCAGGATTGCGTGCTGTCACCACTACTCTTTAATGTCTATAGTGAAGTGGTATTTAAAGAAGGGTTCTCAGATGCACTAGACGGTATATCTATCAATGGAGAAGTTTTAAATAACCTGCGTTTTGCAGACGATGCAGTAATAATGATGGATAGCAACAATGATTTACATAACGTAATGTAACGACTTAATGAATGCTGTCATGAATACGAACTAAGGATAAATTTGAAAAAAACTAAATGCATGATCATGACTAAATTAGCAGATGCCAACGTCCAATTGATGGTTCAGGATACTATAATTAAGAGTGTGGATAACTGCAAATACTTAGGAATATGGAAAACATCAAATGTAGACCACACCAAAGAAATTAAGACACGTAATGAAATAGCACGTGCATCATTCGTTAAACTTAAAAAGTTTTTTTGTTGTCGGGGTATAAGGTTAGGATTACGCCTAAAAATGATTCTGTATTACGTATTTACTACTCTCCTTTATGGCTTAAAAGCATGGATATTAAAACAGGTGCATCTAAATAAGTTAGCCGCCATTGAATTTTGGTGTTACAAAAGAATCCTACGAATATCGAGGATTCAAACAATGTCAAACTCCCGAAGTTACTAGAAAAATAGGAAATGAAGCTTAAATAATATTGACTATTGAAAAAAAAATTAAATACTTAAACCATGTTATGAAAGAGCAAAGATACTCAATATTGCAGCTTATTATGCAAGACAAAATTCGAGGAAAGCGAAATGTGGGAAGAAGAAGAATATAGTGTCTTAAGAACGAAGTTAAGGGAATGGTTTAAATGCAGTAGTACATAACTATTTAAAGCGACAGTCAACAGGATCCGCATGGCTATAATGATTTTCAACCTTCGATTAAAGTATTGGAAAGTGTGTTTTGTAACCAATACGCAATGACAGCCACCAACTCTAGATGATAAAATTCCATAATATTAAAGCTGTTTATATTTAATATAATAAATACGCACATTTTCTGTAAAATAAATGTTTAATGAAACTTTGCCTTCATTCTTGGCCATAAGAGATTATAGCTGTTCTACAAAAACTTTTACGTCATAGCAATAAACTTACTAATTACTATTTAACTGGGAATAAGCCACAATTAAAGGAAAAAATACGTTTATTGACGTTTCAATTTTCACTTCGGAAATCGTTCTCAAAATACAAACAGTAAATTAAATAAATTTTGTTTTTTGTTGCATAGTGAAAAATTCTTCTAATAATTTAATTTTATCTGACTCATTTATATTGACAATTCAGACATACATTATGCATTTTAAAGTTGACGACTTTAAAATGATATGGCCAATATTGTTGAGTTGCGCTCCTGGGACGACTTTACTTATAAGATAGTTCATTCGATTACATGAAATCAACTTTAACTTGAGAATATCCGTCAGAAAAAAATCATAGCATGTAATTCGTCTTTAAAAAGACAAACACATGACATAATGACAGTAAAATTCTCCTGTTAGTGATTCCATAGTAAATTATGAGGGAAAAATCATGTAATGGAATTAATGAAAAACATTAATAATGAAAAACCATTACTATGGAATCACTAACAGAAGAATTTTACTGTCATCATGTCATGTGTTTGGCGTTTTGAAGACGAATTACATGCTATGATTTTTTTCTGACGGATATTCTCAAGTTAAATGTATTGATTTCATGTAATCGAATGAACTATCTTATAAGTAAGGTCGTCCCAGGAGCGCAACTCAACAATATTGGCAATATCATTTTAAAGTCGTTTACTTTAAAATTTATACTGATGTCTGAATTGTCAATATAAATGAGTCAGATATAATTAAATAATTAGAAAAATTTTTCACTATGTAACAAAAAACAAAATTTGTTTAATTTACTGTTTGTATTTTGAGAACGATTTCCGAAGTAAAAATTGAAACGTCAATAAACGTATTTTTATCTTTAATTCTGGCTTATTCCCAGTTAAATAGTAATTAATTTAAAATGCCGCAAGAAAATAGCTTCAGAACAATAATAAACTTACTGTAACAAGCATAAAGGAGACAGTAGATAATGAAGGAATTCCTACTATAAGCAAACTAGCCATCAAAAAGTTAATTTTTCTTAACATTTCTTTTATATTCCTAAAACAAATATTATATTATTAAAAATTTAAAATGATTGTTTATTTGAAGAGGTTAGCAAAATGTATCTAAGTCCATATTTTTCTATAATAATTAAGCTTAATAGCGATATCTATATAAAATCATATGTACGATAAGTTGGAGAACTTAGATTTGTAATAAAAAGTCCTACTCTGTAAAATTACATATGTTAAAATTTTAATTCATCATCATTTCAGTGGAAGAACTTATAATGTGTTCATGTAATAATTGTAATAATAAGCCCATGGACTTGACAACTTATTGCTACTAACACAGCTTTTCTAACCTATAAGTTTGTTGATGAAATTAACATTGGGACTTAATAACAACAACACTTAGCAAAAATAAGAGAGAGAATAATCCAAAAAAAAACTCAGCAAACAGAGGCAAGCAACTATATTGTCACAAACGAAAACGCAGCTAAATATTGCTGTAAAATCTAAATGTGTTACCATTCTCTTCTTTCAGACGATTTTTAATTGTGCGTTTTGAGAGATCTTTAAGATCCAACATATCATAAAAATGCAACTGTTTGACATGCTAGGGATTAGCGGAGCTTCTGTTTCTGTTTGATCTTGCTCTTTTTATTATGTTCATCCACTCCATAACAGAATTAACAGACACATGCCTTTTTTCCCTTCCAATGGCATTATGCATGCTGTCAACTTCCATGAAAGAATGTCCGGATTCTAGGTATTTCTGCTCTATGATTTCATTCAATAGGAGTAGTTTGGTCAAATAGAGTAGAAGCGCAGAGATGTGCTGATTGCAATTTTGACTCCCGCAAGTGTCTGAAAACAATGAAATCTCTTTAATCTTCTTTGGAAGTCCATTAATCCACTGCATTAAAGCTGTACCAATTTCATTGCTGCCTCTTCTACCATTCACCTCACCACAGCATGCAATATGCTTCATTTAAAAACCGTGACTCATAAACAGTGAAAATATAAAGGCAAAGTTTACGACAGTAATATAACAGAGACTATGTCCCAGACGGTATTTGAAGAACACTCTGTAAGTCAAGCATTGCAGACATAAATGTGGGGTCATTTTCAGATCTGATCTTATCTTCTTCTTTAGCAATTGTGGCCTGTCTTTTTCTTTCTAAGTGGGCGTTGTATTTTTGTTATAATTCAGGTGTTACAGAATCTTTCCTTTTTTCATCTCTAAATTTATTACAGAGAGTGCATTGATCCTTTTTTGGCACGAAAAATGATAAATTGTAACACTCGCAAAAATTGTTGCTGTACCTACTTTGAATGACTCACCGGAACTCGATTATTCTAGTTACAGTGAACGGTATACAAGGAAAACATTTTTCTAATAGACAATTCATCATCTACTTAACATCTGTGAGTATTTTTCCTACAATAATGAGACTCTATTGTATTATAGGAAACATATCTATGTGTTGTTTCACAAAAGCCACATCTGGTTTAATTTTATTATGAGGAGATTTTTTACCTCGTCTGTCTTCTGCCGTAAAAACATCATCTTTAGAACCCTTAAAGGCTTTATTAATAGGACCGCTACTAATATTAAGAGTTTTTTGAAAGAAATTCTGACAGACTCGATATTTCTTGTCATTGCTTATAAGAAAGTATGCTCTGTTGCACTTTCTCTTTTTATTAATTAAAACATTTACCAAAGATCTCGCCTGTTCTTTTGTTTGAACCATTTTTAAAATGAAATCTTTCTGTCTTTTATAATTAGAAAGAGACCAGTACTTTTTACAAATGCTGATCCTATCTACTTCCGAAAAATTTTGACCACATTTAAATTTACAACATTGACAGTTTGCTGGTTGTGGAATCTTTGCTAGTTTTATACCTTTTTTTGTTTTATAGGTCAAACAGTTAAACTTATTTTTCTACTCAATATTTTTGTACCATTTAGAGAAATCAGATTTTCTACATCGAGAAGAAACTTTCTTTAGAGGTGAATTCTCATCATTATTCCCAATAGAATTATTTATGTCGCTTGTTTCTTTTATATTAGTTAATTCTTCATACTGCATAGACTCATTACTACTTTCTGAGATATCAGTTTGAACCGAGTTCTTATCTTTAACGGAGTCGTTTTCTGATTCATCCTACAAATAAGTATTTATTACTTATTGTTTTTGAAACTAAACGTCAAGGCAAGTTCTACCAGTTTTAAAGATCGGGAACTCATATTTTTAACTATTAAACTTCAATAATCAGTTGGTATAACAATATTTAACAAGAAACGTCACCAAGGAATATTTTTTTAGCGAAATAATACGTGTTCACTGACTAACTGCATATCAATAACTGAGAAATAGAAGTGTAAAATCAAACACATCAGTGATTTATTATTCTGGAAAAAGTCACTAAGTGCCATTAATGAGTTTTAACGCATATCTTTACAATTTGTTCGTATGTAAAAAGTTACTAAGTCACTTAGGTATTTTTTTCTGCTTAATATTTTCTGTATTAACGGGTTAGTGATTTTTTAACACACAAAAATAGCCATTTAGAACCACATTTAGCAAATAGTGACTTTTATAATAGAAATATATGATAAATTTCATGAGATCGGCGAAGTTAATGAGTTTTTTCACAAAATGTCAGTTAGTGACTTTTCGCCATCGAAATGGCGATATATTTCCCATAACCAATAATGGTTTAATAGACTAACTTTAAGAGCGGCATATTAATGGATATTTATGTTCGCAACATGTCAATGGTTTAACCGACTCACTGTAATAAAAAGTCCTACTCTGTAAAATTACATATGTTATATGTATATTATTTATGTATATTATTTATTGCTTAAAAATGCGATGATAAAAACAGCTAAATCAATATGTGGAACTACAAGAAATAACAACAGAGGGAGACGTACATCTTGGTGGAACGATGAAAGGAAAAGAGTAATAAAAGAAAAGAAGAAGTTATAGAAAGAATACATAAAAGACAAAACACATCCTAAATATGAAAATTATAAGAGACAAAGAACAAAAGTTAAAGAGATAGTTAAGAAAGAGAAAAAGAAAAGTTGGGAAAAATTCGGAGAAAAAATGGAAGAAAACAGCGCAGAAAACGTAAAATTATTTTATAGAACACTGAAAACCCTAAGAAGCAACAAAGAAACGAAACTAAATCAAATAATGAACAAGAAAGGAACTATAATAAAAGACGATAAGACAATAATGGAAAGATGGAGGGAACACTTCCAGCTGATACTGAATGGAAATCAAGCGAATACAATGGAGAAGGAAATCCACATCAAGAGAGTATACATGAGAAACATGGAAAATCCAGAAACTATAGAAAAAGAAAAACTAGAAGACGCAATAAGAAAGACAAAGATTTGAAAAGCACCAGGAAGCGATGAAGTAGCACCAGAAATGATGAAAGATATAGTAGTAAAAGCAAAAGAAAAATTGTGATACATATATAACCTAATATGGCAGAGAAAAGTAATACCCAGAGAATGGACAAATGCAGTAATTTTACCTATATACAAGAAAGGAAACATAAGAGACTGTAAGAACTATAGAGATATATTACTACTATGTGTAGCAGCAAAAGTATACGAAACCATAATAGCAAGGAAAATCAGAAAAGAAATAGAACATAAATTAGAGGATGTACAAAGTGGATTCAGGAAAGGACACAACACACAAGACCATATATTCACCATGCAACAAGTAATAGAAAAGGCATTAAAGAAAAATAGAGAAATAGAGAAATATATCTGAGCTTTATAGACGTGGAAAAAGCATTCGACTCAGTCAAAAGAAAAGATATATGGGAAAGCCTAAAAAAGAAGCAAGTAAGTGAAGAACTGATAGAAGCAACAAAGAGTATATACATGAAAACAACAAACACAGTAAGAATATCAAATATGCAGTCAGAACCATTTGAAACAACTCAAAGAGTTAGACAAGGAGGAAGTCTCAGCCCAGTGCTATTCATAAATGTAATAGATGAGATAGTGAAAGAATGTAAGAAAACGTTCAAGAAATACTGCATCGGTTAGAACAGAATGCAAATGATAAACGCTGAGATGTGTATATTTGCAGACGACATAGTATTAATTGCGGAAACAGCAGAAAAACTGAAATACAACTTAGAGAAATGGAACCTAGAAGCAAGCAAATACAACTTAAACGTAAACAAAGAGAAGACTTAGATAATGAAAATATCAAGGAAACAAGGGACGGAAGATCATCTAGAAATAATGATAGACCAACAAAAAATAATACAGACAAATTCATACAAATACTTAGCAACAGTAATCAACAACAAAGGAGACATCGAGGACGATCTTAACAATAGAATGGAAAACACAGGAAAACTATTACAAGTACTAAATAGAGGATTTCTTAATAACAAAGAAATATCAACAAAGACCAAGAAGACAATATACAAAACAATATATAGACCTACAGTGATATATGGAGCAGAAAATTGGATACTAAACAAAAGGCATCAAAGCAGAATTCAGGCAGCAGAAATGAAATACCTTAGAAGAACGATCGGAGTAAAAAGAACCGATAGAATCAGAAATGAAGAAATAAGAGAAAGACTAAAAATCAAACCAATTCTCGAATCAATCAAGGAGAAAAAATTGGCATGGTTCGGACATCTAACCCGGATGGACAATAATAGACAAGTAAAAAGAGTGTGGGACGCCAAACCAATAGGGAAGAACAGAAAAGAAAGACCCATTAAAGAATGGAACAGTGACATCTCGCAGATACTGCAGAGTAAGGGTAAGACTTGGCAGGAAGCAACTCAGATGGCATACAATAGGAAGGAATGGAGAAAGTTTGTCAAAAGCTAGAACACCTCAGAAGATTATAAAATATTGTAATATAAAGAATTGTATTATAAACGGCCCAACACCGAAAGGTACAAATGGGTCTACTGATTAAGTAAAGTATTTAATGCTTATTTTGTAAAAAGTTTAGATTGTAGTAAGCTGGATGTCAATAAAAAAAAGTAAAGATGTAACAATGAGAAGTAAGTATAATAATTATGATCCACATTAAGGTACTCGTCGCAACAGTATACTTGCTATAGATAGTACTTCATGTAGCAGGGAGAATTAAGAAGATATTGACGTTATAGGCCCAAAAAATGTATCCAATAACTCAAATTTTTATTAGAGGTCACACCAAGAATTTTGCATTCTCTTTGAAAAGGAAAAAAACGGCTTTAAAAGAAAAATAAAAAAGAATTTTAGATCGGCAATATATTTTACAGAAAGAAATAAAGTTTGTAAAATTTGCGTTTGTAGTTGTAAGTGTGAAACTAAACTAAAATGGTTTCTTCTTCTTCTTCAGTGCCTTATCCGGTCCGGATGTTGGCGATCATCAAGGCTATCACGGTTTTGTTAACTGCTCTGCGAAACAGCTCCGCTGAGGTAATCCCGAACCATTGTCGGAGATTTTTCAACCACGAGATACGGCGGCGTCCCGGTTCTCTTCTGCCAAATACTTTACCCTGCATAATGAGTTGAAGAATTCGATATTTTTCTTCGTTCCACATCACGTATCCTAGGTACTCAAGCTTACGTTGTTTAATTAAATTAAGCACTTCTTTTTCTTTTGTCAGGCGCTGTAGGACCTCAACGTTGGTGACATGATCCACACAAGATATTTTTAGTATCCTTCTGTATATCCACATCTCTAAGGCTTTTATTCGTTTTTCAGTGGCTTGCGTCACTGTCCAGGCTTTAACTTCATATAGTAACACTGGAAGAACGTAGCACCTCACTATCCGCATCTTGGTTGCCAAACTGAGATCACTGTAGCACAGCAAGGATCTCAACTTAATAAATGTAGACCGTGCCATTTCAATTATGGCATCTAATCTCTTGAGCGTAGTTCCATTGTACGTTGAGGGTAGTTCCGAGGTAAGTGAATCTGTCGACTTTCTGGATCTCTTTGCTATCTGCCATTAGTGCCCTGGGATCTAAATTTTTACGGCTGACAACCATGAATTTAGGTTTCGTAATATTAAGGTTCAGTCTGTATGTTACGCTCACAGTTTGCACTCGGTCTAGTAAGGCCTGCAGATCGTTTAGGCTGGTTGCTAGTAACACAGTGTCATCGGCGTAGCGGATATTATTGATGTATTCACCGTTCACTCGAATTCCCATGTCTATGTTTGTGAGGGCTTCATTAAAAATCTCCTCAAAGTATATATTAAAAAGAGTCGGCGATAGCACACATCCTTGCCTTACTCCTCGCATGATCTTCACTTGGTCGATCAGCTGGTCTTCGACCTTGACTTGAGCATGCTGGTTCCAGTATAAATTCATGATGATCCGAATGTCCTTCTCATCCAATCCTATTTTTTGTAGTGCGGTGACCATCTTCTGACATCGCGGCATCTCTAAAGTAGGACTTGTAAGGTGAAAAGTGCTTCACGTGTACCCATGGAATTGCGGAATCCGAATTGCATTTCACCGACATTTTCTTCGCATTTCTTGAAAATTCTGGCATGTATGATTTTAAGAAAATGATTTAGAGTAGGAAGATATTTTTGAAAAGTATTTCTTTTCAAAAGTTAAAAAGACTTAAAAGTAAGTCTTTTTAACCATGCAAAACTAACAATTTATTTGCAAGGCTGTGTAAAAAATGTTAAGAAACATTGATCTGGTGTAAATTATAAAGAACCTACCGGGAAGTCATACAAGCTTCTCCTTAGAGGTTAAATTTTAAAAATAGAAAACTGTCAAATTATGTCAAAAGGCATTTTGGCTATTAACGAGATTTTTAAATCTGCATTAGATAAAAAGGTTAGAACTGCAGCTGAAACTGCAGTAACAATTTGGTAATATTTTTGAGATGAAACTAATTTTTAATAATTAAAATACATTTCATTTAACTTACTCTTGAAATGTTACCAACCGACAATAAACCGAAACAATTGTGGTAGAAATAGTATCCTGATCTATATTTGTTCTCATTAACTTAGTAACGATATCCTCATTAATCAATATAAAATCACAATTCAACACGTAACTTATATATATTGCAATCAAAGAAGTGGCATGTATGCCATAGAACAGCATAGGTGAAAAAAGTACGAATAATACTTGTTGCAGATATTTCCATGGCATAAATTTCTTATAAAATACAAGAAGGTACATAAATTCCTTCTCGTCTTCATACATTGGAAAAAACCCGATGACATTGATAAGGCCAAATATGATTAGAAATAAGCTTTGAAATAAAAACTTATTTTGTTCTTTCCTAAGTTTTTTTTGAAAGTTTTTATTTGTTCTGTGTAGAGCTGTGAACTGTTTATACCATATATGTCTTTCTTCGACGTACTCTTCAAATATATTTACCATAACAAAACCAGCATTTGCCTAAAAATAAAAAATGGTTAGTTAATCAGTTATTCTGTTATGTGTAATAAGATTTTTATTCTGATTAACAAGGAGTACAATAAAATTTAATCATACCGTTTAAAGTAGCTTCATCAAATTGTTAACTAATTGTCAAAGTGTGGTTACAAATTTTAAACTTTCTCCACATTCCAAAGTTTAATTCCTACAGATAGCAAGGTCATTGTTTTGTGGATTACCAATATTTATTTTTGAAGTATTACCTATATTAATTTTACTTATAATATTAGTATTTATCATTATCAGATTAATATAATCGCAAATACAAGGATAAGGGATTTAACTTGTTAAAATTTTCTGTTTTAACCCTTTATAGGTCTGTGGTCGATATTTCGACCACTGCTCTTATTAATACTTATGAGCTAGTAATTGACATGAAAAGTTAGCGAAGTGCAAATTCAGTGTTTGTAAATGAATTGTACCCAAAATAAACACCACAGAACAAAATACGGCAACGTGGCAGCAATGTGGTCGATTCGCCAACCACAACCCATCATACTCTGTAAGTTACCGTTGAACGTGATCACAGGTTTTTGCCGTTTGTAAAAGTTAGAAAAATAATTTACAAAATATTTATACATTAAACTCAAGGTAACACGTCACAGTATTACGGTCTTTTATTATCTATTCAGATTTTATTGGCGCTAAGATGATATATCTTAATTTACTAAACATAACCTCAAAGTATCACATGCTGATTTTACAGTTGTTCTATTGAAATGTATTTTCACTCTTGTTTATTTTAAATCTATACAATTATATTCTTTTTTTACGTAAATATGACTTATTTGAATAATATTTCCAAGAATAAAATTGCTGTGCGGTAGATCAAGTAATTAAATTTTTCAAGTATTTGTATACAACAATGTACGTATCTTTTGCAGTAAAATGGAACACCGCAATATACTTGAAAATTTACAAAATATGACTCAGGATGATTTATTTGATTACATAGATGGTATTCCATATCAATAAGCCATAAATTCAGATTTTGAGGGTGATTCTGATGCAGAAGATAATCTTCCTATTTCCAACCGAACGTCGGTTGCATCCAACGCGAATATTACTTCATTGTCTAATGATGACAAGGTTGAATTTCTTTATGTTGATTCAGATGACTCAATGGATGATATAGCTTTCCACCCTTAGGTAAGAACAAATCGCATTTTTGACGACGTCGATACTTTCTCAGGCGAAGACGAAATAGAAGAGAACCAAGAGAACACAGTAAAGTGCGATGATACATATAAATGAAGAAAGAACGCTTCTGATGCACAAAAATATTCGAATGCGCCGTTTACAAGACCATTTGGCCCAGCAAAACCGGTCAATATAAATTCACCATTCGACGTGTTTTCTTTGTTCATGAGCAAAGATATTATAGCTAATATAATTACACAGTCAAATCTCTATGCTCAACAACAAAATCATAATAATCTCGACCTAACTGAGGAAGAACTGAAGGCATTTCTAGGGGTTCTTATAATCATGGGGTTTCATAAACTACCTAGTTTGAGACATTATTGGTCAACTGATATTAACATGCACGTGCCTAGTTTCACAAATTTTTACGCAAAAACGATTCTTAAAAATTCTTCGTTTTCTCCATCTAAACAATAACGAAAACATGGAAAGAAATCAAAATAACCCCAATTTTGACAAACTGTTCAAAGTAAGGCCTTTGATAACAGAACTGCAGCAACGCTTTCAAGAGAACTTTTATACAAGTAGAAAGTATGGTTGCTTTCAGGGGGCAAATTTCTCTCAAACAATATATGCTGAAAAAGCCCATAAAAAGAGGCTTTAAAGTTTGGGTCGTTGCATGCTCCGAAACTGGATACGTGCACAAATTTAGCATATATAAAGGCAAATCTCAATCACAACATGCTGAATATGGTTTAGGCGCTAAAACGGTATTAGACATTACCGAGTCTCTTAGATATTAAATGCTCAGATTGCCAGATTGCATTATGTATTCAATGTTTTCCATTATTTCATATTAAACATGTTTAATTAATGTGTTTTTTTCTGTGGTCGATTATGGAACCACAACTACATGTACCAAAGTCAACATACCTAATCAGACTGTGGTCGAAATTTCAACCACAAAAAAAAACAAGGAGTGAAAATAAAATGAAAATACGAATGAAAGTTCAATGACGGATCATTCCTTATCTATAATCTGCAATGAATTCGTTTATATTACCAAAAAATAATTCTGCCCTATAAAGGGTTAACTACCTAGGTGTAGTTTTGATTAGATTCTAATAATGTCTGTCTGTCATGAGAATAGTAGATAACTATCTAAGTAAAGATTATTTACCAAAAAATATGAAATGTGACAACACCAAAGCCGTAGAAGTAAAACGGTTGAAGAGAAAATTTAATGAAAATGATGGTAGCACAAAATTCGTCGATAGACAAATGATTGCTGTAACATGGAATGGAATCCCTCATAATTTACTATGGAATCAGTAACAGGAGAATTTTACTGTCATCATGTCATGTGTTTGTCTTTTTAAAGACGAATTACATGCTATTATTTTTTTTCTGACGGATATTCTCAAGTTAAAGTTGATTTCATGTAATCGAATAAACTATCTTATAAGTAAAGTCGTCCCAGGAGCGCAACTCAACAATATTGGCAATATCATTTTAAAGTCGTCTACTTTAAAATGCATATAATGTATGTCTAAATTGTCAATATAAATGAGTCAGATAAAATTAAATTATTAGAATAATTTTTCACTATGTAACAAAAAACAAAATTTGTTTAATTTACTGTTTGTATTTTGAGAACGATTTCCGAAGTGGAAATTAAAACGTCAATAAACGTATTTTTATCTTTAATTGTGGCTTATTCCCAGTTAAATAGTAATTAACGACTGAAACAGAATAAGAAGCAGACAAACAGGAGTAACCCTAGTCGCACGACGAAGAAGAAGAAGTAAATTTACAGGCCATAACATCAGGCAAAAGGATAATAGATGGAACAAACGAGTGCTGCACTGGAGACCTTGAAAATAAAAACTACCCAAAGAAAGACCAGAGATGAAGTATGTAGATGATTTAAAGGAGCATATAGGTCCAAGATGGATGAAAATCGCAATGGATACAGAAAAATGGTACTCAGATAAAGATGCCTATATCCGATTTGGATACAAAAAAGAGCTGTTGATAAATATATTAAATTCTTAACGAATAAAAAACTATGGCTGATGTTGAATAAAATATTAAAAAAAAATCCCAATTCAAAATGCTGCAAAATTTAAAATAAACAAATCATATCAGATACATTTATGTACCTAGTTTAACAGTCCAGTCGTCAGATATTTTACCTCAAAAAATCATACGAACTAGCCGAAGTTTGCTGAGAATGTCAATTTTGGGACCCCAAAAAAGATTCAAAGAAGTTTGTCACTTTAACTTAAGGCTTTCCCCTAAACCCCCCCCCCTAGTAGGCGAGGAAAATAAAAAAATCGATTTACCAAGAATCGGTACCCCGTACAAAAAAAAACTTATTAATAAAAAGTGTAGCTGTGATAATTCTATACAAAAATGTTTATTAGCACATTTCGTGTAAAATAAATAGTTCTCTTAGAAACAATGCTTGAAGCGACCGGTGATTTTCAATATCAGGTACGCGCACGAAATCAATTTTAAACAAAATTTAAATCAAGTCGACCATAAAAATTCAATATCTTTTGATAAGATTGTATATTACTGCAAATGAAGTCAGTCTCTATAAAGGTGTTAAATAAATAAAACTTTAGCGGTTTTTGCCATGTTTTACAATTCTCATCAGATCAATAATATTTATCACTTTCATTGACCACTCATAATAAAATTTTTATTCTGAGAGCTCAGTCTTTAAATTATGTAGACTAAAATTTTGGTTTTGACTTTAAGCAACAAATGTGAGGTATTTGAATTATGCCCAAAAAACGCTTTTTGTTCTACAGCGGCGTGCAGATTCGTGGAAAAACGATTTATTCCGTTTTTCACTTCCTACGGAGGGAGGTTTTAGGGAAAATCCGGGCGATAAAAGTGACAAACCTGTTTCATCTTTTTTTAAGGTCCCAAAGTGACATTCTCAGCAAAATGCAGCTTGTTCGTAAGATTTTTAGAGGTTCTGTATAATTTTGAAATTATAAAAAAAATAACTTACATATTGTAGTATTAAAATCATTGGTATATATCGTAAATTTTTCATCGACATTTCAAAGGCAAAATAATAACAGAAAGATATTTGAATACCGACAAACATTCCATAACGAGCTATTTGTTTGAGAGTTCTGTTTAGTCCCAAGAAGTTTAAAACAATTAAATTGTATACATACTCCGATGGGTCACCTAAAAATCAAGAATTGTGATATTGTAAATTTTTATGATAAGATAAAGTAAGTTCTTAGAACACTCCAAAGAGTCCTTAGAGTTCAAAAATACAGAAGTATGCATAATTTTAACTTTCGGCGTTTTATTGAGTAAAACGTTCAAAGAATATTAACAATTAACGTTAAGTTTAATATTTATGGTGTAAACAAAAACTTGACAATTATATTAAAACAAAATAAAACACAAAATATTATTACCTAAACTTCCGTGATTGGCGCTCGTTTTCTGTGCGCAGATAGTGGCGACGGATTATGAGTCAGCATATCTTTTTTGCAAGTGACAAGCTCGATATATAGTACGTGACCTTTTAATAAACAAGCATTGTAAATTACTATTTTATTTCTCCTTCTTCGCGTGCCATATCAGAATAAGCCGACCATTGCAAAGGCTTCTCAATCTTCTGCAATACGAAATAATTGTCCTGCATTTGGTATCTGAGTCCATTCACGAATGTTTTTTAACCAAGAAACTTGTTTTCTTCCTACACCTCTACGGCCCTCTATTTTGTCTTTAAGTATCAGTTGTAATATTTTATATCGACTTCCCCTTACTATATGTCCCAGATAAGACTGTCTTTAGGGTATGTTAACAGTCTTTAGCAGTTCTCTATCTGTGTTGACGCTTCTTAGTACTTCTTCATTAGTTCCTTGCTATCCAATGTATCTTCTCGTTTAGTTCCCAAATATGCCATTTTGTGAACTTTCTCGACGATCCTTAGTACTTCTTCATTAATTTTTCTTGCTGTCCAAGGCATTTTCAGCATTCCTCTATGAACCCACATTTCCAATGCTTCAATTTTGTTCATGATCGATACTTTTAGCGTCCACACTTCTGCACTATACAAAAGTACTATACCAAATATAGCACTTAACCATTCTTTGCCTTAGTTCTAAATTGAGATGATTATTGCAAAAAAATGGCTTCATTTTCGTAAAAGTAGTTTTAGTCATTGCTATTCTACGTCTTATTTCTATGTCTGGATCTAGTTGTTCTGTTATCACAGTTTCCAAATATGTCATTTTGTGAACTCTCTTAACTTGGACTCCGTTTAATTGAAGCTTTGCATCGGGATGTGGGTCACGACTAAACACTAAAAATTTGGTTTTGTTTTAGTTTATATTAATGCCCATTTTCTCGCCTACCTCGTCAATAGGATTAAGCAGAATTTGAAGACCTTCAATATTATCTGATAGAAGTACTGTATCGTCTGCATATCTAATCACATTAAGTAGTTCCCCGTTGATTTTTATTTGATATGGTTGTCTCTCAAGTGCCTTTTTAAATAACTGGTCTGAGTAAACATTAAACAATGTTGGCGACAAAATGCAACATTGTCTGACTTCTCGTTGTATAGAGATTTCATCGGTGTAGTTATATCCAATTTTTTACGATAGTAGTTTGATTCCAGTACAAATTTTTAATGACACGAACATCCTTGTCATCTATTCCGATATTTTTCAGTATTTGCATTAATTTTACATGCTGTACTTTATCGAATGCCTTTACGAAGTACACGAAACATGCAAACACATCTTTTATTTGGTCACGGTACTTTTGTAATAGGTTGTTACGCGTAAAAAGTGCCTCCCTGGTTTCCATAGCATTTCTAAAACCAAATTGGGTATCTTCAAGATCTTCTTCGCATTTGCTGCTAATTTTATTGTGAAGTATTCTGAGGAAAATTAAGAGCGTGGCTCATTAGGCTAATTAATCGATATTTATGGATTAATAAATCGATATGGATTTGAGCCAATCTGCGAGAATGACTCCGATGTTATATATTGAATTAAAAAGTTTTACTACTACTTTTATATTATCATTCTCTATTAGTTTCAGCAACTGGGTTGGTGTATCATCTGGACCACAAGCTTTTCTAATTTTAGCATTATTTATAGTGTGTTCTACCTCGCATTTCATAATTTTTTGGCCGTCAGTACAGTTTTGGTAGAATTCGGCAATATAATTCCTGTCATTTTCGAACAACTCTGATGTATACAGCTGTCATTATTTTCTTATTTCGTGCTCGTTTACAATAATTTTGTTATTACTGTCAACGAGTACAGAGGGAACTTGTTTTTGAAATATGTTACTCATTTCTTTTAGTTTTTTGTGCACATTAAATAAGTCATATTTCGATCTTACATCCTCCACTTTGTCGCACCTTTCTTTTATCCATTTTTGTTTGGCTAATGTGATCACTTTTTTTATTCTTCTCTGCAGTTGTCTATATTCTGTTACATTAGATATTACTAGTTGACGTTGTTCCATTATTTTCAATATGTCGTCAAATACAAACATTTTATGTTATGTTACAGTTTGCTATACAGTTTACAATGTTTGATAAAATTTATTGTATTACTGATGTCTTCTTTTAGAGTTTCTTTCAAATTATGTTGTATTTTTGATGTCGATCTTGCTGTTGAGTACACTGGACAGTCTCTCATTATATGTTGCACTGAAAATGGTATTGACAGGTATGGCAAATCAGCTAAGGGTCCTTGGAGATAATGTATCCATGTGTAAATTTTGTATGATCTAGCCGCAGTCTGTTAATAACTACTTGGTCATATATTTGAGCTGGGAGCGGTAGTAAATCAGAAGTAACCTCTGGTTTGATAATTTTTAATTTTGCTTCTGTTTGGCTCCATTTTACTTGCCAGGTTTTGTTAATGTTAGTTTTTATTAATGTTTTTCGGCCTGAAATTGGTATGTTTTGCATAAAAGGAATTGTCATGTTATTGATAGTTTCTGTTGCTGCTTTATCAGCTATACAATTTATCCCAACATGGGATGGTACCGATAAAAATGTTTTTACCACGTGTTTGGGTATTTTATAGCATGTCTTTAATTAGTGCTAAATTGGCATGTGTGGGATACATCTGCTTGACACCATTTAAGGCACTCAAAGAATCTGATATAATGAGAAAATTTATATCATTGCTGGTACATTGGTTCAGTGCGTTGAAGATTGCTTGTAGTTCTCCAGTGTATATGCTACACTCCTTGGCTAGACGGATAACAGGGGTACCCAAGCGGTAATATATGTGTATAAATAGAACGACACGAAGAGACAATAGGATAAAATGTGACAGTCAACAACTTGAATTTTAAAGACTAAAACACTTTACGCTTCTGGAGGCCGTAATTGCAGTTAATAACGATGTTACTGACGAAATAAAAAAAAGAATCCAATCTGCAAACCTCACAAACGCAAACCGCTGTCTATTCGCACTGGATAAGCTCATAAAATTAAAAAACGTTACAAGAAGTTCAAAGATCAAAATCTATAAATACATCGTCAGATCTGTAATAACATACGGATGCGAAACGTAGACCATGACCAAAGCAAATGAAGAAAAGCCCAGACGCTTTAAATAAAAAATACTGAGAAACATTTTCGGACCTCACCATGACATCACCACATCACCAATATAAGATCAGAACCAATATCAAATTAAAAGCGCTCTACAATGACGCCGATATTATCCAAGAAATTCAATCACAGCAACTAAAATGGGCAGGCCACGTGCACAGACTGCATAACGAGAGACTTGTAAAACTGGAGGAGATTCCCACAGGCAAAAGACCACTCGGACGTCCCAGACTTCGATGGAGAGATAACATCCAAGGAAAATCCAATCCAAATGGAAAAAAGTTGTACAGTCTGCCAAGACTCACCCAGGATTGTAGCGCTACGTGATAGTGATAAATATTGTCTTTATTTTCTTTGATTTAAAAAATTGTCATTTTTTCATCAGTGGCACATTCTTGGGATTGGGATTGGGCGGAAGATTGATGCCTATGAAAACTTCTACCAATATATTTGTAGGCATGGGTTAAAATTAGTTCTATGCAGAACACAAAATTGATTTTGAAAATGTCAGAATTATAAGCACACTTCGTTTCTATAAATCAAGATTTATTAGATAAGCCGTAGAGATAAAAAAAAATGTTTAAATATTCTCAATAAATAAATCGCGGCACTCGATTGCCTTTTATATGAAAACTAGCCCAATCCAACTCAAATCACATCACTATTGACAAAGAACTGTCCTCCAACTAAAGCCCGACAAAACTGAAAGGAATGATTTGCTCCAGGCTACAATCTATGAGAGTTTGTGGTGTGCTCGATGGATTTTACTAAGAAACGCAATAAAATAAAGAGCAGCATAAACTTAAATCTTGATTCCATCCCCATCTGCAGATCTCCCACAAGGATATATCATATTTTAAAGAGTTGTTGAGCCTAACACATTGAGCCTAAAGAGTTGAGCTTCATAGTAGCAAATCCAAACAGCAGTAGTGCAGTAAATAGTAAAGAGTGTGCAAGCGACGTGATTTGGGAGCTTATGACATTGAGATGCGATTCAAATCAGAAACCAAGTAAGATTTATATTAATTTTTCTAATACCATCAATCTTAGCTTTAGAGATTCGCTATAAATTTTATAACTTACCAATAAATTTCATGTTTACAACTTATGGCTTCCACATTCAATGTATAACTAATGAATTTAATGAAATATTTTTTCGATAAATACAAAATATAAATTAAATGAACAGCTTATAATAAATTCATAGCAATGGTAAACACGTATCTTTATTACACGTTAGACACATAAGTTAATTCTGCTGTTTTATTTTTTATTTAGATAAAATAAACAAAAACTGCATTTAGTTTTTCCATTACTGAGTTTAACTGTAAACGACTGTTCCATTTAATTTACTATTGTAAGCAATGAAATTTATTTGAAATAATATGTCTAGCAGTTTTACAATCAAAACCAATATAATTTCCATTATATCGTGTTTAGCTGACTGTTCAGTCACAGCTATTTAGTCTCTTTTTAGTCTCTTTGTAATCTCTTAACCTTTTGAAGTTTCTGTTCACTGTAAATTCTTTGGTAACTCTCATAAACTTTTTGTTATTTTGGGAGATTTCTCTGTCTAAAATATTATTGAGTATTAGTCTAAAATTAAAGTTGTTTAAGTTTTTTCTTGCTATTGTAAACACTTGCTTATAAATAATATTTGTAAATATGTTGAACTGTTTCTCCGCATGTTGGGATGGCGTAATTCGCTTTGTCTTTGCATCATCTCCTTTTCATTTCTTTTAGTAACGCGCTGTATTCATCGTTTGCTCCAAATCTAGTAGATTTTTTTTGTATTGAATTGTAGCCATTTCTTCATGGTTTACAGTTTGTGGATATCGGTGTCATATAGTATTTTGCAGTCTTGATTATTTTATCTTTGATATGAACCAACTATTTTCTGGATCACTACTTGATATAATGAAAGGTTGTCTTTACAACCTATCCGTATAACCACCCGATGTTTGGGGGACATGTAGAAAATAATAAGCTTATGAAGAAACTGAAGGCAAGATTTAAATGGAGAAACATAAAAAAAATAAGAAAATACATTAAACAATGTCCTAAATATCAAATTAACAAATCAAAATGTCGAGGAATTCGTTATATCGGACACTTGTTCAAAACCATTAGTTATAGTGTACATAGACAGAGAGACATGGAAAAAAGAATAAGAAAATACATTAAACAATGTCCCAAATGTCAAATTAACAAATCAAAAAGATTACATGTCGAGAAATTCGTGATATCGGACACTTGTTCAAAACCATTAGCTATAGTGTACATAGACAAGATAGGTCCATTCCCTAGAAGTAATGAAGCCAATAGATATTTTATCACAATGCTGTGTGAACTGACGAAATATGTGTGAACTACAAAACTGAAGATGTATACGAACTAACAAAAATGGTAAAGATAGAGCACAACTTCTTAACGGCGTACCACCCACAATTGATTAGAAGTTGTGAGAAATTACATAGAGCATTAAACGAGTACGTGAGATCATTCATAGATGAAGATAGAGAAAATTAGGACACATGTTGTAGAATGTTCACAAACTGCTACAACACAACCCCTAATGCGTATTATGGATATACACCGTTCGAATTGCTGTATGTCAGGAAAGTAAACTTACCTGAAGACCTTACAGGAGACGTTCAACCATGTTACAACATAGATGCCTACTACAATAAGTTACGCTATAAACTACAATTCGTACACAAGAGAGCCAAAACCTTCTTACTAAAGCACAAAAAGGAACGACAGAAATGAAATAAGTCAAAAACGACGCTACAACACTTCGAAATAGGAGACCTAGTCCTGGTCAAAAGAGAAGAGAATTGTAAGTTTGTTAGCCTTTAGCAAGCCCTTTCATAATAACAGAGGTAAATTACTGTAAAATTAAGATAAATAACGGTAAGATCAAGGAGGTGCATACAAATAGGCTACACGCTTACAGTCCAGAAACACAGTGCATAAAGTGAAATGTGAAAATGGGAACAATTACATTGATATTGAACATTTTTTTTGTTATTAGATATAAGGAAATATGTACCAAAAATTTGTATATAATTCTATAAATATGTATATTTAAATATGTAGTTCAGCTCAGCAGGCCTCAAAGGCCCAAGGCTTCAATTTTCTTCCATTTCTTTCTATCTTGTGCTAAGTTTTTCCAATCTTGTACTCGCAGCGACTTCAGATCTTCTTTTGCCGACTCCAGCCATTTTCTTCGGGGCGGCCTCTTTTTCTTTTTGTACCAGATTCCGTGCTTATTAATTCATTGGAAACTCTTCCTTCCTTCATTCTTGCTATATGTACGAGCCATCTTAATCTTTGAACTTTAGCGAGTCTTGTTATTTTTGGTTGCCCATATATTTGCATTATTTTTTCATTCGTTCTTCATCGCCAGATGTTCTCCTCTTTTACACCTCCGTATATCCTTCGAAGAATTTTTGGTTGTCATCTATCTAATTTTACTTCCATATCTTTATTTAGTGTCCAGGTCTTACTAGCATAGAGTACTGTAGGTCGGATAACTGTTGTATATATTCGTTTTTTGCTGTTCTGGATATTATCTTTGACCTCAGTATCTTACTCAGGCTCCCAGCACTCTTACTATCTTTGACCATTCTTTTTGTGCTTTCTTGGTTCTCTTTGTTCCTATTTGTTGTTGTCACTCCCAAGTAATCGAATTGGCTAAAAACTTTAAAGTTATGTTATATGTCTAGTGCTTCATATACTTTATTTCTTTTTATAGTATCAGTATAATTAAATAGTGAATGTAAATTGTAATGTGAGCGTAGCAAGTGAGTGAGAAGTTGGAATAAATGGCTAAATAGCATAGAAAAGATAATAATTATTCGAGATAATTATTATATATTCCGAATTAAATAAGGGATAATTAATACAGTTAACTTATACATTTAAATTATACAAAGAAATTGACCTAGTTATTGCATTGTTTGATAATTGTTTAAACGTATAAAAAGCACGAAACTATTGTTGTAAAAAAAACAACAACACCCGTGACCCAAATACGAGTAATAACGCCTAAGACTACAATTCAGCAACCTTGGACTATAACCGGTCAATGAGGACACCATTCGATAAAAACAAGAAGACTGGGTCAGCCAAGTCAGTATTAGATATACGGCGGGCGTCCAGGCACCAATTGCCTGCTCCGGGTACGCTCGACGCGGTAGCGTCGGGTACGAGCAGTTGGTAATGGGCAGTCAGTAATAGCGGGCCACCGTGACTGCCCGCTCTGTCAGTATGGCCGGCATAGGGTAAGACGCGATAGCGTCCAGTACGCGAACAGTACGCGAGACAGTCGGTGATTCTCCGGGGGCCGCGTATCATCTGGCACAGTATCGCGTGTAGTCCGGTTATTGTGGCAGCTCGAAAGTTCGCAACCCTCAACTGACCGAGTTCCAGAAGACTGAACGTGTCGTGGTTGAAGGCCCTAATATACACATAAGGTAACAGATTTCTTTATACTAACCTGTGTAATTATATTAGTACAACTGTCAACTCTTCACTATCTTGCTTCATCATCTCCCGACGCGCAGAATAAAGTGTTAACGATTGTATTTGTAACTTCATGGTAGATTCAATATATTGTTGACTCTAAATTAGTTTTTTTATGTTCCTTTGGTCCGACTCTCTAGAGATTAGGAGAACACGAGATTTCCGCGTATGCATATCTCCGGCTTTAAAAGTAAGCCCATAACCTCTGCTCTTTACAGGACCTGAGACCTAGGAGTCCTTACCCCTATCCCGAAATCCCTTATCTTCTCGTAAATCCACGAAGACGAGCCAGCCCTCCAGACCAGAGTGACCAGTATTCCTTGCAGCCGCTCGCAGGGTTAGCATCCCATGAGGATCTATTGTGTATTTCATTTGGTGACAGCGTTCCTTACCTTCACATAACGCTCCCATTCATATTTTATTACACTGGTGGCAGCGGTCCCGGTTTGGGGGAATTTCGGAAAATAGGGATAATTAAGTCACTTCTTCAGTATCCTTGTAAACTTTTGCAAGTTTTATAGCTATAAGAAGCCTTCATCGTTTCATTTCACCATCGACATTCCAATATTCCTTCTCCTAAGACGACAACAGATTAAAGAAACAGTGAGGTATCCAGTAAATATTGTGTGGAGTGCAGGACTCCCTTTTCTGGAAGAAAATCCTTTTTCTCTCTTTGTTATATAAACTTGTTAGTGGTTTTACACAAATTATTCGTATATAGTAGATTTTTTTTGTGTCTTGTATCACTGGAAAATAACCTCATATCAATTCCTTCCTGAGACTTAGATACCTAAATTAAGATAGGTGAATTGCTTTTATGATATATGTGAAGAGATGACAAGTAAAAATTTTTTCAAAAAAATAAATACTAACACATAATATGATGTTCTCTATATAATTGTTTTTTTTTTAATTACCATAATATTGCACAAAAAAAAACATATAAACTATACTGTCTAACAGAATATATGATATAAGATGGCATAACACAGATTATTAATTATCAGTCGAATATAGGAATTGAATTATTTAAAGAAATAATAAATATATTGTTTACTAACTAGTTGAATATAAAGAATTTAAGTAATTAGGTCAAGATCAAGTTCATTAGAGTGTACAATTTCATTACTTTAAAAAAAAAAAAGTGCAGAGTATTATTTCTTGGATTACTACGTTACTAACTGTTTACATAATATCAAATTCTTTTGTTTAATGTAACAAGTGAAAGTGAAATATGATTTGCGTTTGAAAAATATTTCTATTTAAATAAATACGCTTGGTCGAGTAATATACAGTGAAAAATTAGATACGACTTTGGCTAACTAATTAATTAGAGTAAATTTGGATATTTGGATTTATAAATAACGTTTCATTTGTAAAAAGGAAAAGAATTTAATAGAGCTTAATTTTTCAAAAAAAAAAAAAAAAAATAAATACTAACACCTTAGTTGATATCTGAGTATCGATTCATTGATCAATTATTATTTGATTTGATTATTTAATATTTTATACAGATTTGTTTTAAGTTCGGCAGCGCACATTTCTAAGTTCTTTTATTTTAACAAAAATTTAATTCTCTATACAATTGTTGGTTAACTTTATAAATTAGCACATCATACGGAGATAAACATATAAACAAAAAGGGAAAAGAATTTAATGGAGCTTTGGAAGATAATTGACCGTGGTGTCAGAAAATCTTTTTCACTATTTTGGAATGATTTCCACGAACATATGAGTTCGGGAATGGATGCATCGCAAGGAAAATGCATAGAGGCACGTAAAGTGGTTCTTTGGGCTGTGGCCCATATTTAAAGAAACTTTGAGTCGAATCGTTGTCAACGTCCTAGAGTGATTTTGACAAACGTAACTTGCGAGACACTAGGAGGCTTGCTGCAGTTTATGTACCAGGGAAAAGTGCAAATTGGACAGGAAGACCTAAGGGCCTTCACTGAAGCACTGAATCGTTGCTAAGGCAAGGACTCGCTGGAGACGGAAAAATTCATAGTTAGTTACTATCGTTTAAAGTAACAATATAGAGACTTTGGACGAAGAAGGTACTCTGAATGTAGAAGAGTTTAAGCCAGTTTCTTTGCTTGAGACAAAGAAGCAGAACCATAAAGAAGAAGGAATAATTAGTGGACACATGTGGGATGCCACAGAAATAGAGGCATATCTCACACAGCATGCGAAGATGAATACAGTGCCAGAAGTATATTTTTTTACAGGAATGTGGGCAAGCTGTATATGGTTCGACCTTAAGGGGTAAAACTTACGTCAAGTAGGAGGCTGCTAAGGGGATAAGCTAGGGTGGTACTAGAATCCCAACCCGCTAAGAGTCCCGCGGCTCCAGCACGACAATACAGTATCTACAGGATGTAATAAAAATGCGAAACGAATCTGGAATTGTGATTTTCGTTAATAAAGTAAACGGAAAAGTAAAGGAAAAGGAGAATTATAATTAACACCTTCCACATGTTACAGGAAGGATATGGAAGAATAAATAGGATATATAGTACAGAAATATAGGAGAAGATTATTTCTGGAACGAATTCGGAATAAATATTGGGAAATATGTGAAATGTGAAGAGATGCGACGACTGCCAGGGGCATGAGCACTGAATATAGTACAGAAATATAAGAGAATATTATTTCTGAAGCGAATTAGGAAGAAATGTTGAGAAATATGTGAAATGTGAAGAGATGCGACGACTGCCAGGGGCATGCGCACTCAATCGGAAACCCATGGACTCGGACATGGATGAAAAATGAAAATAGTGTATAGAAAAACACAGGAGAATATAAATACATAAAATTTGAGTTTGAGAGAATTTGAAGATGGAGACAAGGTATATTTGAGAGACTTAAGTAGCACGACAGGTCTTTCAAAGAAGTTATAGAAAAAAATGGTCATATCCATACCATTTCAAATTATAGAAAATATGGACCAGTGACGTATGCAGTAGGTACAAAAAAGGGAAAAATAGACAGGTAGTGTACGTCAATAGGTTAAAGAAATATTACGAGAATAAAACAAGTGATTATTCCACGGAGGAGGAAGAAGAAATAGGAGAATCCAAAATAAAAAGAAGAAACAAAAGAAGAAGGAGTTGACCCTTCGAAGGTAGCAACACTGCCATTATGGGAACCAGGAACCCCAATTAACAAACAGCAGAGAAGAAGAAAAGGAAGTCAGGGAGACACCAGCCAACCAAAAAGATCAGAACGAATAAAGAATAGACTAGGCAATATGCCCGAAAGAAAATGTTGCGGCATATTCCACAAAACGAAAAAGAAAGGATGGAACACATACAACAGAATAATAAATAAGAACAAGACAGCAAAAATAACACAGAGCGATGAGGACACAGACATGTTTTTCGACGCAATAGATGAATAGCGAAAAATATCAAAACAACTAAGAGAAAAGTTGAAAGCTTGGTATTACAAGAGACGGCCGCTCGAATAATACTAAAATTTTAACAAGGAACGAAAGACAAAATACAGGTAATATAAGCATTCATAGTTAAATATTAGCACAGTTCAATGAAAACAAATTTTTTTGAAAACATAATAGTATATTATAACTAAAAGCAAGTTTTAAGAAATAGAAATAAGTAAATTAATTTAAAGTTTATAGGGGTCTAAGCTGCTGTTGATTAGTAAGAGCTGGATCGGTAAGACACCATACGCCAATCCTTTATTGCTATGTCAAAACTGATTGACAGACTTGAATTCCTATCAACTAACAAAGTAGTATGAACATTGAGTCAGTGCACTGGTAAATAAACAACTAATACAGGTCAAGTGTAGAAAACGTTTTTTTTTAATTAAATAAAAACAAAATATTGTAGTTTATAACAGACACCAAGAGTTCATTACATCAGTCAATATCAAATTTCATTAACAATGTGAGGATGAAATATCAGAATCAGCAAAACGTAGTTAATAGCCTGAAACATAAATATCATAACACTGAAAACAAGTCATTGTGTTTGACGAGAAATCAAAATAAATTTCACCTTTGAATTATTTTAAAAAGATTTGGGAAAGAGTGAGAAATATTACAAAAATTTCTGACACTTTATTAAGAGTAAATATAGTAATTAAAATATTTTTCAAATAAGGAAAATTCGTTACACATACGTAACTATATACAATAAGTGATGACAAGTTGAGAATTAAAAATATATGACTCTAATATACAGGGTGTATATATAACAGAAAGATGATATATTATATTGTAAATATTTAAAATGTACAAGTCCCAATTATTAACATATTAATATTGGTTTAGATATCAATTTATTTATCAGTTTATAGTCAATAGGCACACTAATATGCAATACACTGTAGGTTAGTTCATAAAGTCAGATTTATGTAAAGCTATCACTAAAATTGTCTGCAATAAGCAGCTATATATGTATTTATAGGTTAAGGTGCATTTGAATTACGCGTAAAAAGTACTAATGCGAACTAGAGTCTGCTTACGGGAGTGCGACCGTTCGGGAAGTAATAACAGTGCGATTTGTGACACTGGAGAGACTCATCGCGATGGAAAGACTCATGTTCCACTGTGGGATGTACAGCCACACGTCCATAGTCGACGGAGGACTAGACAATTACATCAAGAAGACGGGAGCAGAAGAATTCTGAAATATACACCGCTACCGATCGATACAACTCTACAAGAAGACGACAACTAAATCCACCTACGAGAAGGAGTAACATGCTCATTCATCAACGGCTGTTGCTTCGACTCTACAGTAGGCGAAATAACATGGAAAAACAATACAATGACAACAGTTGTGAAAGTCAATGGTCACAACTTTACAGAGGGCACGTTGAAAAGATCACTAACAAATAATCACTAGAAGAATTGGTAATAGTAGAACAAGATAAAAACATATTTGCTCTAATGCTACACAAAAGGGCTATAATATGTAACACAGAAGTATGGCAAACTGAACACCCCCGAATCCTAATAAATTTCCTTGTAAACAAAATAAATCCTTGTATGCCACTCCTACCCCAAAACGTAGACCTAATGACCTACATTAATAGAAAATTCCTTTATACCCAACAATCCTACCAAAGAGAAATAGAAAACCTATACTTAGACAAAGTACTACGACGATGCCAAACAAAGAGAAATTTAAAAAAAAAAAAAACAGATTACTAATGGCCCCATCCTTACCTTACGCTGTCAGTCAACTCATGCAGAACACGCCAGAGTACACATGCAGCAAACACATACCAGATACCAATTTAGCAGAAGTATAATGCGACAAAGCAAAGCAGTATCAACCTAAGACGACCACCCAGCAAGGACAAACCAATGGAGGCAGACAGCAGCAGTAACGCATCAATATAGTTAACTAGACCCGTGGAATTGGCAAACGGACATTAAAACAGCCAAAACGACGCGAGTGAAGTGCGGATAATTCCCACAGGGATACGCGATAAAGTGAACGCAAAACGCGAGTACAATCGTATAGAACAATTAGAATACGCTTGTCGTAATGGACACATGTAATCACGAACAATTGTAATAAGTTAGGAAAGTCTTTCACTTGTTAAGTTTCAATAAGATTAATACAAGACTCAACTTGTCATACACATAGGTTCAATACGGGGGTAGCACGATACATTCGCTGACCACGGTACAATAGTCTATAAGAAACAGTAAATGATAAAATATAAATTGGGACTTATATAAAAAATATATATAGTAGATTATAAGTAATAAATATGTTAAGTTTATTGTTGGAAAAGGAAAAGGCCCCTCGGCCCTTTTCTTTTTTTGCGTAGGGAGTAATGTAATGTGAGCGTAGCAAGTGAGTGAGAAGTTGGAATAAATGGCTAAATAGCATAGAAAAGATAATAATTATTCGAGATAATTATTATATATTCCGAATTAAATAAGGGATAATTAATACAGTTAACTTATACATTTAAATTATACAAAGAAATTGACCTAGTTATTGCATTGTTTGATAATTGTTTAAACGTATAAAAAGCACGAAACTATTGTTGTAAAAAAAACAACAACACCCGTGACCCAAATACGAGTAATAACGCCTAAGACTACAATTCAGCAACCTTGGACTATAACCGGTCAATGAGGACACCATTCGATAAAAACAAGAAGACTGGGTCAGCCAAGTCAGTATTAGATATACGGCGGGCGTCCAGGCACCAATTGCCTGCTCCGGGTACGCTCGACGCGGTAGCGTCGGGTACGAGCAGTTGGTAATGGGCAGTCAGTAATAGCGGGCCACCGTGACTGCCCGCTCTGGCAGTATGGCCGGCATAGGGTAAGACGCGATAGCGTCCAGTACGCGAACAGTACGCGAGACAGTCGGTGATTCTCCGGGGGCCGCGTATCATCTGGCATAGTATCGCGTGTAGTCCGGTTATTGTGGCAGCTCGAAAGTTCGCAACCCTCAACTGACCGAGTTCCAGAAGACTGAACGTGTCGTGGTTGAAGGCCCTAATATACACATAAGGTAACAGATTTCTTTATACTAACCTGTGTAATTATATTAGTACAACTGTCAACTCTTCACTATCTTGCTTCATCATCTCCCGACGCGCAGAATAAAGTGTTAACGATTGTATTTGTAACTTCAGGGTAGATTCAATATATTGTTGACTCTAAATTAGTTTTTTTATGTTCCTTTGGTCCGACTCTCTAGAGATTAGGAGAACACGAGATTTCCGCGTATGCATATCTCCGGCTTCAAAAGTAAGCCCATAACCTCTGCTCTTTACAGGACCTGAGACCTAGGAGTCCTTACCCCTATCCCGAAATCCCTTATCTTCTCGTAAATCCACGAAGACGAGCCAGCCCTCCAGACCAGTGTGACCAGTATTCCTTGCAGCCGCTCGCAGGGTTAGCATCCCATGAGGATCTATTGTGTATTTCATTTGGTGACAGCGTTCCTTACCTTCACATAACGCTCCCATTCCTATTCTTTTACAAAATAACGTATGTATGTAAAACAGTTTATGTATTTGATTAAAAACGAACAGCTCCCAGAAAATTTTTCTTCTGAGGATAGGGATGTAACCGGATTTAATTAAGTATAAGATCTAAGTAATCTAATTCAGTTTAAAAATTTAAAATCTTTTTAATAACATTAAACTATTATTGGTAAACGCGATTGTTTCTTTATGACATAAACAAACACCGTTATGTGAATTGTTATAGTGAAGTTCGCAATGTAATCAAAAGTTTATTTAATAATGTGTACAAATTATATTAGTAAAACAATTGTACGTAAACCAATGCACGTGAGTTAAATAGCTAGAAAATAACGGAAGTAGAATAATTATTGTTAAGAATTAAGAACGAAGAGTTAATAGTCAAAGCTAGTGTTGTTATTTGTCCAGTGGGTACTATCTCTATTATTGTACTTAGAGAACCAATAAAGTAATTATGAGTATCCAGTGAGTTCGAGTTAATCAACCTTATGCAGGGGGTAAACTACCCACAGAGTTCTGCTATACGAACTCTTGATACGAACATAAATATTACTTTATATTATTAATATATATATATATATATATATATATATATATATATATATATATATATATACATATATATATATATATATATATATATATATATATATATATATATATATATATACATATATATATATATATATATATATATATATATATATATATATATATATATATATATTGTTAAGATTGTGATTCATTCACTAAAAAAACTAAGCCGGTCCTGTGTGTGGCTGAACTCCACTGACGGCAGTGGCGCATTGAGAAAGAAGTGTGACAACAACCACATGCGCAAGAAAAAAGACAGATGACTTCAGAACATTACATTTTTGGTTACATTTAAGAAAAGACATACACATTTCGTTTTAATTATATTAGTTTTATTAGTACATTCAGTAGTGTTAATAAAATCTCAAATATAGTGCAATCACCAGTTTTTTATTACTACAGTCCATCTATATTGAAGTCAGAATTAACATTTGGTCCTTCGAGCCGGATAAAATTGGATTGCAGCTTGAGATTTGCACGTGGTTTATGGAATGGCGCCGGTAATACAAGTAGGTCAAATCCATTTTACCTAAATTCCTGTCGTTGTAGAGTTAATGCTGTTTCAATTTGCAGTCATTTAACAATTGTCTATACATATAATACAATATCAATTATCAATACAAAATCAAATATATAATACAATATCAATTCTACTTGTAAAGCTATTTTCAATGTTTTTTTCCATTTAAATGTGTATGTTTTATTTCCATTTTTATTATTCTTTGAGTTTAATATTTCTATATTAAATACACATAGCTATTATAAGGGTATCTCACTATTATGTTCATGTATGATATCGAGAATTAAACCGTTAAACACAGTTAAACGCAATTATAGTCATCTCAAATTCCTAAGGCAAAATAACAATAAAAAGTGATTATAAACAATTACAATTTCAATATTAACATTAACAGCTACTTCTTATTTGCTGTAATAAATATATTGGTTATAATTATAAAAGTTATCGATTTATTCATTGAGCTCTAATAAAGTTGGATCTATTACTATTATATACTAAATAATTATTCTGCATAAAAGAATACAGGATGGCCGCTAGTTTAAATGCAAAGATACGGAAGCGTGGAGGTATTAAACATAAGCTAACTAAATTTCAAAACTATTTTGAACCATTATATAATCGATTTCTAACAAATCAAGAATTTGATAATAAAGAGATAATAGAATTAAAAATCAGATTAGGTAAAGTAGAATCATTAGAAACGGAATTTGAAGAGATTCAAGCCGTGATTGAGGACATTTGTCCAGACGATGAACTTGAGGCACAACGTGAAGAGGCAGACATATTTTTAAACACTCTAATAGATTGTGTAGCTAGGACACAAGAGGTTGTTAAAAAGATTGAAAGTAATTCAATTCCCCAAACCCTAGGGTCAGTAAATAATAATAGTCAATCTTTTAACGAAAATGCAATTAAATTACCACTTATTAAATGCCCTTCTTTTAATTGTGAATTTAGTAAATGGCTAGAATTCAAAGATACATTTGAAGCACTTTTTCATAACAACCTTACGCTTTCAGAAATTCAAAAATATCACTATTTAAGGTCATGCTTAGGTGAAGAAGCCTTGAAAATTATCCAAAGTTTAGAATTTGCAGCACATAATTACCAGGATGCCTGGCAGTTATTGTGTGACCGATTTGACAATAAAAGATTGTTAGTTAATAATCATTTAAAACATTTATTTGAAATTGAGTCCTTACCCAAAGAATCATCAGTAGGGTTAAGAGGGCTTATTGATTATGTAAACAAGCATATTAGAGCGTTAAAAACATTGCAACTTCCTTCTGAGCATTGGGATGCTATGATTGTTCATATGATTTCTTTAAAGCTAGATAAAAATACAAATCGGGAATGGGAACAATCACGTACAGATAAGATGTTGCCGAGTTTAGCTAGTTTTTTTGAGTTTTTGAAAAATAGAGCAGATTTTTTGGAAACAATAGAAACAAATAGCACTAGAGAAAATAAAGACACGCGACTAAGTGGTAATAAAAGTAAAACACGTAATCATTCATTTTTAGCTAGCAGTTCCGAAAATACTTGGGCACTAAAATGTAATTATTGCAAACAAAAACATTCTATTTATACTTGTGACCAATTTTTAAAATTGTCAGTAGCTGAAAGATGGCACAAAATAAAACAATTGAAACTGTGTACTAATTGTTTATGTCATGGCCATTTTAATACACACTGCCAGAAAGGTAAGTTTTAAGTAAGTTTTGTACGGGTAAGCACAATTCATTATTACATCATAAGAAATCTAACTCCTTTAATAACAATTCTGCTGATAATCAAAACAATTCTGAGGATTTTGTTAACTCAGAATCTAAACAAAGTGATCAGTTCAATGGATCATCCATTATTTGTGGTAATACTGTATTTAATGACAATTATGTTATTTTACCTACTACAAGTGTTGATGTTCAAGATAAGGCAGGTAAATTTCATAAAGTCCAAGCAATCTTGGATGTGGGTAGTCAGTGTTCATTTATATCTGACAATTTGTGTAAAAAATTAAATTTGAAAACCAATCGCATTGATGTATCAGTATTTGGTATCGCTGGTACGGTACAAATGTGAGGTACTAATAAAATCTAATATTCATAACTTTCAAACTGTCCTAAACTGTATCATTGTTGAAAGAATCTCAAGTAATTTACCATCTTGTAACTTCTATATTTCTAATTGGCACATTCCTGAAGGCATTGCACTTGCTAATCCTATGTTTAATTGTCCTAGAAATGTTGATTTATTAATTGGAGCGGATTTGTTTTGGGAGATTGTACTAAATGAAAGAATAAATCTAGGTCGAAATATACCTCATCTAGTTAATACTGTCTTTGGCTATGTAGTATCAGGTCCGATAAATATTCCTATGAAAAAAGAGGTTAATTGCAATTTTTTAATAAATGACGATCTTCAAAAGTTCTGGTTTGTCGAGGAGATTCATCAGGAACAGAAACAGATGTCACAGGAAGATTTGTTTTGTGAGGACTATTTCAATAAAACAGTTTCTCGAGATCCTTCTGGAAAATTTATTGTTCGTTTTCCACTAAAATTAGAAGCCACTCAATTAGGGAAATTAAAAAACTTAGCTGTTAAAAGACTGCTTTTTCAAGAGAAAAAATCGGAAAAGAATGATGTTTTAAAAAGAAAATACTCTAAATTTATGGATGAGTATTTAAACTTGCAACATATGAGGCAATTAACACAAAAGGAATCCAGCCAATTTCGAGGTTTTTCCCTCATTTTGCTGTTTTCCGTGAAGACAGTCTTACTAATGACGTTGGGATTGTATTTGATGGTTCGGCTAAAACCTATTCTGGGATATCATTAAATGATATCCAATATACTGGGCCAGCCATTCAGAATGATATATTTAAAATTATGTTGAGGTTTAGACAGCACAAGTTTGTTGTAATAATTGCTGATGTGGAAAAAATGTACCGTCAAATTTTGATACACCCTGAAGAAAGATATTTACAAAACATTCTTTGGCGACAAAATCCTAATGAGGACCTCGCACCATTTGAGTTGCAAACAGTTACTTATGGTACGACTAGTGCTCCCTATTTGGCCATAAAATGCATAAAACAATTAGCTTCTGACTATAAACATGATTACCCAATTGCTAGTGAATTGATTGACCGTGACATGTATGTAGATGATTTAATAACTGGCTTCGCCAGTGAAGAACATGGAATAGAAATTTGTAATCAAATTTCGATGATATTAAAATCAGCTTCCTTTAAATTAAGAAAATGGGCTTCTAATAGCCAAGTTATTTTAAAGGGTTTACAAGATACATCTGATGAGTTTAGTATATTGGAACTAGGAGAGAGTGATAGGCTTAAAACTTTAGGAATTCAATGGATTAGTAATACTGATGTATTAACATACAATGTTTCAACATACAGTAATAAACAACCTATTACTAAAAGAAGTTTACTTAGTAATATTGCTAAGATATATGACCCTTTAGGCTTAATAAGTCCATGTATTATTCTAGTTAAGATATTAATTCAACAATTATGGTTGCTTGATTTAGATTGGGATGATGAACTACCACGAGACCTGCTCAATAAATGGGTAACATTTAAATCAAAATTGGCTGTTCTTAATAAAATAAATATTCCCAGGTATATTATCTGTGATAAAATAGTTCACATGGAGCTGCATGCCTTCAGTGATGCTAGCAAAGATGCTTATAGTGCAGTTTTATATGTTCGAACGGTTGATGAAAATGGAACAGTGTATGTCAGATTGCTATGTTCCAAAACCAGAGTGTCACCTATAAAAGTATAAACGGTTCCTAGATTAGAGTTATGTGGTGCTTTAGCACTAGCTCGCTTAGTCAATCAAGTGTCAAACGCACTTACATGTCAATGTAATGTTTTTTATTGGTGTGATTCTCAGATAGTATTGTGGTGGTTGAATACAGAGGCCAATAAACTACAAGTTTTTGTAAGCAATAGAGTCTCAGAAATTCAAATGCTAAGCAATATATCGAATTGGAGCTATGTCAATACTAAAGAAAATCCTGCTGATGTAGCATCTCGTGGCATGTATCCAGATGAACTATCCAACTGCAAGGTATGGTGGAATGGACCCTCATTTTTATATGAAAAACCATTCTGGCCACGATTATTTCAAGCTGGAGATAACAAGGAGCTTCCAGAAATCCGTAAAATTTGTCACACGCTTGTTGTTACCGAACAATTATTATTGTTTCAACGGTTCTCCTCTCTTAATAGATTAAAACGGGGTTTTGCATATTGCTTACGCTTTATTACAAACCTAAAGGAACGTACAAGGACAAAAGGTCCTCTTAGCGTTCTAGAGATGGAAAACAGTATGTTATGTTTAACTAAATTAGCACAAAAGGAAAGTTTGAAAAATGAAATTTCTATTATTAGTCAAAAAAATTTGCCTCATAAACATAGGTTACTTTCTCTTAGTCCATTCTTAGATTCAAACAGTTTTCTGAGAGTAGGGGGTAGACTTAAAAATTCCTCTTTGTCATTTGATAAAAAGCATCCATATCTCCTAGATGGTAAACATCTATTTACTAAATTAATATTTCACGCCGAACATTTACGATTACAACATGCAGGTCCACAACTTTTATTGTTTTCAGTACGTGAGAAGTTCTGGGCGACTGCTGGCATGTGTCTTGCCAAGAAGGTGGTACGAAATTGCATACAATGTTTTAAAAATAAACCTAGACAAACCGCCTCAATCATGGCTGACCTCCCTAAACATAGGGTTCAAATTTCAAAACCTTTTGCAAATACTGGAATTGATTACGCTGGTCCAGTACTGTTGCGTGATAGAAAGGGCCGACCTTATAATACTTATAAGGCATATATTTGTTTATTTATATGTTTTGCCACTAAGGGTGTTCACATTAAGCTGGTCACTGAGTTAACGAGTGAAGCATTTCTTGCTACATTTAGAAGGTTTGCCGCTCGACGTGGTACTCCTAATCATTTATATTCCGATAATGGATCTAATTTTGTTGGAGCTTATAAAGAGCTGCAAAAGTTATATAAGTTTTTAGAAAATTCTCAATCTGAGTTTGTTACAATCTGTTCACAGCAAAAAATTTCGTGGCATTTTATTCCACCAAATACTACACATTTTGGAGGTCTTTGGGAGTCAAATATCAAAAACATTAAACATCATCTCCACAGAGTAATAGGAGAATCTATTTTAACATTTGAGGAATATTCAACACTATTACCTCAAATTGAGGCAACATTAAACTCTAGACCTTTGTATCCTATGTCCTCAGATCCCAACGATTTAAACCCAATTACCCCTTCTCACCTATTGATTGGACATGCTCTCACATCACCTCCTGACCCACTATATGAAAGTATTACAATTAACCGGCTGTCCAGATTTCAATTATTGCAGCAAATGAATCAAAGTTTTTGTAAAAGATGGTCCTGTTTTTATCTATCTGAACTGCAGAAACGACACAAATGGAAAACTGGGAAAATGGATGTCAATATTGGTGACCTGGTCGTCGTAAAGCGTAATAACCTGCTTTCTATTAAATGGATTTTGGAAAAAATTGTTGATGTCCATCCAGGCGATGATGGTGTAGTGCGGGTAGTGACTATAAATACTTTTAAACGGGGGTGTTTCGAAAATTTGTCCACTCCCTTCTCCTAATGACGATGTGTTTTGATAAGAATTTTTAAACATGCTGTTCAAAAGGGGGGAGTATGTTAAGATTGTGATTCATTCACTAAAAAACTAAGCCGGTCCTGTGTGTGGCTGAACTCCACTGACGGCAGTGGCGCATTGAAAGAAGTGTGACAACAACCACATGCGCAAGAAAAAAGACAGATGACTTCAGAACATTACATTTTTGGTTACATTTAAGAAAAGACATACACATTTCGTTTTAATTATATTAGTTTTATTAGTACATTCAGTAGTCTTAATAAAATCTCAAATATAGTGCAATCACCAGTTTTTTATTACTACAGTCCATCTATATTGAAGTCAGAATTATATATATATATATATATATATATATATATATATATATAAACGAAGAATGATCACAGCTGTCCAATTATTAATTAGTATAATGGTAAGGTTAATTGGGTTAGCAGCTGAATAATGAAAGCCAAAGTGTGCTCTTTTCAACGACTTCGCTATATTTCGTTAAATTTCTTTAACATCTTCAGACGAATGCTACAATATGTTACAAAATGGTGAAATTGTGTATTTTACATAAGATGTAGTGAAACACTTACTTGTGTGAGGTTGCAGGCAAAAGTGGTATTTGAAAGTTCCATGTTGAAAAACTTTTTTGAAGATTTTTTTTATAGCAAAAAAATAAGTTGTGTGTGTTATATGGTGGCTTGAAAACTCAAACAATACAAGTGCATTTTTGTTCTTTTCTTCCAGTGTGATAGTACAATACAAATATTAAAAAACATTAAACATTTAAGAAACAAAACAGTTAAAACACAACTACATATCACATTGTCATTTTTTGGACCAGTCTATTCACCTATGCACAAGAAGGTGGATATCTAGTGTGTACCTCAAGGTTAAAGTGTCTTGTCAGCTATCATATTAGTAGATGTCAGCCAGAAAACTAAAGCTGTGTTCAGTTCATGTGTAAAGTTACATTTAATTTAAAATTATGTTATGTTAATTGAGGACAATTAAATTCTGTTGTTAATAAATATATATAGAATTTATTTCTTTGTGATTATTTCTTTTAAAGTTATTTTAATTATTGTTATTACTCTTAAGAATTTTATTTCTTGGAAAAATGCAACAATTGCAATAATAATGATTAAGTAACTACTTCAATTGGATGGTCAGAAGAGTTTTAATAGACAATATTATACTATTCAGAATATTCGTCTTATTAGCATTCGTCTGAAGATGTTAAAGAAATTTAACGAAATATAGCGAAGTCGTTGAAAAGAGCACACTTTGGCTTTCATTATTCAGCTGCTAACCCAATTATCCTTACCATTATACTATATATATATATATATATATATATATATATATATATATATATATATATATATATATCTTATCAAAATTTAAATTTTTAATCTTAAGTTGTAAGTATTGAAATATTCATTTTGTTTACATATAATAATTATAATAAATTTACAGTTTTCTTCTGAAGAAGTCACAAAATCGTGACGAAATATTAAGAAATAACAAATAGAGTTTCATTTCATACAGACCAATTGCTGAGACTACAAATAATATATATATATATATATATATATATATATATATATATATATAATATATATATATATATATATATATATATATATATATATATATATATATATGTGTATTTTTATGCCCTTCCGTATATTCCAAAACTAACCGTAGAACTTACTAAAATTTTCAAAGAATTTAAGAACATCAAAATAGCTAACAAGAACATCAAAACCATACGTCAGCTATATAGCAAAATAAAACAACCCCTAACTACTTTAGAGTCAAGAGATGTTGTTTATTGCATTCAATGTACTGAATGTCCATCCACGTACATTGGTGAAACTGGAAGAAATCTGTCTAGTCGTATCATTTCTCATAAGAGTGACTGTAGACTTAATAAACCCACTTGTGCTTTGGCAGAACACACTATCGATCTAGACCATAAGATAGATTTCAACAATGTTAAAATATTAGCCAGAGAGAAAAATAAATTTAAGAGAACATTCTTAGAAATGGTACATATCAGCAAGAGTGATAACAACAATCTGAATAAAAGATCTGAGATCCAGAATCTTAGCAAAATTTACAATTTTATTTTGACTTTTGACTAGGGTTTTCTGCATCTCAGAGTGCTTCATGTTTCGTAAATTCCATTATTAATTGCTATAATTATCATGATTAACTTCAGTTATTATTCAGATGTTCATTTTGTTTTGTTTGTTTGTTTTTTCTAAACCTATTTACTAAATACTATTTTCTTTTTATTTTTTGACATAATAAAACCTTTTTTTAAATTTCCCTCTCAATTCTAAGTTGGTAACATGGTTGGTAGTACCTGAAATCACAAACGGCATTTTGTTAGACATCAGTTTGAAAGTTTGTTTTTTGTAGTTACATCGAACTATTTAAACAACAATAGTTCCTCCTACTACCTCTTTCTGTTCGTGAGATGTGACTGAATTCAAACCTGCGAAGACGACTGTTTTTTGTCAAACATGTCGTCTTATTTTTTACTTTTTAAACTTTGTAACATGTTCTTTAATTTTTAAGTATTTTAAAGTTTTTAAAATTTTTAATGCCTTCAATAATTCAGGTCACATTATGTTATTAACGTTGTGTTTTATATGCTATGAATCTTACTTTCTGGTAAGTTTTTATAACTTTTATATTACATCAGCCTAATGTTATAACACAGTAATTTTCATTGTAGACCTTGATAAAGGTGGCAAATAACCACCGAAAGCTCGGAATTCAGAATAAATAGTACGCCTTAGCAAAGCTCTATTTTTTATTGACTACCACACCCAAAAAGAAAAAAGTATTTATATATGTATATATATATATATATATATATATATATAAATATATATATATATATATATATATATATATATATATATATATAATATTTTTCAGATTTTTGCAGCAAAGTACGGGTAATAACGTTTCACTTTTTACTTTTCTCGTAGTACGAATATATAATTTTGATTTCCTGAACTGAAAATCAGACCAATAAACATATCTACCCACGCGAGAAACAAAAAATAAAGAAACAAACATATCCTACATCAGGCCCTTATCAAACCAACCGGTCTAGTACGCTATCTATATGTGTAGCACCTTGTCTGGAAAAAATACGCTTATTCTCGGGAGTCCAGTTTATTCCAGACGGGCCCGGTTTATGAGTTCCAACATTGGGACCGTTCTCTTATCTATTTCTGTTCTTTTTGCCAACTATAACAGTTACAGGCAATACAATTTCGTGTAAAATACTGCAGGTAAAGGAAATTTATAAATTAAGGGAAAAGGATACAGATGTTTAAACGAGATTTTTGTGATAAAATCAGTACACAATTCTTAATATCAATATGCCATTGTTTTACTAAAAAATGTATTTGTAGTTTTATTATTTGATCCATCACTTGAGTCTGTGTATAAAAAATTTACTACAATAAAAGTGTATACATAAACGAATAAACATTATCACCTGTAATATGATAAAATGGTTAAATTTTAAATAAAAACCGTTAAAAATAAGTTAGGAACTGAATAAAGGGTTAACAATATAAGATTTAGATAAATTAAAGCCAAGAACTACTGTCTAATCGAAACGCCCATCATTTAAACATTTTCAAATTATCATTGTTGTGAATACTTCAGGGAGGTAGGGGAGAGCGTCCTACAATGGCCACCCTTTTTTTCTTTTGTCTATATCTTCTTTCATACCATAGCTGTTATATACATTAAATAATTTGATGATGTTAAATATCATAAAAGTATAACTGGCATATCTTTTGTTTGATTTGTATAAGATATAAAATGTTTGAACCATTGCATAACTATTTCTGTTGGTATCCACCCAGAGGGTAATGCCGCTCCAATACTTCCATTTGGAGCACCTTTAGGCATGTGCTCCTAAAAAATTTCCGCGGAAAAATTAGAAGTGGCGGAACTGGGTTACCATCTGCATTAATTAATCCTCATAAACTTACCAAAGTGCCCATTTCTGCGGAAGCTATTTGTCCTACTTGCTTTTGACCCTTTATAGCTATGACTTTTTTCATTTCTTGTACCGTGGTTAAAGCAGTCTCGTCGATGTTGTATATTTTGCTAGAACGAAATTTTTACTATTCCATGTCTTGCTTTAAATTGGAGAAAAATGATTGTACAACAATTTTGTTAAAACCTATTACTTCTACAAATGAGGTAGCTTTCGCAGTTCTAATTCTGAGAGGATTTCTTTTTAGAAATTTGGTTATCCAACGGTTTTCAGCCATTTTATTTTGGCGCTATTAAAGTGGATACTTTTTCTTATTAATGACCACCAATTCATACGTCGGTTGGTGCTGGTTCTTTGAAGTCAAGCCATGATGCAGTTTAGTATTAGTTTAAAAATAGTTACATAGCTGGTCATCCTCTTCAGCAGAAAATATTGTTCTTACCATGTAATTAGGGATTAAACTAACCCGTATGTCTTCTTCATCATTATTCTTCTTCTTCTGGTGCCTATCCTCTGTGGATGTTGGCAATCACGTTGGTCCATACAACTTTGTTGACAGCTACTTTAAATAGATGTATGGTAATTTCTGCCCACTGTCTGATGTTCTTCAACCACGAAGTACTTCTGCGCCCTTGAGATCTTTCGCCTTCTATCTTGCCTTGTAAAATTAGTTGAATTAGTTGATACTTTTTAATTGCGCATCACGTGCCCTAAGTATGTCTCCTTTCTGCTTATCACGATACGCATAATTTCCAGTTCTTTATTCATACGTTGGATCACGGTGTTGTTTGTAACATGATGGATATAGGAAATTCTGAGCATGCGGAGGTAGCTCCACATTTCGAAGGCTTTTAATCGTTTGGATGTTGCCTCCGTCAAGGTCCAGGCTTCGACTCCATATAAAAGGGTAGAAAATACATAGCATCTCAAGACTCGTGTTCTTATATCAATGTTTAGGTGCATATTACATAAAATCTTTCTCAGGCGATTGAAGACAGCAATCATTATTATCTATATCATTAACATCTTTGAATTTTTTGACATATCTTTGTAATCTAGTTCGGAGTATAGAATGCAAATAAATGCAGCTTTTACTGACAACTCATTATTTTAAATATCATCAAGCCTTTCTCATTGTCTCTGATGAAGTTATCCCAGTAATAATCTTTAGACAAGGCATTTTGTTGTAAAACAACACAAAATTTTATTTATTGTTACTTATTAAAGACACGACGCACTTCATTGACACACAAAAACTTTAAAAATTGTGCCTTATAGTGGCTACAAAAAAGAAGCAGTGGTCATTGTAGGGACCGATAAGGGTGGTCACTGTAGGAATTTTACCAGTAAAATTTAAAAATCCAACCCCTAAAAAATCATGCATAAATTACTCTAAATTACTAGGCATTTCCTAATAAATGTGATCATAAATGCATTGTGTAAGAATAAATTACTTAAATTATTATCTGTTGCTTATCGTGTCATCAATTTTGTCTCTTAAAATATTCCACAAAAAAAGTTTGTCTTGCAAAAAACAATTTTTGGCTCCTATTCCCGAGCTGCTAGAGTGGACTGAAATACAAAAGAGCACAAGTGTGGGCATTGTGTTTCGTTACTTTTGAAACAGGGGGCGCAATGTTTTAGTTTAAGTAATCAGAAAAACATAGAGTGGCCACTGTAGAGACGCTGGCTACTTTAGACCGCTCTCCCATACTCATAAAATTTGTGGACTGGTACTATTTTGTAAAATATTGTTAAATTGAATTATATGGCAAGTGACCTCTTTTTGAAACATCATTATAGGGTAGTTTTAACGACACATGTGCATATCTCAGTTTTAGTCCAAAACATTAAAATATTTATTTTAATTTTATTGTCATTAATTAAATGATTGCCGCATCTTTTTTCTGAAGGACATAACTTAAATAAATAATTATCTCGGTAATTATACTAAGGTAGTTTTAAGTTTATAAGGCGGAAGATGTAATGAGTTAGTGATGCGCAACATATAGGCTCTATTATGTTAACCTCATCCGCTCATTTGATGATTTAGGACACTCGCGGTTATTCGTGAAGCTTTATTGACTATAATAAAGCATTCGATAAAGTACGATATAAACAATTAATTAATGTCATGAAATCAAAGAAGTTTGACTAGAATGACCTTAGGATCATATCAAATTTATACTATAAACACCAAGCAAATGTACATGTTAACAAACAGCTGTCAGAAGAAATTGAAATTGGATGTGGAGTGAGATAGAGATGCGTATTGTCGCCAATTCTTTTTAATGCCAACTCAGAGTACAGATTAACGGAGTATGGAAAATTGTACAGTCTAACAATGAACGTCAAGAAGACGAAATTTATGAGAATATCGAAAATTCAAAGAAATAATGAGAATCTTCTAATAAACGGAACCAACGTCGAACAAATGGACAAATATGCATATCTGGGAATAATGATTATATATAGATAGATCTTTATTTAAATAGGAACCCTAATATACATAAAATATAAAGAAAGTACATTATAAATTTTTGATATATTGTTCAAGTAACAGTTTGAAATTATTGACACTAGTACATTTTTTTACAGATGATATTTAAATTTAACGAAGCTTTTAAAAAAGAGCGAATTCATCGTACTTTTATACATAGTTGTAGGTACATATATGTCATTTAAACCTCGGGTATTATAAGAATGAATACTTTTGTTGAAAAAAATGAATTCTTAAAAATATTCAGGTGATAAGCCATTTACTATTTTGAAGACCAAAATCATGGTGAAATAAAACAGTCTATTTTCAACAGAGAACCAATTTAGAGTATTTAACATCGTCCCAATTGGGGTACGGTGAGTAGAGGGCAAATGAGAGTTCTAGCCGCACCGTTCGTATACCCCCCACCACCGACCCCCCCACCATTATTATACCCCCCTCCAATGGTAAGGTAAGGGGTGAGAGTTCTAGCCGCACCGTCCGTATACCCCCCACCATTGACCCCACCAT